>JAFIRS010000680.1:585000-587868 GCA_018342105.1 Gonioctena quinquepunctata
TGCTCTTCATTACTTTTCATAATGATTAAGATAACTGATATCAAGCACCTCAAGCTTCATTTACATAAAGAAAAATTTTTTGGGAAAGACTATTTCTATTTTTTTCAACTTTTTAGTCTTGTTCTTATGTTTTTTTTAACTATAATTTTTTATTTTCTCCTCTTAACGATTATAACAACAAAAAAAAAATATGAAATCATGTACAAGTTCACTGGAACTAAAGCTTCTGTGATATCCCCGTTTTTTTTCATTATCCCTTCAATTATATACATTTATATACAGATGGAACCTGTGTCTTGATGGCTCAGTTGGTAAGAGCATAGACTGGAAACCTAGAGGTCGCAGGTTCGATTCCTCTCAAAGATATTTTTTTTGGAATTTTTTAAAAATTTTTCTGAAATGCCCGTTTTTTTTTTCTCTTTATATATTCACAAGGGGTTATTTTCTCTTCTAGTGATGGGAATACTGGTTCCCGTGTCACATTAGAATCATGACCCCCTCCAAAAAAAAAAACTGTGATTTGGTAACCGAGGGTTTGGCCCATGGTTGTCAGGTTATTTTTTTTTGAAAGATTTGGGGCGTCACAATGGTAGCGGAAATTTAAAAAAAAAAAGGGGCCTCCCATTTTACGGGTAAACCCCCAACCTTCTGGACATTGGATTTTTTTTTTTTTAATTTTAAATTTTTTTGGTTGTCAAATTTTTTTTTCTCATAGATTTTTATTTTTTTTTTAGAAATTTTTTTATAATGAGTTACCCCTTTTGTGTGTGTATTTTTCAAATAAATATTATAAAACCAATTTTAATCAATCATATATTTTTTTTTTCTAAGACCATTTGAATCTCTCGGGGCAATCTATAATAGTTCCCGTCTATTTGCTCTTATAAAGAATATAGAACGGGCAACAAATTTTCCAACAAAAAACTTGTGAACCAGGAATGTCACTTCAACTCCAAATTCCCTCGAGGGGGATTTGGGTTCGAGTCGTGATTCGTGGCGTTTGTGTTGCTTTTGTTTTTTCTTTCCCCCTTTGAGTTCCCTTCCTGCAGTAGCGATAACCTAAATTCCTTCTCTCTGTGAAACCGATTGCTTTATTGTTGTTGAACTTTTGGCGTTACCATAAAATACTGCTCCAAAATTGGGGTATTGCAATACTGAATGCCATTCCCCTTGCAATTTTTTATTTGGCAAAAACTTGTTCGGGGGGCGAGATCAACTTCTGAACTTTGGCTGAAACCATCAACCTATGGTGAAGCTTAGGGTGAAAGGTAAAATTGATCTTGATGGCCCGAGATCCTTCTACCTTCTTGAATTTAAAATAAGTCTGAAATGCCAAAGGGTTTTCCTTTTATTTACAATCTATTGTATTTTTTCTTGGTGAATAAACGTTATTATTATTATTATACGGATATTAATTCCTCCAGAAATCTTAATAAATTCACCTCTACAAATGCCCTATATACGGGAAATAAATACCCCCTGGCTTTTTTTTAAGAATTTCTCTTACCTTGGAAAAGTCTTTGAAATAAATATGGAACAATGGCTTGAAAAAAAAATGTAAAAACACTACCTGCAGCAGACATTGGCGGGTACATAAATTTCTTTTCCCTTATCTAAACAGAATATCACACTGGATTTTTCAAATCTAAAATTATCTCATTTTCCCAACATCTCCAAGATGTTTTAGTGTTTCGGGGTATTTTTCAACTCTTTTAAAATATAAAACCTCCTATCAGTCTAGGCCCAATATATCTATACCAATCGATCCCTTATATGCAAATGATAGAGACCTTAGTATTAATGTATTTTCCATTTTTTGCATTTTTGCAGATTTTTCTCACCTCTGGTTGACTGCTATGGGGAAAAATTAGGGATATAATGAAAACACCATAAAATGCGTCAACCCTCCACAAAAGGGCCCTTTTCCAACAATGACGAAATTTTGTCCTTATCTTCATTTTCCATTATCAGGTTTATTAGGTCCATTTGGTCCCTCCTTGTTTGAAAATTCCTGTTGGTCATTTCTTGGAGAGGTATGGGGAAAAAATCTACATGCTTGAGTTGTGCAACATGATTCAACCCTGAAACATTTAAGAAGTGCGCATACGGCCTGGTATTCCCCCGGGCCCATTACTTTCGTGAACTAAAGATACAATTTTGGGGGGATTAAAATTGGAGGGTTTTTAAGTTTTTTGATGTAACTCACTTTTTTCTTACTTAACCTCGTACATTGTAAGGAAGATTTGTTTTGGGGTACATCCTGTTTTCACGTTTTGGTTTGTGTAGTTCGTAAATGGCCAGAAATTTTCAGAAAGTGCTTATACATTTTTTTCATTTTATATTTATCCCAGTTTCCCCAAAAAATTTATATATTTGGCTGTAGTAAGTAGAGGGTTATGAGTATTTTTTATGTCATTCTTCTTCCCGTTTTCGAATTTCGGTGTCCGCCACAGATGTCTCTGCAGTACGAAATTTTTTCAATGAACCCTGGTCAAAGCGAAAAGTTAAAATTTCTCAACAATTGTAAAAGTGCATTTCATCATCACTGACTAACTGGTGCGTGGATCACATCATTTTTTAGGAGCATAGTAACATCGGAGCTCCTAGCCTCAGTTAAAGAACGGGGTTTTTTTTGTGTATATCAATCAATCAATAATCAATTTATATATATTGTTATGATGCTTTTATTGCGGTTCGTTTTTTTCTATTTTATATTTGTTTATTTTCTTTCCCCAAACCCGACATCATAACAAAATATATAATTGTTTTGTTTTTTTTTATTTCTATGTTTTTACTATTTCCAAAAACTTTAAACTAGTTCCTTTTTTAATTTTAAATTTTTAAATTTTTATTTACAAATGAATACCC
>JAFIRS010000681.1:0-395000 GCA_018342105.1 Gonioctena quinquepunctata
TTTTTATTTTGTTATTTTGTTTTGGTATTGGTGAAATTTTAATAGTGTGATATATCTCGAATGTTTCTTAGTTTATTTTGACCATTTTTTCCAGGATAGTTGGTAGTGAAATTTCTCAAGTTTTTTTCCATTTGCCAAACTCATTCATTTCTACTCGCTGTCACATCAGTCATGTTTATAGAAACCTCCTCAACACCCGGCAACACCCGGCAACACCCGGCAATACCCGGTAACACCTGGCAACACCCGGCAACACCCGGCAACACCCGGCAACACCCGGCAACACCCGGCAACACCCGGCAACACCCGGCAACACCCGGCAACACCGGCAACACCCGGCAACACCCGGCAATCGCAACCCCGGTCTAAATATGAGCATAGACCGCCACCCCATCGGACCTGAAATATATATAACTCGGTGACGTCCTCGCTGAACTTAGTTCTTGAATCACTCATCAGGTGGCGCTGTTGTCATTCTGTCTTACGCTCTACCGATTCGTTCTCAGAAAAAGTTATTAAGTATAGGTACTGTTTGCTGTTGATTCATTTCTGTTTCAACCGCTGGACAGACAAGACGTGTGTCTCTAGAGCAGCTCTGCTACTTTTTGTGTCCAAGTCTTCTAGAGAGTTCCTCCAGTATTTCAAAGGTGAGTGTTTTTTTCAAACTGATAGCGTCCTGACTTCAAGTTTTTTCTTAGCCTCTGTCATTTTCAACTGATCACGTGACACTTCTGTCATTCAGTCTTCCTTCTAACCAATTGTTTTTAGAACTTAAGTCTTTGCACTGTCTGATTTTTGTCATTCATGTTCAGTTGTCATGAGGTCAGACGTGTTTTTTCTGCTCCTCCATACTCAAGGTGAGTTTTTCTAGACTCTGTCATTTTCAAACTGATCACGTGACACTTTGTTATTCAGTCTTCCTCCTAATCAAATTATTTTTAGAACTTAAGTCTTTGCACTGTCTGATTTTTGTCTCCATCGAGTCTTCATAGAGGTCAAACATGTTTTTTGGTGCTCCTCCAACAAACTCAAGGTGAGTTTTTCTTAGACTCTGTCATTTTCAAACTGATCACGTGACACTTTTGTCATTCAGTCTTCCTACCAACCAAATTGTTTTCATAACTTAAGTCTTCACTCTGTCTGATTTTTGTCATTCTTCATCGAGTCTTCATAGAGGTCAGACGTGTTTTTTCTGTGCTCCTCCAACAAACTCAAGGTTCGTTTTTTTTGGAAATAGTCTCTAGCGATTCACATATTTTTTTAGGGAAAAATTACATTCACTAATTACCTCATTGTTGTTGCAGGTGTTCAAAATATGACGAACTTTGCTGATGTGCTGACATTTATCACCCCATTATTGGGGTTGATAACCATCAAATATGATGGAAAAAGCGCCCTCAACGGGCTACGAGAATGCACTAGAGCATACAGAAGGATCAATAGGTCCATTAAAATGGTAACGAGTTTGGCGGAGAAAGAACAGCTGCTGGCAACCCTAAGGAATGTCAAAACCTTGCGAAATCAAATAAAATACGAGCAGAAAAAAGGAGCAGGACTCAAACACTCGAATGTGACAGCTAAACATCGGGTTCATTGGAATGACAGTGAATCAGCGTTCGGTTCTCGTATACGCACAGGAACTATCTCCAATCTTTTCCATAAAGATAAAAAGCATCTCTTTTCTGATTGTTAATCTCTATTCAAAAGACGTATTCACAACGTTTTAAAGAATTTTGATTCAGTCAAGGTAAATTTTATATTCTGCTGGCAATTTGTACTCGCAAAGGCGGATAAAATTCAAACCGAGTATAAATACTTCACCACTGCCAATTCATGACACTGACTTGGATTCATGGTCCGATGATGAAGTAATGAATTCCATAATGATTGAACTTGAAGAATTCTGTGGAAAAGAAAGCGGGTGGGCACTTCAAAAAATTGTTAACCTGGGGGTAAACATTAATAAATTCTCTCCACAAATCGGATCGTCATATATTGAACTTCCGATCGAAATCAAGCGAAAAGAAGCATGTATTAACGTAATGAATGATGACTTAGCCTGCTTTGCTTGGTCAATTGTTTCGGCCTTGTTTCCAGTTCCATCAAAAAATCATCCAAATAGAACATCATCATATCCCCATTATTCCGAAGTTCTGAAGCTTAAAGGGATACAGTTCCCTATGACCATCCATCAAATTCCAAATTTCGAAAAACAAAATAACATTTCGGTTAACGTGTATACATTGAAAAAATCAGGTAAATCTTTCTCCGTCCTTCCCTCCTTCTTGACATCACAAAAAAGAGACAAACATGTGAACCTTCTTCTCATACAAAACCAATATTCTGATGATAAACCTATTCGTTATCATTATTGTTGGATCAAGGATCTATCCAGGCTCCTTCCCAAACAACTTAGTAAAGATAAAGCGAAAAAATTCATTTTTGATAGATGTCTACATTATTTTGGGTCAGGAGAAATTAGACAATCATACTGAATTATGTATAAAACTGAACAATTGTAAAATCAAAATGCCAACCGGTGAAAAATCTATTCTCAAATTTAAAGACTATAAATTCAAAGAAAAAGTACCTTTTATTGTATATGCCGACATTGAGAGTGTTCTAACCAAAATTCAAGAAGGAGCAAAATATCAATGGCATACCCCGGCTACTATTGGCTACTATGTGAAATGTTCGTATGACAGCACCCTTTCTCTTTACCGTTCGTATAGAGAAGAGAACTCCATGGAATGGTTCACAAACCAACTTTTGGAGCTAACGAAAGAAATTGAAACTATTCACAATTGTGTCTATAATTTGAATATGACTGTGGAACAGGAAACTGCATTCCAACAAGCAACTCACTGTCACATCTGTGAAAAAGCCGTTTTCTCTAGGCGATAAAAAAGTTAGGGACCATTTTCATCTTTCTCCAACAAATAATAATGATAATAATAATAATTCTACAAATGATCGCGGTGCTGCTCATGAATCCTGCAATATCAATCTAAATGATAGCAAAATGATTCCTGTAGTGTTCCATAATCTCAGCGGCTATGATGGTCATTTTATTATTGAAAAAATAGCTACCTCAATCAGAGGAAAAATTGAGTTACTACCAATTACAAAAGAAAATTACATTCCGTTTACTAAACATATCGGAGGATCAAACTCTAATTTACGATTCATCGATTTTTTCCGTTTTCTAAATTCCTTTCCAGAAAAATTAGCATCCTATCTATCAGATTTTCCAAATTTAAGAGCACAATTTCCAGAGGTCTCTAATGAAAAAATTGATTTGCTGACGAAAAAAGGTGTGATGCCTTACGATTATTTTGATTCCTTTGATAAATTCAATGAAACGACTTTTCCATCTATCGAACATTTCTATAATACTCTTACCGAAAAACCATGCTCACGAAAACTATACAAAAGAGCTCAAAACGTATGGGATGCTTTCAATTGCGTCGATTTAGGAGAATATGTCGATTTATATATGAAAACAGACGTACTTCTCCTAGCCGACATTTTTGAAAAATTTCGTGATAGTAGTCATAGTACATACGGGTTGGATCCTGCCCACTCATATACACTGCCAGGTTAGACTTGGCAATGTATGTTGTATCATACCAAACAGGAGCTTGAACTTCTTTCCGATGTCGATATGCTTCATTTTATCGAGATAGGTATTCGAGGTGGGCTCAGCCAAATTTGCTCAAAGAGACGTGCTCAAGCCAACAATCGATATCTCCCAGACTCCAATCCATCCGAAACTGAGAAATATCTCATGTATTTCGATATAAATAATCAGCATGGTTGAGCGATGTCTCAGCCTCTTCCTTATGGAGGTTTCGAGTGGGTCGATTGCAACCTTGATGTTACCGCTATATCCGATGACTCAGATAAAGGGTATATTCCTGAAGTTGATTCAGATTATCCCCAATATCTTCATAACCAACAAAAAGATATTCCTTTCTGCCCTGAGCATATAAATCCTAAAACATGGAAACCATCATCATCCCCGTCTGAACCCACTAAACTTATGGGTACCCTCTACCATAAAGGAAAATATATCATTCATTACGTTAACCTAAAACAGGCTTTGTCTAACGGTCTTATTCTCAAAAAAGTTCACAGAGTTCTGCAATTCGAGCAGTCTTCTTGGCTCAAGCCCTACATAGATTCGAATAGGAATTTACGTAAAAATGCTAAAATTAATTTCGAAAAAAACTTGTTCAAATTGATGAACAACGCAGTATATGGTAAAACCGTTGAAAATATTAGAAAACATAGCATCGTTAAATTGATAACCAAGTGGGAGGGTCGTTATGGTGTGGAATCGAATATCTCCAAACCAGAGTTTAAGTCAGTTACCATATTCAATGAAAATTTAATAGCTGTTGAATTGAATAAAATTGAAATTTACTTTAACAAACCCATATATGTAGGTTTCAGCATCCTTGATATATCAAAAACAAAAATTTACGATTTCCATTACAATTATATGCAAAAAAGATTTGGAGATAAGTGCTCCGTTCTATACACAGACACTGATTCGCTAATATATGTTATATCGTGGCTTGTGCGTTTGTCTTTTTAAAAAAGTTTATTATTTTCAATATTACACTGATACAACAATAATACAATATTTTCAATAGTAGCAAATGAACTGGAGTCTGTCTGATTCGGAATAGAAGTGTGAATAAGGATCGTTGGATAATGAAAATCAGCTCTGAAGTCGAAGTCTCCTGGCTTTATAGGTTTCTAGATGCTGACTCAAAGGTCTTCTGGCTGGTGCCGGCATTCTGGAGTAAACATCTTATCTCCTACTTAGCTTGTGGGATTTGAAGGTTAATATGAGGAAGGTGACCCAACTGCGTAGGTGTACTGCGTAGTTGTGGACAAAGGGCTATTGTCTAGTTTGGATATAACAACTCCCCTTTTTATGAAAAAGTTGATGCTATATGGTGCAACAACTTTTCAGACGTAATTCTTGGAAGAATTTGGTGAGTTTAGATTGAGTTCGATGTCTTCTTCTATAGGATCTCCAATTTGGACGCTAGGTCTTCTCCTGGGGAAGAATCTTGTAATGGGTCCGAAGTTACTTCTTGGATTTCTTGGTGGTGAAGGTGGTCCATCATCTCTTGATGTCATTATTCCAATTCTGAGATTCTTCTTACGTTTACATTTACAAAAACAATATAAAATAATTAATGCAATAATCAAAGTAATTGTAAAATAGGTAAACCAAGAAATATTTTAGTGACAAAAGGTTCATTAATTAATTTATCAAGTTGATCAGAATATTCATTCAATTTATATTGAGCGGTATTCAAATCATCAGCATTAATTTTATTTAGTTTCAATGGTTTCAGTTTTGGAATATTTCCTTTTTCAGGCAAGTCTGAACAACATTGAAATGGTATCATTATTTCTCGAAATTTATATGTAACATTTTTCTCAGTGTATATGACATTTTTAGCATGAATTCTTGTACTACCAATGAATGCATTGCAGTTTTGATTCATTTTCAAAATAGAATTTAGGTTAATTATTTGAGTTTTTGGATCGTTTCCTTTGCAATTCAAAGATATTGGTAAATGATCTGAAACTGTAATAAGCCATGTATTGATATTGATTTCATAGATATTATAATCTTTTGCAAAGAGCAAGGAAGTTTGACATGTTTTCGGCAATTCTAACAAGTGTCTAAAAATGTATGCTTCACACATTGCACTATTATCAATTGGATATGGAAGTACTTGTTCACAAATCTTGGTTTCTGGGTAAAGTGATTTACAATGTTCAAAATTTGGGGTTACAACATATGACAAAGAATCATCGTCTCTTCCAATGTATTTAATGGAAGTGGGTAAAATATGATGTAAACCTGTTCTGTTATCCAAAATAGGGATAGGATAAAGTCGGTAAACGGTAAAGATTTCAGGTTCTACAAGAGGTATTTTTAAAAATAAAAATATTCTTTGTCTCTGTTTGGAATGCTGAAAGTTCAATCAAATCGAGATACTTCGCAACATTCGAGATTTTTGGTTGTAAAGGCAAATAATTCAATTGGAGTGATTGAGAAATTTCTTGGAGTGAATTTACAAGATCATTTGGTTTTATAATTGACGTATGAACAATTTTAAGTCTAGCAAAAGTTATTGAATTCAAAATATCATTAATATAATCTTCTAAAAATAAATAATTTTCCATAAGGGCTTCACAGATATTGATAGTTTTGAATTTGGCTTCAATCATCTGAACGTTATCAGTAATATCCATAATTGTTTTTTCTATTTCCTTAATATCTTCATTAAATGTAGCTTCATATATTGTTTCATTAAAATTTCTAATAACAGAAGTGGTTACAGAAATTTGATTTTTCAATAAATTCTCAATCTGGTGTTCATCTTTATATAATTGATTAATTGAATTTGTAAAATATTCTCCGTCTGAAGCATCAAGGTTTCCAGATATGGCTTTTCAGATGCTTCCTATACCATTTATAATTCCGCGTCTTATTCTGGGATTAAATTCTTCAGTATCTATTTTGATTTGATAATATTTTAATTCAAGGGAATTAGCAATTTGATTTAAAAGATTAATATGTGTTCTTATATCTGCATAAAAATATTTCATACGGGGGTTGTCAGTTTCTAAGAATAAAAGTAGTTCATTCAATATATCTTGATTGTGAGTGAGGGCTTTTCTTACGAGGGTAAGATCTTTATATACGAGAAGTGTCCATTTATCGTTTGATATTCTTGCATGGCTTTCTTCGTGGTAGAAGATTCCTATAGTATTATTAATACTTTGGAGATTATATTGAGGTGCGTATTGGCCTGTATATTGAGGTTGGTTCGGGTTGAGCTGAATCTGTTCTTGAGTTATACTCAGCGGGAAGAGTATGAATACCAGGATTCTATGCATCCTGCAATAAATGAAATACTACTTTATTCGTGAAATGGTTTTATCATATCAAAATTAAATTTACTTTGTTGATTTGTTTTCAAATTTTTCAGTAAAGCTGAATTTTTATAGACTTCGATAATTTCGAAGGGACCATTAAATTTGTTTTGTAGTTTTGATCCAATTTGACTTTCTTTTACATATACTTTGTTTCCAATTTTATATTCAGGTAGATTTTCTCTTACTTTTTTGTCAAAACGTATTTTGGATTTCTCTTTCTGTTTTTGTGTTCGTTCACAAGCTATTTTATAATAATACGAAATCTTATTATTTAAATCTCTAACATATTTACTAATTCTTGATTATAGGTTTTTTCAGGTGGTCTACCTGCTGTATGACCAAAAATAAGTTCATACGGTGTAAAACCATGTGTTTTGTTAGTTGAATTATTATAACACATTACTGCATAGGGTAATATATTCAGAGGGTGTTCGTCTGGGTTTTCTAATAAATTCATTCGTATCATTTCCATTAATGTCGCATGAAATCTTTCGAGGGATCCATTTGATTGTGGATGATCGACACTTGAAAATGTAAGTTTCATATCATAGAGTAAACAAAGGTCTTTCATTATTGTGTTATTAAATTCTTTTCCTGAATCACAATGGATTCGGAGGGGTGTTCCATAATGTTGGAAAAATACGAGAAGTGTATGAATTACTGATTTTGCTGTTTTATTTTCTAATGGGTATGCTTGAGTGAACTTTGTGAGTTCATCCCGTATAGTAAGAATGTAATTGTCAGTGGGTATTTGCATAATATCAATATTTATTCTTTCGAATGGTGTTTTTGATGTTTCAGTAATCACAAATGGATTACTTAAATTTTGTCTACAAATTTTTGATTTCTGACAAATTTCGCATTTCTTTATGAAATTTTCAACATCTTTCGAAATTCCGTGCCAGTCATATTTTTGTTTTATTCTTCTCAACGTTTCATTTATTCCACGGTGAAGATTTGCTTTTCCGTTATGGTACTGGTCAAGGATAATGGGAATCATATCTTGTTCAGGTATTGTAGCAATATTTTGACATATGATCAGTTTTATCTCTTCAATGTCAGCTAATATGTACGAGAGCATTTCTTGTGTTGGTAGGTCAGGGTTATTTTCAAGATAGTATGTTTCATTTGCTTTGAATAGGTGTTTGCTTTATATAATGAAAAGAACATCATTTGCAAAGCTTTAACAGCGTCAAATGGAATGAGGATAACAAAATATTTTCTGTTTTTGACTGATTTACTTGAAAGTACATTTATTTTTCTAGAATCGAAGTCGTAATTTTCTTCAAAAAAATCTTCGATTACTTTCTCATGAAAATGTGTAACTTTATTCTGTTGTATTATAATGATAATATTCTTATGAGTTTTATCATCGAGTTGAGAATTTGAAAATTGGATTTTTGAATAATCAATTATTGATTTTGTTTGAAATAAGTTCACAAAATTATTAAATTTTTCTTCGACTGTTTCAGGGGCAATTTTAGTGTCAACTGAATTATCAGAATCTTCGTCATTATTTGCTAAAATTTTTTGATGAAATTCTGAAACTTCTTTAAAATGGTTTATTTTTATTCGAGAAAGGGCATCCGCGTTTTTATTATGTTTTCCAGGTTTATATATGATTTCATAATCATATTCTTCAAGTTTAAGTCGCCAACGTGCGAGTCTACTTCCTGGGTCTTTTATACTAAAAATCCATGTTAAAGGTCTGTGGTCACAATCAAGTTTGAATTTTCTTCCGTAAAGGTAGGGTCTAAAATGTTTAACGGACCAAACGATTGCTAAGAGTTCTCTTTCAATCGTTGAGTATTTTGTTTCTGCTCCACATAAGGTTCGTGAGGCATAGGCAATGGGTAAATCTTCTCCTATAGGGCCTTGAGATAATACAGCTCCAATAGCAAAAGCAGAGGCGTCTGTTGAAAGTATAAAAGTTTCTTCAAAATTTGGATAAATCAATATGGGTGTTTCAGAAAGGTATTCTTTCAATTCATTAAATGATTTTTGACATTCTTCATCAAATTTCAATGGGGTTTCTTTTTGTAGTAATTTTGTCATTGGTTTTGAGATTTTAGCAAAGTTTGGAATAAATCTACGGTAATAACTTGCAAGTCCTAGAAATTGTTAAATTTCTTTTTGATTAATTGGTTGAGGAAAATTTACTACTGCATTAATTTTATCAGGATTTGGTTTGACTCCTTCTTCTGAAATTATGTGTCCCAGGTATGCAACTTCTTTTTATAGAAATTCGCATTTGTCTGGTTGGATTTTGAGGTTAGCTTTCTGTAGTCTCTTGAAAACTTCTGTAAGTCGTGAAATATGGTCATGAAGTGTAGATGAGTGAATTATTATATCATCCATATGTACTAGGCACCGTTCATTTTGTATTCCAAGTAGAATATTGTCCATAACCCTTTGAAAACTTGAAGGACTATTTTTTAAACCGAAGGGCATACGAAGGTACTCGTAATGACCGTTCTCAATAGAGAAAGCTGTTTTTGGGATATCTTTTTCATCAACTTCAATTTGATGAAAACCTGAGGCTAAGTCTGAAGTTGTAAAATATGTACATTGTCCAAGTTGATCTAATAGGTCAGAAATATTTGGCAATGGATATTTATCATCAACTGTTACTTGATTTAATTTTCGATAATGATAATAATAATAATAATAAGTTTATTTGTTATAAAGGAAGAGTGTGCAAATACAATTTCATTTAGATGACGACGAATACAATTTTTTCACAAATAAACAGAAAACCACAAAGTCAGTGACTGTCTGTGGTGTGAGTGTAGCCTATGTTTAAAATTAGTATCGATGAATATTGAGTAAAACGATGAGAAAGTATGTTTGAATTCAATTTGAGATTTTCTCACATTATTGGATTTGATAAATAACACATGTACGGTTTAAAGCAAAAGAGCAGTTATCAATGCGAAGCTGTAAATTATAAAATATATACAATTTAAATACACAGCCTTTTTGCTAAAAATTAAAGAAAGAAAAAAAAAAAAAAAATGGAAATTACAGAATTAAAATATGCAATCTGATACATAGAAAATGATATATAGAAAGGCAATTGAAGGAAGACATTAAACTGATTAGTTGAGATGGAATGAGATCTCATTACGCCGTTATACCAGCCTCCACGAGCTCATGAACAGTAATTCTGGGTGAATTAAGTAAATAGTTTTTTAGTTTTTTCTTGAATCCTCTATACGAAGATATTTCTTTTATTTCAACTGGAATAAAATTGAAAAACCTTGGTACTCAATACGAAAAGCATCTTTGTCCTATAGACTTTGAAGCAAGAGGTGTTTTGAAGTATTTGGCTTTGTATCTTGTTTCGTAAAAATGTTCTATTCTCCGAAGATTAGTTTTAGTTTTAAATTCAGAACAGCATGATACAAGGAAATAGTGTTGACGAATGTCAAGGATTTTAGATTCGGAGTATATCAAATCAGATGAGTATCGGGAAGGTTTGTTCAGTAAAATTTTTAAAAATGTTTTTTGAAGAACTTCAATATTTTTAATATGTTCTTTTAGTGCACTACCCCATCCTATTATCCCATATGTCAATCTGGATTCAACCAATGCGTGATAAATCATTCTGAGATGTTGTTCTTAAAAAAATTTGGCGATATATTTGAATCGATATAAGATACTTCTCAGGGTATTGCAAAGTTTCAGAATATGTATGTTCCATCTCAAATGTTTATCGATTGTTATTCCTAGGTATTTAATCGTCTCGGTCTGCTTTATTCTCAAATTATTATTTATTTTCAGGTTTCTTAATGGAGGATTTGTGTTTTCATAACATGAAAAGGGCTTATAAAATGTTTTTTCAAAATTGATTGTCAGTACCTTATAGTCGAACCAATTTTTGATAAGTTTCAAATCATTCTCTATGATGGTTTTTAAATTATCCCAATTTTCAGCTTCGAAAATTATGGCGGTATCATCTGCGAAGCTGATGACTTCTCCAGATGATTCAATGTTAAAGAGATCATTTATGTAGAGTATAAAGAGCACTGGACCCAGCACAGTTCCTTGTGGTACGCCATACTCCACAGTGCACTCTATACTCAAACTACCATTGAGTGATACCTGTTGTTTCCTGTCGCTTAAGTAGCTTTCTATTAATTGTCTAGCTACCCCTCGAAATCCTAGGTCCTCTAAAATATCTAGTAGTTGTGAGTGGCAGACCGTGTCGAATGCTTTAGCAAGATCTAAAAATACACAAGCAGAGTTTTTTCCAGTGTCCAAACTTTTCGATATCTTTGATGTCAAATACGCTATAGCATCTTGGGTCGATTTATTTTGCTGAAATCCATATTGACGGTTATTAATCAGTTTGAATTTGTTAGTGAAGGATGTGATCCTGTTTTTCAACGCTCTTTCAAATAGTTTTGCAATATTGGATATAACTGATATAGGTCTATAATTTTTAGTCAACTTCTTTGGACCCGCTTTGTGAATTGGTTTGATTATTGCTTTTTTAAACTGAGGCGGGCAAACACCAGAGGAGAAGATGTTATTGATTATGTGCGAAATAGGTTTACAGACATGATTTTTTATTTCTTTTAGGATTTCTGCTGTTATTTTTCAAAGCCAGGAGATTTGTTGCATTTAATTCGGTAATGAGTTCACTGATTTCTTTTCCATCCGTAGGTGTTAGGAATAAAGATTGTTCATTTATACTCCTTTTTGGTTGATAGTTCTTATTTTTTATTTTACTAGCAAGATCAGCTCCTACATTGGTGAAATATTTTACAAACGCATTGGCCATTTCTGAATTTTCATCCGTAGTTGTGCCATCATTGATTTCAATTTCTTTTATGATTTCTGTACATTGTTTAGGATTTGTTATTTCCTTTACAATGTCCCAGACATTTTTATTATTATTTGAGTTTTCCAATATTTTATTTTTATAATAATTACTTTTGGCAGATTTAAGTAACAAATTCAGCTTATTTCTGTAAGATAAGAATTTACGTTTTAAGTTACAATCATCAGGTTTTCTCTTCGAGGCTTTGCACATTTTATCTCTATTTTTAATAGAATTTAGTATTGCTTCTGTTATCCACGGGGTCCTCTTCGTTTTTTTATGATTTATCTTTATCTTGGTTGTACTCTCTTCTAATGCTTCCATTATTCTTTCATAGAAAATATTTGTTAGTTCGGTGACATTTTTTATTGTATAAAAATCTCTCCAATTTATGCTTTTCATAATTTTTTTTAGTTTATTTATATCAGTTATTTCTTTATATCGGGATTTATTTTGTTTATTAATCATTTCTTTGAAGCTTAAATTTAGTATAATGGGGTAATGATCTGTTATCGGTGTTCTTAGTACGAATGGCTTGAAGTTATCATCTGGTATTTTTGTTTTGATAAAACAATGGTCAATACAGCTCTTGCTTTCCCCTTGGACTCTTGTGTATTCATAATTGCTGATATAAAATTATTCTCACTCATTATGTTTAAGTAATTTTCGCTTAAAGTGTCTGATATTTTTGGTTTATATTGACGTCTCCAATGAAGACGTCAAAGTCGGATGATTCTTTTGATTGTTGTTCCAAGTAATCATTCAAGTTATTCAGAAACGTTTCAGTTCTAGCTGATGGAGGCCTGTATAACGCTGTTAGGTGAAATTTCAATTCATTATATGGGAACCTAACTGATAGTACTTTGATATCGCCTATATATTCAATGGTGTGACTGAACTGGATTGATTCTTTAATGAACACTACAGTACCATCGTTTCTATTCCACATGCCTTCATTGTATATAATTTTATACCCTTTCATCTTATATAAGTATATATCAGGAATGAGGAATGTTTCGGACAATACCACAATATCCATATCAGTTTCAAGCAGCTTTAGGATAGCTTCGAGTTGGTCAAAATTTTTACTAATACTACGAATGTTGACATGAAAGATATTAAGTTGGTTATAATTTTTCTGTATGAGGCTATCAAATTCCATCAAGTCTGTTACGATAGTTTGTATTGGGGAATATTCATAATCACGTATGTATTGGTCCATTTCAATGGAACCATTCACAATATTTTTAAATATATAATACACTCAATAGAATTTGAGAAATTAAAAAAAATATATATAATAATGAGAGAAAGTAGGTATAGCTATTCTAGGGTTTTCCAAAGCGAGTTTTTTATTTTTCTTGAGCTCGAGTTGAAGGTTTCCTGGTAGTATTGGGCGTTGGAGTAATTGTTAATGGAGTAGCTATCGGTTTAATTCCTTGTCCAAATAAATCGTCCTCAGTGGTTTTTTTGAAGGTTAGTGATGGTGTTGTCGGAGCACTATTTGTTTTCGGTTCCTCTCGGTCTTGATGTTCCGAAAGATCTTCCGCACTATAAGCCACTTCCTCTACATACAATTTGTTATTTTTTATGTAGGAGATTTTTTTGTCCTGTCTGGCTAGTATCAAATGCTTCCTAAGTATATTGTGTTCCTGTCTTTGTTGGGGAGTAAGATCATGGACAATTGAGATTTTTGTACCTTTAAGTTTAGGACAGTTTTTTAATATCAATTTTTTTGTAAGATAAGAGATAAATTCAATCTATATTGGTCTATTTTTACTATTTCCCAAGGGGTAAATATCATTAATATGCGTTTCCTTCAAATCAACACCGATGAGTGGATTCAGTTCTTGACAAATGAAGCTTGTGTTTATTTTCTTTATTTTCTGTAATCAGTAGATTGTTCTTTCTCTCTCCTCTCTTCAATTTCTCTACTTCGGTTTTGAGTTCTGAATTTTCATTCTCTAGTTTATGGACAGTACTTTTTAAATTTTGTATTTGCAATAGCAATCTTGTTTCACTGGCTTCTATAGAGTTTTTGATTTCATTTCTGTTCTTCACAATTTCCTCGTATATTTGGTTTAGTGTGTGAGTTTGATCAGCACCTTGCATTTTGATATTAAGACTAGGGGGCCTTTAGTTTAAAGTGTACGGGCTGCTTTATTTCAGTGGTGAGGATGAAGCGATGAGAGGTAAGCGATAAGAGCTGTCTATGCTCTCCGCAATGTCTGGCAGTTATTTTATATATTTCTTTATGGTCTCTTCAATGGTTTTTATCAATTTCTAGGGTCTATGTACATACCAATTGATTCAATAAACTTGACGACGTTTCACTCGATCGTTTTACTAACACGGTTGTCCAATATTTTCACTTATTTTCGTTTATTTTGCACTTTTGTATGGCTGTTCCTTCGTTCACTTTCAATAATCAATTACTACTCTCCATTTTTGTTTCCCGGAGGCATCCAATTTTTTTGGTACCACCCAAACTGGAGATGACCAGGGTGAAATTGAAGGTCTAATTATATTTTGGTCAAGCATTTTTTAAATTTGGTTTTTTACTTCTTCCTTATGCACGTATGGGTATCTATATGACTTAGTAAATATCGGTTTCGCATCACCTGTATCTATTTTATGTTTAATTTCATTCGTGGATGTTAGATTGTCTCCTTCAAGATAGAAAATATCGGAAAAATGTAAACATAAATTTTAC
This sequence comes from Gonioctena quinquepunctata, assembly GCA_018342105.1. Lineage (NCBI taxonomy): Eukaryota > Metazoa > Arthropoda > Insecta > Coleoptera > Chrysomelidae > Gonioctena > Gonioctena quinquepunctata. The sequence goes on from JAFIRS010000681.1 coordinate 14,511, forward strand.
AATTTTTTTTTAATATTGGTTTTAATTCTTGTTCTTGGTTTTCATTAAAACTCAAAATTTTTTCATAATTTTGGATTGGTTCTAAAATTATATCAGAAAAATCAATTGTTTTTTGAATAGCATTTGCATTGAGAACTGTTGTTGAAAATTCTCCTTTTTCATTTGTTTTAATAATTGCATTTGGAATTCGTACTTTTTCTTTCGTTTGAGCAATCAGTATTGCTTCAGAATTTTTTAAATTTGAATTTAGTTTTAATACTTTTTCTGTTCTAGGTTCAATTTCAATTATGTTATGAATTTTTCTTGCAGTAATTGTTACTTTCGGATTTTCTGATTGAAAATTCACAATTCGTTCATTCATGAATTGGTTTGAGTTATTTTTTGGAATTTGGGGTTTTTGTGGTAAATTCGGTGAAAACTGATTTTGTGACAATTTTGCTTCAGTTGGTTTTAAATCATACTTTTCTTTGTATAGGGGAAGAGTTTTATAGTTCAAAATTAATTGTCTACTCGGGATGTCAACAATTCCTTCATAATGTTCTAGAGAATCACATCCTAAAATTCCATCGAATTCTATATCTAGATCATAAACATATACTTTATGGGGATCATGAGTTTGAAATGGAATGTATACCGATTCTGTGACTAAAATTTCTTCATTGGAAATACCGAATATAGGCAATCTTTCTGGATATCTCTGTACGTATTTTTCACATGTTTTCTTTTTAAAAACTGAAATTCCAGCTCCAGTATCTATGAGGATTTTAAATTTTCGAGTTGCGTCAACTATATAATACAATAGAAAAATCGAATTTAAACGGTTTTCTTCACATAAAGGATTCAATATAAAATTGAACCAGGTGAAAAACAACTACTTTCCTGGCAAATACCACGCAGAACGTTGAATGATATTCACCTGAAAATCCATGCATACTTCCATATAATATCAATGGACATTGAATGCAAATGTTTCTTTCTGATAAGCTCGATTATGTTTAATTTATGTCGTGTTCACCTAACAATCCGCATACCGGTTTCAGGCTTCTTGGCCCTCATCAGTACGGAGTAGTCAACCAGCCAAAGGTCCAAAGAACTCTGGCTGAAGTGAGACACAACGTAAACAAACCATCATCGATCTTGTAACACCTATAGGTACGCCGGAAAAGATAAACTTTAACTGGCGGTACCTAGTGACAGAAAGAAACACTCCTAGAATCTCCCACCTCGATAGGTTTCTAAATAAAAGATTCCTTCTCAGTAGGAGTGGCAAGCCCGTCTAGCATATAGTGAGAGATAAGTGCCATGTGAAGTGGAATGAATAGAAAAATCGAATTTAAACGGTTTTCTTCACATAAAGGATTCAATATAAAATTGAACCAGAGAAAGGTAGATCTCAGGTGAAAAACAACTACTTTCCTGGCAAATACCACGCAGAACGTTGAATGATATTCAGCTGAAAATCCATGCATACTTCCATATAATATCAACGGACATTGAATGCAAATGTTTCTTTCTGATAAGCTCGATTATGTTTAATTTATGTCGTGTTCACCTAACAATCCGCATACCGGTTTCAGGCTTCTTGGCCCTCATCAGTACGAGTAGTCGTGAACCAGCCAAAGGTCCAAAGAAATCTGGCTGAAGTGAGACACTAACGTAAACAAACCATCATCGATCTTGTAACACCTATAGGTACGCCGGAAAGATAAACTTTAACTGGCGGTACCTAGTGACGAAAGAAACACTCCGAGAATCTCCCACCTCGATGGTTTCTAAATAAAGATTCCTTCTCAGTAGGAGTGGCAAGCCCGTCTAGCATATAGTGAGAGATAAGTGCCATGGAAGTGGAATGAATAGAAAAATCGAATTTAAATGGTTTCTTCATAAAGGATTCAATATAAAATTGAACCAGAGAAAGTAGATCTCAGGTGAAAAACAACTACTTTCCTGGCAAATACCACGCAGAACGTTGAATGATATTCACCTGAGAATCCATGCATACTTCCATATAATATCAATGGACATTGAATGCAAATGTTTCTTTCTGATAAGCTCGATTATGTTTAATTTTTGTCGTGTTCACCTAACTTCAGCCAGAGTTCTTTGGACCTTTGGCTGGTTGACTACTCCGTACTGATGAGGGCCAAGAAGCCTGAAACCGGTATGCGGATTGTTAGGTGAACACGACATAAAATAATCAGCTTACAAAGCTGTTCAATTCCTGATAATATGGAAGTATCAGATTTCAGTGAAATCATTCAACGTTCTCGTATTCCAGGAATATTTCACCTGATCTACTCTGGTTCAATATATTAATCATGAAAACTCGTTAAATCGATTTTCTATTCATTCCACTTCACATGGCACTTATCTCTCACTATATAATACAACTTATGGGATTTCATTGTATTTAAGCAAAATTTTGGTCTGTCGTTTCTACTGAAGTTTTTCATTCGGTTCGTCAATGTGTCTGTAACATGGTGTATAGTTTCTGGTTTGTTGATAGGCGGTCTGATTGATAAATGAGCTTCTTGAAAATTTTGATTATTTTCATCTTTTACAAGGAAGTCATTATGTGGGCTATATTGTTATATTCGAAACAATAAGTGTATATTCCGTTGTCTGAACGAAAATTGTTTGCATTATCATATTGCAGATAATTCTGGTCGTTATCGAAGGTTGTACTCTCGATTTCTAGAGGAATTTGTTGATCAGCAGTATAATCAACATACGAGTTATTATATGGGTCATTATAATCGTAATATTCATTTCCAGAGTTCAAGCAGTGTGTTCTCTGAAAGTTTGGTCTTTGATAATTCGGATTTGATTGTATGACTGAACTTCTTTGTTGGGAAAAGTTCGGATTTGTCACTAATTGATTTGAATTTATTTGAGAGCGATTTTGATTTGGGAAATTCGGTCTCGATTGATTTTGAAAATTTGGTCTTTGTTGGTTTTGAAAATTCGGACGAGGTTGATAAGTATTGGGTCGATTTTGGAAATTCGGACGATTACTAATTTCATTTTGGAAATTTGGACGTTGTTGAGAATATATTTGATTATGAGATTGTTGTGGATAAAATTTCGGTTTGAAATTTTGATTGGAATGCGGTCTTTGATTTTGAGGGATTCTTGATTTTTGGGATTCAAAATATGAGAGTTGGGTTTCACGTTTGATTCTGTGAGCTGCGTCACTCATATCTTGAGGGTCAGTGGCTCTAATGATTTGTCCAATTCGGGGTTCAAGTCCTGTCAATAGTGTATTCAATGACATGTTATTGATGAGGGCAATTTGTGCTTTTTTCTGATCAAGTGTAAGATTTGATTTATCTATACATGAAATCATTTTTGCATTGTGTGTTTGAATACGAGAATGGAAAGCAATTCCTGTTTCTCCTGATGCTTGTTTCATTCTTTGTAAGTCTTGAATAAGTGAATTCAGATCTCGGAATCACCAAAATGAGTGTTTAATAAAACTTTAATATCTCTGTAACTTGTTGGGTTTTGAGAATTGACTAGTATTGCTGCTTGTTTTTTGAGTTTGTTTTTGAAATGAATAGTCAAAAGGTATTTTTGATCATTTGTAGCAATTTGGTAAGCTTGATCGCAAGCGTTTAAAAATGTAGTTAATAAAATACTGTCTCCGTCATATTCAGGAATAAGCGAAAACAATTCGGATAGTTTATACGGTTCAATTTCTGGTTGATGTTCGTCTCCGTGTTCTGACATTTTGTTTCAAGATTACTTAGGAGTTGTGGTAAATGGGAAAAAATGGACAACTTTGAAAAATAATTATAGACGATAATTCAAAGTCACTTACATGAATTTGTTTGATGGAATGAACCTTTTGGAATGGTTCCCGATGACTAGCTGAGACGTCTGGTAGAGTCTTTCTTCTTTTTTCTTGTTTCTTTCTGGAAGATTTCTTTCTTCTTTGATTGCGTGGACTGTTTTTCTGTCTTCTTTCTTGGAGATTTTTTTTTTCTTTGGTTGCGTGGACTTCTTTTCTTTCAAGGTTTGGAAACCACCACCCTAGTGAGGACGTCGCCGTGTTCCTTCCAACTTCTGCCGCCGGTGAGGTCTTTTCCGTGTTCCGTCGGGGATAACTGGAGGTGAGGACAGTTGCCGTGTTCTAGGATGTTGAAGAATCCTACCGACTGCGCCAATTGTTATATCGTGGCTTGTGCGTTTGTCTTTTTAAAAAAGTTTATTATTTTCAATATTACACTGATACAACAATAATAACAATATTTTCAATATTAGCAAATGAACTGGAGTCTGTCTGACTCGGAATAGAAGTGTGGATAAGAATCGTTGGATAATGAAAATCAGCTCTGAAGTCGAAGTCTCCTGGCTTTATAGGTTTCTAGATGCTGACTCAAAGGTCTTCTGGCTGGTGCCGGCATTCTGGAGTAAACATCTTATCTCCTGCTTAGCTTGTGGGATTCGAAGTTTAATATGAGGAAGGTGACCCAACTGCGTAGGTGTACTGCGTAGTTGTCTAGTTTGGATATAACATATATGATATTCAGGTTCCCGATGTTAACAAAATAATTCGTGAGGATTGTCATTACATTTTCGATACTAGCGATTATCCTGAGAACAATAGGTTTAACATACCTTTAGTTAACAAAAAAGTTCTTGGGATAATGAAGGATGAAAATAACGGCAATCTTATGACCGATTTCATTGGCCTCAGATCAAAATTATATGCAACGAAGGTTTTCACACCCTTAGATGAAATTGAAAAACTTGAAGACAATTTGGATGAAGAAGGATATGGAAAAGATGAAATTCTTCAAATTCTGTCAAATTATGGAATCACAAAGAAAGCTAAGGGTGTAAAAAAAGCCGTGGTAGATAATGCGATCACATTTGATGACTTTGAATCCTGCTTGGAAAATTCAACCAAAAAATATGTTCAACAACGATTGATCAAAAGTGAAAAACACCAGGGGTTTTCCATGGAACAAGAAAAAATCGCTCTGAGTGGAGAAGACGATAAGAGATTCTTATGTCCTGGATCGCACCTGACGCTACCTTGGGGACATTACTCCATCCATGATCAAGAGTTGATGGACATCGATTGATTTCGCTGAGGGTTGCAGCATTGGAGGAGCAGAGTTCAAGAACACCTTATATTCTCGGAATTTATTATTATATATTATTATTTACTATTTCTATATATTATTATATTTTTCATATTTCAATGAAATATGTATACAAAAAATGTTTTATTTCTTCACCTCCTACATAGTATAGTGTTTGAGTATGAAATTTCCAATGATTTTGAAGCATGTTAGACGTTTTCCACAGACGTTCAGACGTTTTCAACGATTTTCAATGTACGTTCAGTCGTTTTCAGCGTTATTTCTATGCGAGAATAGTCGTTTTAACGTTTTCAACGTATATTCAACGTTTTTCAGAGACGTTTAGACGTTTTCCACGTTTTTTTAAAGCATGATAGACGTGTTTCGATGCTTGCAGAGAAACTCACCCTTCATATAATATGATGAATTATTATGTGAGCAGAGTTTGGTTAGGTCACGTTAATAAAAAAAAATTTATGTCTTTTGATTGTTTGCAGAAGAAACTAATACTCATATAATAACAATGTTAGCAGAGTTTGGTTAGGTTGGGTTAATGAAAAAAATGTATGTCTTTTGATTGTTTGCAGAAGAAACTAATACTCATATAATAACAATGTTAGCAGAGTTTGGTTAGGTTGGGTTAATGAAAAAACAGTATGTCTTTTGATTGTTTGCAGAAGAAACTAATACTCATATAATAACAATGTTAGCAGAGTTTGGTTAGGTTGGGTTAATAAAAAACATCAAACCCACTTAGATTTACAACATCCATCAAGCAACCGTAATCGAAGAACCCTCATCTAAATTCACATACTCCACAAACAACATACAAAAATCTTATATTCATACATATACATGTTTCAACCTACATGAAAAATCCCTAGATCTAGGGAAAAACTTTAATACAACCTAAGAAATCCATGAGATTAACCCTCAAAATTCAGAAAATCTGGGGAAAAAATCCCTAAATCTAGATAAAAAATCACTTATCCCATGAGAAATCCATCAGGTTAACCCTAAAAATTCACCTGAAACGACTAATCTAAACACAACCTACGTGAAAAATTCCTTAGATCTGGGGAAAAATTTAATCATCCCTGAGAAATCCATCAGGTTAACCTTAAAATCCACCTGAAACGACTAATTAAACACACTACGTTGAAAAATTCCCTAGATCTGGGGAAAAAGTTAATCATCCATAAGAAATCCATCAGGTTAAACCCTAAAATTCACCTGAAACGACTAATCTAAACACAACCTACGTTGAGAAATTCCCTAGATCTGGGGAAGAGAAGTCAATCATCCATGAGAACCATCTTAGACCAGAAAATTCAAAAGGTAGAAATTCATCAGGTTGACCCTTAAAATACAGTAGATATAGGAAAAATCCAGTGTAATATAGACCTCGAGCACGTAAAATGGGTGTTCTCCAAGGATCTGATTTGTGGTCGCAAAATTACCACGTTGGACCTTGGCACTTTTTGAAAATTTCCCCAGATCTGGGGAAAAATCGTGCAAAATCACTACCTCCCTCTCTCTCTAATACACAGGCTCTTATGGGAGTTTCCATCGGGGTCAGAAGAAATTTGCCCAGATTCTGGGTACTTTTTTAGAAAAGTGAAAAAGTGGCGCCGTACCCGTATAGCTATATCTACTCACTTCTTACGTCAATCACCTACCGAATATGGGACCGTTAAATCAACATACATCCATTCCTGAAGCCACTTCCATAAAATACCTGGGCATAATAATTGACCGACCCATGAAATGGGATCTTCATATGTCTTACCTAACTAACAAAATGAGAGAATTTCTATCAAGATTCAAATTATTGAAAGAATACCTAGATGTTATCCACTTGAAAACAGTCTACTACGGACTAATAATAATAATAATAATAATAATAACTTTATTCAGAGAGAATGGGTTTACAATAAAATCTATAGATAGATGTGAATAGAGTTGGTTAGCGATAAGTGCTGTAGCAGTTGTTTCGCAGAAAATACAAAGGAATTTAATAGAATTTATGAACGTGTAGGTCGTAGGAACAATACATTTGAGAGTACGGTAATCTCAATGCAATATAACTGAGTTACATAACATGGAAAAGTCAATAAAAAATAAAAAAGTAAAAACAGAATAAATACATTTAGACTAACGAGAAAATTTTTTTTTAAATTCACTTACACAGTACAATATAAATCTGTCACAGTTTATTCGAAAAAGATGAATACAAAAATATTAAAATATTAAAAGCTCAGTGTACAATTTATAAAATATCAACTTAAAACTAGACAATTTATATTAACATACACACATACATACACATTTTCAAACATTTTTCATTTCCACCAAATCAGCAATTTTTTTCCGTTGTTGACTGTATAATTAGGACCGTTGGCCGATAGATTTGTGTCTGTTCGGAACTATGTGCTGGTTAATTTTTTTGCCTTGTATGGGTAAGGATGACTCTGTAGGTTGAAGTCATGTTTATTTTTATGGTATCTGATATTAATGTTGTAATAAAAAAGTTGGCGAATATCAAATACTTGAGCTGCGGAAAATAGTGCATCAGATGGATATTTAGCTTCTTTAGACATAATCAGCTTGAGGAATCTTTTTTGTAGAAGTTCTAGGGGATAAATATGGGTCTTCAAGGCTCCTCCCCAGACAATTATACCATATCGTAGATGACTTTCGACTAATGCGTGGTATAATACTTTGAGTTGTTGAAAATTTAATATATCTTTAAGGTATTTGAATTTATAAATGATCATTCTTAGCTTTTTGCATACATAATCGATATGAGAATCCCATTTTAGATGAGTATCTATTATTATTCCCAAATACTTAATTTTAATTTCTGGTAAGATAGTATGTTGTTGCCCCCCTATGTCAAACGTGAGGCTCTGAAATGATGGTGAATTCGACCGATTACAGCTGAAGGGTAAGTAATATGTTTTTTCCGAATTTACAGTTAATAGCTTGTGTTCCAGCCAGTTTTTTATTTGAAGGAAAATCCGTTTCCACCATAAGTTTTAGTTCTTGCCAGGAACTTGCCTCATAAAAAATTACTATGTCGTCAGCAAAACCTAAACTTTTTCCACTGCTCTCAATGAAGAATATGCCATTAACATAAATATTGAATAGAATGGGACCCAAAACGGTTCCTTGAGGTACACCGTACTCAATTTTTCTCCTATCACTGAGTGCTTCTTCAGTCCTAACTTTCATACGGTATAATAGGTTGGGGGTTAATGATGCACATTTGAATTGCTTGAATATCGTACCAAAAAAAATAATACAAATAATCTTGGGTAAAGAAAGAACTTACTCAAGCGATAAACTTACAAAGAAAGTGGAATATTTGATATAAGACAACTATATAGTCAAAAAATGTTACTTAAAATATACAAAAACCTAATCAAAGTAAAACCATCTGATCACCCATATAAGACAAGGAGACGAGAGCATCGTGTTATAGCTCCAAAATAAAACTAGTGGGACAAAGACACTGTAGTTATCTGTGCCAGAAAACTTGGGATCTGTTAGCTGAAAAAATCAAAATTATTCCTACTTACAGTATGTACAGAACCCGAATTAAAAAATGGATAAATGCTTGACAACAAACTATTTTAAAAAATATGACAAAAGAGAAAATTCTGGCAAATCATTAATGAAGTGATATGAAATTATTTATTGTTATTTACCATAAAAATATTTACTGGGATAACTATTTTAGGATACCTAATATTACGAAACACCTGAATATGACCTAACCCGACTGTGATACTTCAGAAAAGCCTGAATATGAATATGAATATATTGATTTTCCTATTATCATCGATCGATTCCTGATTGTGAAATGAAACCAATTTCCTGTAGTAGTTTTAGTTTTTAGTATAGGTATGTGTGTTTAAATTTGTAAATGTTAGATTTTAAATTTTTAACTCTTCATGGTAGATTGGCTTCATCACACAAAAGTAATAATCACTAGTAATTGTCACTTCAGTAATGCCTCTGTTTATTTACTTATACCGGGTGACACAGGATATCGGGCCACCCCTCTAACTTCTGCATTCGTGAACGGATTTCTCTGAAATTTGGTACAGTTATATAAGCAACCATTTCGGATTTGATCACATTACAATCCAATATGGCGGACTTCCGGTTTTCTGGAAATGCCAGTAACTTTGTTTTTTCAAATGGAAACCCTGTATATTTACACATATTCAAGCTCAACAGGTCGAAACAAGTCCAAACCTCATGTCAAATGTCAATTTTTCGGAACAATTGAAATTAAAATTGTTTTTTATTTTACCTCGTGGATAAATGAGATTTGGTCGAAGCTATTCACAATGATCGCAAATAACAGAAAAACATATTTTTTCTGATTTTTTTTTTTGTCACTTACTGGTTAATCAATTCAGTCACATCACATTTTGATCAAAAATTATTTTTTTTCAAATGGAACCCCTATGAGCCACCTACCTGTCTCTCAGAACAAACATTAAGGAAAAAACTGACATATCATTTTTGTATTTCGGTGCAGTAACAAATTGTGTAATTTAAAAAATCTACAACTAGTTTATGAGTTTCCTTGCAGTTCGAATAATTTTTCAACTCAGTAAGCTGTGGAAAACAACATTTCTGAATCTTGTCGAATAATTGTGTAAGTTATACTTATAAGCACGATATTGGTGTTTTTTTTTGAATTCTCCTAGCGTTTTCTCGACTGACATGGCATTGGTATTCCAATTTTCGCGACGAGGCCGTTGGATCAAAATCAACATAAGCAAAACATTCATTTCTGCCTCCTCACTTACGATCATCTTCTCTATTGTTGGGTTCTTTTCGGAATCTTATCTCCACATTTTTGAAAAAGGTTCTTTGTGGGTGTCTTCTGTGTGGGTATCGTTCAGAATACGATCTTCATTGATTGTTCGATTGGCGCCGACTCAAAATTGTTACCTAAATTAGTTTGGGAGCTTAGTTATTGAGACTAAGAAGGTTTATTTTATTTTTTACTTTTCAATACCGTAATTTGTCGGTTTAATTTTTTGATAAAAAGTTTTTATTTTTCAATTTTTTGTAGCTGAAATCTGCTAATTACTACCTACTTTTTTTTTGAGTACTTCCAAAATACTTATTTACCCACCTTACTTCAACTATTACCAGTTGAATAATATGATTATCTACTTTTACTATTTCTTGTAATATAAATTATTTTTGTTGTTCTGGTTAGTTCATTTCATTACTTTGTATATCATTCCATCCTCTCATAGAATATAATGATTGTGACGGATGTGGAACAAAAATAATGACAGTAGCGATCTGTCATTGTCATTTACATATGTGTGTGCCAATGTTCACAAGTTAAAAATCATTCATCCCCTATTTCTTCACCCGTAAGGGTGGATAATTTCATTCGAAATACAGATATGAGGTATACCCTATCTATCAAAGAAAGAATCATCGAAATCGAAGAACCCAGTACAAAGTTATGCCTGATAGAATCGGTTAACGGACCAGAATTCAGAGGGTGAGTGATCAATATCATTCATTCTGCTACCACTGAGGGTGGATTTCATTTTTGAAATTCAATTAGGACCAACCTTGAAGTACACCCTATACTCCGGTCAATTTAGACATTCGAAGTTACATAAAGTCCCAACGAACTGAATTTCTGTGAAGTTGTTCAAAACATAATTACAAACAATGTCTAGAAGTTCCCCATCATTCCCCTGTAAGGAAAAAATTTAATTCAAGATCAAAGGTCAAAAAAATTAGTTTTTCGCGATTTTCAGCAAAACGGTAAGTTTTATCATAAAAGTACCTCAGACAAAAATCATAAAATTATCTATAAAAAAGTATCAATACTTTTTTCTTACAGCCACCGTTTCTGAGATATAACGATTCTAAAAGTAATAAAAGTTGTTATCGTCATAATATGCACACGTTTCCATGCCACCTATGAGGTAGTGTACTTAGCGCGTTTTGGTTAACGTGGTTTCCCCAGTAGGCCTACTCCACGGGTCAGTTGTGATCCTGTTTAATGTAAAACTATTGCAAAATAACGGAAATTTTCAAAGATTGGGAAAGATAAAAGCGATGTAAATGAAAATAAAGTGTTGAAGTTTATTCGTCTTATTCGTAAGTTTCAAATTCTTGTTCTTCTTCTTGATCTTCTTCTTGTTCTTCTTCTCCTGCTTCTTCTTCATCTTCATTTTGGATGCAAGTAAATTGCGTCAATAGCGATGTATCGCATGATACTTCGTCGGAGTCAAACAGATCCTCCATTGTTTGTGATTCAATATTAGAGCACGACCGGCCTTGACAATTTGTGCATGCCAAAGAACAAGACAGACCGACTTTTTTGCAACCACATTTAGCACTGCATCCCTTTTTGCAGTTGCAAAAAATAGTGTTCAGCAGTTCTTCCGGCGCAGGTGGAAGTAAAGTTTGAACTGGCACTAATATATTGTTGACCAACTTCCAACCCCAGTCTGTAGGGTCTAGCTGATAACCAAGCCACACTTGAACTCGGTAATATACTCGAAGAAGATGTTGGTGAGCAGCAACTGAGGTTGGAGGAAGACAAGCTAATTGAACTTGTTTTTTATTTCACTGATACGTGATCTAGTACGAGGAGGACTTGCTGTGGATGTACTGGCTTCTTGTTCTTCACGTTGTCTTTTATTAGCTGCAGCAATAGAAGACTTTCGAGTATAATTTTTACGGCAATTTTCATGTATTGTCACAGATTTCTGATTTTTGAGATATTCCGAAAAATCATCAGCTCTTTCGATACTTGCATTAATTAATGTCTTCATACCACGTTCAACAGTAACAACTTCACTTTCAGTTAAAAGTTTAGCACAAATGAAACAATATTCAGACATTTTCAATATAAAACTCAAAACAGCACAATATAGGTTAGAATAAACACGTGTTTTCACTACAGAGTGACGCTCAAGACTAACGGTATTTCATTTATTATAGCAGGTAAAGACCCTAGCCACGTACACAATGAAACAAGAGACAGATGTCTCGAAGTTACACTGGCTTAAAGATTAAGGGACTGGGTTTCTTTTTACCTGATATTCTTGTAGTTAAAACTTATGTATATTTTATATTGTAAGTATAAGTTACAATGACCGATAGAAAAATATTTAAACATTTAATATATATATATATATATATATATATATATATATATATATTATATAAAATTTTACAACTCTAGATGTATATACGTGGCGTACTCATGCATATTATGACGATAACAACTTTTATAACTTTTAGAATCGTTATATCTCAGAAACGGTAGCTCGTAAGAAAAAAAATATTGATATTTTTTTTATAGATAATTTTATGATCTACAATTTTTGTCTGAGGTACTTTTATGATAAAACTCGCCGTTTTGCTGAAAATCGCGAAAAACTCATTTTTTTGACCTTTGACCTTGAATTAAATTTTTTCCTTACAGGGGAATGATGGGGAACTTCTAGACATTGTTTGTAATTATGTTTTGAACAACTTCACAAAAATTCAGCTTGTTGGGACTTTATGTAACTTCACTCTCATTTTTTGGTCTAAATTGACCGGACTACTATACACTGAAAAAAAATGGGACCAAATTCTAAGTACACACCATCCACTGAAAGGAGAATGATCGGAATCGGACGTCTGAGTAGAAAGTTATGCGTGATCATCATAAAAAAAAAATAAAAAGATATACGCGTCGACTAGAGAACCTCCTCCTTTTTGGTTTGGTCGGTTAAAAATGGAGAAATCTGGGATCGTACGAGCTGACAACTGGATTCCGTCATAATCTTCTAATCGTAATTATCTACTATAACTATTACCATTGACAGCAAATACCATTTAACCGACGAAACCAAAAAGGAGGAGGTTCTCTAGTCGACGCGTATATTTTTTTTATGTATGACCACGCATAACATTTACTGAGACGTTCGATTCCGATGATTCTTTTTTCAGTGGATAGGGTGTACTTCGAAGTTGTTGCCATTTGAATCTGAAAGATGAAATCCACCCCTAAGGGTACCAAAATGAAGGATATTGATCAGTCACCCTCTGAATTCTGGTGCATTAACCGATTCTTTCAGGCATAACTTCGTACTGGGTTCTTAGATTTGGATTATTCTTTTTTTATTAGATAGGGTATACCTCATAGTTGATCATATTTGGATTTTGAATGGAATTATCTACCCTTACGGTTAGAAAAATAGGGAATAATTGATTTTTCACCTGTGAACATTGGCACACATATGTAGTTGACGATGACAGATCGCTAATGTCATTATTTTTGTTCTCCTACATCCGTCACAATCATTATATTCTATGGAATGATATACAAAGTAATGAAATAAACTAACCAGAACAACAAAAATAATTTATATGACAACAAATAGTAGAAGTAGATAATCATATTATTTAACTGGTAATAGTAAGGTGGGTAAGTAAGTAGTTTGGAAGTAATCAAGGAACGAGTAGGTAGTAATTAGTAACTTCAGCCACAGAAAATTGAAAAATAATATTTATTTTAACAAAAAATTAAATCGACGAAATACGGAACTGAAAAGTAAAAAATAAAATATACCTTTTTAGTCTCAATAACTAGGCTCCTAAACTAATGTAAATAACTCGGCGCCAAACGAAAAATCAACGAAGATCATTAAATTACTTCAAAAAATTATCAGAATGTCACCGCGCAACTCGATGCCATCATTTTACGCATTACCTAATTCATTTGCTTGTTAGTTATTGAAACTAAGGTTTATTTTATTTTTTACTTTTAAGTTCCGTATTTGTTCGGTTTGAATTTTTTGTTAAAAAGTTTTTATATATTCAGTCTTCAGAGTGGCTCGAGGGGTGTATGGAATTCGTGTGAATTCCTTTGGGGTTATTTTGATGACGAAACAAATTATAAATTGGGAATTTAACGATTTCTTCACGCACAAAAATATTTTTGGTTGAACTTACCATGGCTGCTATGATACTGGGTAAATATATACAGTGAGCACGTAAAGGTTGGAACACATTCGTTAAAAGTTCGATATGGCCATTGGGGAAAAAAAGCTCAGACATGACGATTTTCTTTCTGAGTTGCGCATTTTCTGGTCTACTCATATTTTTGATGTCATCACTGTTCCGAGTTTTTCAAATGGCAATACCCTATTTTGACAATACCTTCAAAAAGAACGCATTATCTCTGTATAGATAACATATTTTTTTATGTTACATGACCGTATGTTCGAGAAATAAAAGACATTTCATTCATAATAGGACCTAATGAACCCACAAACTATTAAATTAAGTGCTCAAATTGCAAGCCATTTGCCTCTTGACAATATTCAAGGCAATGTTGAAACTCTTGCAGAACATTAGTGAGGGTAGCAGCGTTAATTGAATTTATTTCGGTCCTAATTCTCTCTTTTAGTTCTTCAATAGTATCAGGTCTGTTAACGTGAACTCTCGACTCAAGGTATCTCTACAAGAAAGTATCTAGTGGGGTTAGATCAGGAGATCTAGCGGGCCACTCTGAAAATCCTCGTCTGCCAATCGATCTATTGGGAAACATATCGAATTTTTCACGTACATGTCGTGTGTAATGCGGTGTCGCTCCATCTTGCTGGTACCATAGAGAATCGTCTGGTAGCTGAGAATTTTGAGGATGTGAATACAGAGCCGCAAGTGCGGGAATTATGTAATGTTGCAGTAAATCCAAATATTTGTCACCATTCAATGAACCGTCAATAAAAAACCCCAATTGTATTACCAACTATTCCCGCTCAAACGTTGACTGTCTGTGGATACTGAGTGTGCCCTTTCATCGCCCAGTAAGGGTTCTCTGGTGCCCAGTACCTATTTACTGTACCAGAAGGTGGCCTCAGCTGGGAAAACTAATTGCCTTATGAATTTCGGATCATTATTACATCGATCCATCATTAATTCAGAAAATTCCTGTCTGCGATCGAAATCATCTTCATTAAGTTCATGAATTACTTGCACTTCATATGGGTGCCACTCATTCTTTTTTAGGCATTTTGAAACAGACGTTTGCACATTGATTGCTCCAATGCAACTTGACGAGTAGGTTTATGGGGATTTTCTTGCAACGATAATAATACGTCAAATTGTTGATCTTCCGTAATGCCTGGACGACTTTTATAATTATCACTGACATTGCCAAAATTTATAAATTCTGCTTCGACTTTGCTCTCCGTCTAACGTGTAATAGTTCTATTGGGATATTTATTGTTAAATGAGTTACAAACCCCAAGCCTGCGTACGGGTCTTATCTCCATAACCTATCATCATTGAAATCTCTATGCATTGCTTTCCGCTTAAACGGGCCATGATGTCGATAACTCATTTATACCACAATTATTTGATAGCTAACTATTATTGTGAAGTCGAATTAATGTAATGAGACATGTTTTTAAAACAGTTGTACAAAAAGATTTAAACCGATAAAAAGTAATTTAAAAAAAGGATTTACAGTCAGTGTCGCCGTCGGATCAAAAATTAGAAACATGCATATTTTAGTATCCTAAATCAATTTCTGGAAATGTTTTTTTGTAACATAAAAAAATATGACATGCATACAGAAAATTGCATTCTTTTTGAAGGTATTATCAAAATAAAATATTGCCAAAAAAAATGACGTCATAACTCGACCAGTGATGATGTCATCAAAAATATAAGTATACCAAAAAATGCGCAACTGGAAAAGAAAATCGACGTGTCCGAGCTTTAGTCCCCAATGAACAACTCAAGCTTTTAACGAATTTGTTCCAACCTTTACGTGGTCACTGTATATATCACAACTTCGGTATAGCTTCCCGATCTCGTTATAACAAAAAGACTCATGAGAATTGAAAACCATTATTAATGAAACCGTCTTCCCTAGACCAAGTTGAGTCTACGGATGAGTAGATCGGCAATTTATTGAGTACCTACTCACATTTTGAAGCAAATCCACATTTTTATTCACTTAGAAACATGAGCAGATACTCGACTCCACTTTGGAGCAAGTGCTCTTAGTTTCCATTGAGTTACTTAGCTTCATTCACATCTAACTGGCGCACCTGCTCAATTTTTTTAGGAAAAAGCATGTGCTCAGTTTTATACACTTCACCCCATGGTTAAAAAAATTGGATGATGACATAGTTATAGCCCTGAAAATCATAGGAGTTGCCTGCTGTTCATGATAAATTTATGGGTGTTGTAACAGCTCATGTGAGTTTTGTGGACATAAAACCAGAGAATCCTCTCCACATTCTGGAGGATTGTGATGCTAGTCATGAAAAAATGGAGAAACCTGGGAGCATACGAGCTGACAACTAGGTTCCCTCATAATCTTCAAATCGATATTCATCTACTATAACTGCTACCATTAATGGCAAATACCCTTTTTTATACAGTCTTCAGAGTGGCTCGAGGGGTTTATGGAATTCAATTTATTCCTTTGGGGTTTTTGATGACCAAACAAATGAGGAATTGGGATGTTTTTTGGGTAACCTTCCACAGTCTGAAAATGAAAATATAATCAGGAAAATCTATACGAGTGTAGAAAGGGCCAACTAATTAGTTCACCCCGATAAGTTATTGCGTTCACCAAATTATATTTCTTATAGAAAAATGATTTAATTTGTCAATAACTTGTCGTTTTCTAAATTTGCCTATCGAAATTTTTTTTTTTTTTAATTTAAAAGATACTTCTCTATATTGTTTTTGCTTGACGTTTCGGGGACTTTATCTGCCCCCGTTCTCAAAATCTTCTAAATCTCCTTTAATTGTATTAATAATTTGGATATTTTCTCGCAGAGTCTTTTTCGTTTTTTCAACTGATGGAATGTTACCCAAAAAATCATGTCAAGAAACGTTGTTCCTCCACAAAAAAACCACATTCATTCAATAGGAATTGGGAATTTAGCAATTTCTTCATGCACAAAATTATTTTCGGTTGAACTCACCGTGTCTGCCATCATACTGGATATATATATATAATTTCACAACTTCGGTATAGCTTCCAGTTCTCGTGAAGAAGGTGAGAAAATTAATGAGAATTGAATATATAATGAACATAGTGATATACATCAAATAGAGATATATAGGTAGTTTGAAGATATCATTCATATGTCTTACTACATTTTCATATTCAGCATACAAATCAGTGATTTGCTTGAAGATATCTTTGATAAGTGTTTCAGAAGAAATGCCGTATCTCATGATTTTTTTCACCTGAGACTTGAGGAAATTGTCCAGATACTCGAATTCTTCAGCTAGAATGAGTGTTGCAACATTCGCCATCATCAACATGAACATAAGATTGTAACTTAACAATCTGACAAGAACTCCTACAAGTCCTATTGAAGTGGATTCGAGGAGAAAGTCCATGTAGATTCCTCCTGCCGAAGTGAAAATATACAAGGTGACGATTGCAATGAAAATCAATGAAAATATTGCTGCACTTTTACTTCTGAAAACACTATTTTCTGTCACAGTTCTATGCTTCGAAAGTATCTCCAAGTCCGTCAAAAAAATCTTCCAAACATTTTTTTGGAAAACGGTCTTGAAAATATAGCATGACGTGGCCATTATATCAGGGATCACGTAACAATATCCCACGTAAACAATTATTTCGGGACCACCAAATAAAAAGACTGTAAATGGTTGGCACAAATACCCAATTTCCAATGCAACGTAAAATAGATAAAGAATTTTCACCATAGAACATTTTTTTCTGCTCAAAAAGGGAGTGTAACCTAAGTGGCTAGCGATTGTGTACATTTTCTTAAAGATCTTGTACAATGCCATATTCATTGTGACACAACTGATAGGTCTGAGTTCTATATGCAAGTGACCTCTATAGTTCGCTGAGTGTATTTTAATTGTGTGTACTTAACAATATTTGAGTATTTGCCAGGGAATATTATAACCTGATCACCTCGATAATGATGGAGGAAAAATAGAGTTTCCATGTCATTTGATAACTTAGAGAGGAGTAAACAGTGATTGACATTTGCCTTTTCACAAGCTTTTATTTACTTTCACCTGCCCGATGTGTGTAATGAAATCCTACATTTGAAAAGTCGCAGATGATTCCACATATGATTTTATGAACAAAATAAATCTTACAAGTTATATTTGACCCCCTTCTAGTATTCCGATTAACGTTAAATTTGGCAGGTGTTCATAGTTTCCCGTGACAATACATTATGCAAATCGAAATGGGACCAACTTCTAGGTAAATCCTATCAATGATAGGAAAAATTGTCACATCACCGATTATGACCATGCCATACTGTGTTTCTAACTACCCGCCATACTGATGCAGAAATGTCAAATTTTTCACTGACTATGTATCATAGGCACAAGTCTGGCGGTCCGTTTTGATGACCCCCGTGGTCCATTTTGATGCATAGAAGCAATGCCATACTGATAGGAGGTCGTGAAATAGCCGCCATGCTGAAAAAACTTATCCTTATCGCGCGTTGCGAAAGGGGGCTAGACGGAATAAATTGAGACAAAAAGTTGTAACGACACTTTCTGCTGTAGTTGTAAGCCGTGCGGCGTGCGCGTGTTTCTCTGTCTGTCTCTCTCTCTCTCTCTCTCATAGAAAGCAAGCCAGTTATTTTCGGTTCGTCTTTCTATTTCGCATTGAATAGTGTGGTGTCGCGACGATTATTTTTGTTGAGTGTATACAGGTTTTTTGTACATAATAAATAATAATAAAAAATGATAACAATAATGAATCCTGACAGTGTTTCTGCACAAGTTTCGGATATTGCTGATGGAGTTAGGTAAGTAGATATTTTATACAGACAATTATAAATGCTTATGTATTTTTAGCAAGTACGCATTATAACCTCTCTTTACTATTGTGCTAATCAAGTCATACGCGTTATAATCTCTCCATTATTGTGTGGTTAGCAAGTGTACGCGGCATAACTTTAATAAATTTAAAAGCAAATTATATTATAATGTTACAATATCAATGCGTATGTACTGAAATTGAGCCTACTGATTAAGTTTATATTACATTATATTTGTTAATAATAAAAAAAAATTATAACTTAAAAAAAAAATTATTACAATTCCTTCACTAATTAATCGAAAGGAACTTCGTTCCATCCGGGTGTCCCTTGACACCTCTCAACTTTTTTTTTCCAAATATTGATAATATCATGGGTAAGTTTTGGAAAATAATTCTCTAGTCTTCACATTAATGAAGAAGTGATGTGAAATCACATTTGCAACGTATTATGAAAAATTAGGACATATATAATTCATTGAAAGAAATTAAATACAGTAAAACCCTAAAAACACCGACATGCCAATTTTGAATCGAATCGGGCCATGATTATAAACTTCGCCCTCCATTTCGAATTTTTGACTTTTGATAAAAAAATCCTAATCTCCGACTCCAAAGACCCCCACATACCAATTTTGAATAGAATTGGACTAACAGAGACGGCGGCGTATCTAGGAATTTTGCTGGGGGGGTAATGACATAAGAAAGTTATATACCTCTATTTATAGGTCCAAAAAACATGAGTTTTTTTTCATTCTAATTAAAACAAAAATACAAAATGTAATAAAATAAAAAAAATTATACATATACTTATAATAGGTACAAAAACAAAGATTCCTTTCCTTAAAATCATAATAAAAAACAGAAATAGATCCATCTCTATCATCTACATCATTTTACGCCCCACCTAATTCATTTGCTTGTCCGTTTGGCACCGACTCAAAATTAGTTACTTACATTAGTTTAGGAGCTTAGTTATTGAGACTAAGAAGGTTTATTTTATTTTTTACTTTTCAGTTCCGTATTTCGTCGGTTTAATTTTTTGTTAAATAGTTTTTATTTTTCAATTTTTTGTGGCCCAAATCTACTAATTACTTCCTAATTGTTTTTTGATTACTTCCAAAATACTTACTGACCCACCTTACTTCAACTATTACCAGTTGAATAATATGATTATCTACTTTTTACTATTTGTTGTAATATAAATTATTTTTGTTGTTCTGGTTAGTTTATTTCATTACTTTGTATATCATTCCTTCCTCTCATAGAATATAATGATTGTGACGGATGTAGGAGAACAAAAAGAATGACAGTAGCGATCTGTCATTGTCCACTACATATGTGTGCCAATGTTCACAAGTGAAAAATCAATTATCCCCTATTTTTCTACCCGTAAGGGTGTATATTTCCATCAGAAATCCAAATATGATCAACTATGAGGTATAGCCTATCTGATGTAAAAAGAGTCATCCAAATCGAAGAACCCAGTACAAAGTTATGCCTGATAGAATCGGTTAACGGACCAGAATTCAGAGGGTGAGTGATCAATATCCTTCATTTTGCCACCTTTCAAATTCAAATGGGACCAACTTCGAAGTACGAAGTACATCCTATCCTTATCCTTTTTAACTGAAATTCTATATCAATTGTTGGATTATTTTATATAATTCTACCTTCGTTTTTGAGATTTTATTACATTTATTATATATACTTTTAGATATTCTTTAATTCAATAATCATTGATAGTGTCATTCCTATTTTTAACTGTAATCTATGTTGTTCGTTCAATTACATATATTTATTTCGTTAATTTATATATTATGTTATTCCTCAACTAACAATAACCTTCATAAAATTTTTTCTGTAATAATATTTCAATGTGTAGTAGCATATATAGTCACGCACAAGTAGTATAACAACTCATAGTTGTTATACACTTCTGTGACTCAACCATGTTTATTGCATTTCACCTGAGTGTAAACATTTTTTATTTATGTCAAAAAACATTATTATTATTATTACTGAAAAGAGAATTATCGGAATCGGACGTCTCAGTAAAAAGTTATGCGTGATCTAGAGAACCTCATCCTTTTTGGTTTCGTCGGTTAAAAATGGAGAAACCTGGGATCATACGAGCTGACAACTGGATTCCCTCATAATCTTCAAATCGGTAACGATCTACTATAACTATTACCATTTACAGAAAATACACTTTTATATTCAGTCTTCAGAGTGGCTCGAGGGGTGTATGGAACTCAATTTATTCCTTGGAGTTATTTTGATGACAAAACACATTAGGAATTGAGAATTTAGGAATTTCTTCAACACAAAATTATTTTTTGAACTCCATATCTTTCCTGATATATATATATATATATATATATATATATATATATATATATATATATATATATATATATATTTACAACTTCGGTATAGCTTCCAGTTCTCGTGGAGTTGTAAAAA
The DNA here is from genome assembly GCA_018342105.1 of Gonioctena quinquepunctata. NCBI lineage: Eukaryota > Metazoa > Arthropoda > Insecta > Coleoptera > Chrysomelidae > Gonioctena > Gonioctena quinquepunctata. The sequence continues at coordinate 35,910 of JAFIRS010000681.1, forward strand.
TTTATGAGAATTGAATGTATAGTGTACATAGTGATAAAAATCAAATAGAGATGTATAGGTAGTTTAAAGATATCATTTATATCTCTTACTACATTTTTATTTTCAGCATAAAAATCAGTGATTCGCTTGAAGATATCTTTGATAAGTGTTTCAGAAGAAATGCCGTATTTCATATTTTTTTTTACCTGAGACTTGAGGTAATCGTCCAGATACTCGAATTCTTCAACTAGAATAAGTGTTGCAGCATTCGCCATCATCAACATGAACGTTAGATTAAAACTCATCAATCTGATAATAGTTCCTACAAGTCCTAGTGAAATGGATTCGTGAAGATAGTCCAAGTAAATTGCTCCTGCCGCAGTGAAAACATACATGGTGACGATTGCAATTGAAATCAATGAAAATATTGCTGCCCTTTTACTTCTGAAAACACTTTTTTCTGTCACAGTTCCATGCCTCGAAATTATCTCCAAGTCCGTCAAAAAAAATTTCCAAACATTTTTTTGGAAAACGGTCTTGGAAATATAGCATGACGTAGCCATTACATCAGGGATCACGTAACAATATCCCACGCAAACAATTATTTCAGGAACACCAAAATATCTAATTAATAATGGTTGGCACAAATACCCAATTTCCAATGCAACGTAAAATAGATAAAGAATTTTCACCATAGAACATTTTTTTCTGCTCAAAAAGGGAGTGAAACCTAAGTGGCTAGCGATTGTGTACATTTTCTTAAAGATCTTGTACAATGCCATATTCATTCTGACATAACTGATGGGTCGGAGTTCTATATGCAAGTTACCTCTATAGTTCGCTGAGTGTATTTTAATTGTGTGTACTTTACAATATTCGAGTATTTGCCGGGGAATATTATAACCTCATCAACTATTTGATAATGAATGTATGTATGGAGGCAAAATAGAGTTTCCATGTCATTTAATAACTTTGAGAGAAGTAAACTGTGTCTGGCATTTTCCTTTTTACGAGCTTTTATTTACTTCCACCTACCTGATGTGTGTAATGACATCTTTCAAGTTGAATTTGACCTTTCAGTTGCCCGAATAACGTGAAATTTGGCAGGTGTTCATAGTTACCGTGACAATGCTTTATGGAAGTTCTGTTAGATGAAATGGCGGTTCCAAGATGGCTGACGGAATTTGTGTTTTTGGTCCAATTCGATTTAAAATTGGTATGTGGGGGTTTTTGGGGTCAAAGATTGAGAATTTCTAGACCAAATTTATAAAATCAAATAGCGGCTCCAAGATGGCTGACGATTTCTGTGATTATGGTCCGATTCTATTCAAAAGTTTATGAATTTTTTTGTCAAAATTCATGAATTCAAGGTAATGCTAATAATAATTGGAAAATAATAAATAGAGAACTAGGATATGAAGTAATCACATGTGAGGAAGAACCTACTGTCATGCATCATGGTATATTATTGAGGGATTCAACCGATATTGCAAATGCTTCTGCGGATTTCTTCTCTAATGCTGCTACTAATGCTCTGTTGAACCACTTTGGGTCAAACCTGTCCTTGCCATGTACAACATCAAGTACTATAAATACTATACATGAGTATCAGACTGATCCTATAACTGAGACAGAAATTATTGAAACAATTAAAACCACAAAGAATAAAAATACATATGGCTCGGATGAACTATCACTTCACACTATTTCATATATACTAGATCTCATCATTACTCCTCTGGTGTACTTAATGAACCAATCACTTTCTCAAGGACGTTTTCCAGTTATATTCAAAATAGCTTTGATAATTCCATTATATAAAAAAGGTAATAAGCAGGAAATCGGAAACTATAGGCAAATATCTTTACTAACATCGCTATCTAAAATCTTTGAAAGAATAGTTGCCAATCGTATTACATTATATCTAGAAATGAATAATTATTATGTGACAGTCAACACGGATTCAGGAAAGAAAGATCTACGGAAACGGCCTCCTGCTATCTACTCAATCATATTCTGAAAAAGATTGATGATGGGGATTATGTTGTATCCCTTCTATTCGACCTATCGAAAGCTTTCGATACCGTGGATCCTCTCAAATTAGTTTCTAAGCTTTATGCCCTAAACTTTCCTGAACATGTAATAAACTGGATACACTCATACATGACAGCACGAGATATGGTAGTGAGATATGGTGATGTTAATTCTAAAAAATATCCTGTGAAAATGGGTGTCCCCCAGGGCTCTGTCCTGGGACCTCTACTCTTCACTATTTTTATTAACGACCTACCTGAACATATAAAAGCTCACATAACTATGTATGCTGACGACACTACGATTACAATCGCTAGCAATGATATTGGAGTATTGAAAGCGGAAGTTTTTAAAGTTGTTGATGAATTTGGATCCTGGTGCCAACGTAATTCATTAGTACTCAATGTAGATAAAATGATGACAGTGAAGTTCTATCTTAGACGCCCAATTCCCAATCTGATAAAGAGTGATGTAGATATCAATTTATCTGAGAAAGTGAAGTTTTTGGGAACGCAAATAGATAGTCAGCTCACCTGGGATGATGTTATATATCTGGCTGTACAGGGTGTTGTGAAAACCACACACCTGACATCAATTGTTTCGCCCTGACTACGGGGTGTTGTGAACTAACCCACCACACCTGTAATACCAGACATTATTCGTTAGGTTGGAAAAACAGTATTAAGAGCAATCGACTGTCTGAAGACGGTCAATACTGAACTAAATCTGGAGCGGCTCAGATCTGGTTCATATCTCTCGAATACTGGAACATGGGCTATTTATTCAGGAAATACTACCGTTCAGAAAGATTCGAACCAAACAATGATTTGATAAAATAATAATGCACTCATAAAAGTTAAGAATGTATATATATATATATTTAATAAAACTCCACACAATTCTCTCAACCGTCTATGGACGAATGATAGGCAACAATATTCATACAATGAAAACTAATGTAGCGTATTGGCAGATAATTCTGCAATGGGCTTCACAATAGAAATAATTTTACTAAAAGAAATCTTGCAATCAAGTGCTGCAAACGACTAACAATAATTCTCTTTTTGAAAACTTGGTGATCTTGAAAACTATGGACATACTTTATAGACACATACACATTTCAATAGATTGGGTTTTTGCCATAAACATAAATACAGAAAAACAAACATGAGACTCACCCTGTTTAACACTTATTCACTGGAGTAGTTTTAAACGGCAATTAGATTTGAATTTATTATTACTGCGTTTTCTTCCGCGTCAATCGGTTATTCTAATTAATTCGTCCGGTATATTCGTATACAGATAAGATTTTTCTAAGTGATCGTGAACCATTGAAATTGCGGAATCCCGTTATTATCTCTGTTTTGGAAGCTTTTACAATTGGTGGAAACTATACTGTTCACTCGTGTTTTTACTAGGATCTTCAATACTTGATTTGAATCGGCTGAGTTTCTATGTTTGCTGAAGTTAACTACACTGATTGGGAAACTCTCATTATTATTGTAAGATACTGTAATTCGACTGACTTTTATACCGCACTTTTGAGAATGACATGTTCTCCGAAATATTTCCGTATAATATAAGTGATTACTGAATGAGATACTGCTTTGAACTAACTTGCATTCTAACCTTACTTTGAGGTTATATGTTCTTTGTTTCACTGGAGAACAACGAATCGAATTGAATGAATTGACGTTGACATGAAGCTCACGCTTTTATAATGTCGTCCACACGGGAGTTAGTAGGCGGAGCTTAGGTTGTTGTGGGCCGATAACGAAGTGACATCGTAAAACTGATAAGGGTCTTGTTTTTCTAACCCGTTCTCGCTTATCTTATGTTATAATTGGATAATATTTTACTGCATGACAGGTATTTACGGTAGCTGTCGGGTAATCTTAGAAATAATGACCAACAAGTGTGTTTATGAACTTCTCGGTGGCGATTCCCGGTGATTTATAAGTTAGCTATGGCCATTAATGATGTGGGCTGGTGTGACTGTCGTTTATCGGGATTTTTTAATGGCCCTGTTTGTGTTATCGACTTTGGACGGGTGCTAGAATTATGGTAGTAAATAAAACTGATTTTCTCATCTCGCTGTGACTGTAACGGGTAGCAATAAAAAAACTTTGTTTTGCTCTCCTAGATGAGTCATCTAAGCATTCGGTATACAATGGTTACGTCTTGGTAATTATCTTTAAATGCATTTCTGTAATTACAGGGCATAACATTTCGACCCAACCCTCAAACAAAAAAACTTTGACAAACTCAAATTTTTTTCGAATAACAACTCTTTCACCTACAATAAGCAAAAATGTTTTAACTTTCTGAAGTGTAATCCTATTCTAGCGACAAATTTTATAAGTCTTGCTTTGACAATTACAATAGATTACTGTTTACATCTTCTAGAGGATAATTATAATCTATCCCCAAATTTATTAACCTCACTGCTCAGTACTTAATTCTAATTTTCCTAAAAATAACATGCAAATAATCATGCAAACACACAATAAAGTCTTTCTCTTCCATGGGGTAATTTCCATACTGTAAGGGTATGTACTCGCCTTCTTCAACGAGGGGATTTTCTCACTTCTATTCCGGTGGGCATCAATTTAACTCTATCCGTTGGATCCTCTGGGAATTTTTCCTGCTACGCCGCTGGGTAAGGGTACGTAGCAGCGATACGGGACGATTCGTTCCTTATTTATCTTCTCTAACCATCTGGCTTTTGGGGATTGTAGGGCCTTCCATACGATTTTCGAGCCAGTGATCCGTGATAATTAGTCTGTATCGGGGCTAGACAGATAACACAGCCTGTGTTTTCTGGTTCGGTGACAAGTGCATTCATTGGCATAATGTCGTAAATGATATTCGGTTTCGGTGGTCAAACGGTGGTAATTCATTCGTTTAAAAATCTTCGTTCCTGGGACTCCTATTTGTGCGGTACCATTAACACAGGTGATTTGTTTTGTGAATGGTGTTTACTGAATTCTGTGCGGAGTGCTTGAAACCCCAGCCATACTGTGAATTTGCAATGCTCTAGAATCTGCTGGTCTCATCATTTCGCTTCGCACGACGGATTGACCACTACTATTGCCTTCCAGAGATAATTCTTGGGTTGAAGACAATAATAGTCCACGATATTCCTATCAAAACCTTCCATATATGCGCGGTTAGTAAATTTTATCATTATTTTTACTTAGGTACTGTACAATTTTTAAACGTCGCGAAGTTCTAGTGGGAATATTCTACAAATCCGTAAACACATTTTCCGACAATCGTGATTATATTATTTATCTTTATTGTGTAACTCGGCGATACGATATTCTATAACTGTTTCTATTTGCATTAATTTTCATAACATATCGCGTTTTTGGTTTTTATAGCCTGTAATCCGTACAGTGTTTCATTTCAGTTCTATCGACCATTCTTCGTTTTTTCTATGACCTGTAATGAACTATATCCGTCTCAAAATAGCTTTGCTTGAATATTCCGGGGAATTTACTGTCATTATTTTACATCAGAACACTTGATAAAATTGTCTCTGTTTGCGTTTCACTTTTCAGTTGATTTCCTTATATTTTTTTTTCAGTTTGTTCCCGTACTATGATACAATTAATTTAGTTCCGTTTTTTCATTAAAGTATCGGGGCATTTCGTATTATTATTCATTCCAATTTTTACAAGTTCCTCGTAGCTATAAATATGTTTTGGCAAATTAACCTTCAGGGATTTTTTTCAATTTTTCTGCGTCTTTTGCAGTCTGCTAAAACTATAATAATTACCATACTATATATACGTTCCTACATTCTGGTGCATACTGAAAATTTTCCTTGTTTACTGATATATAACTGATTGAACCAAATTTTTCATGGGTGTCATTTGAACAGTGCCGCGTGTCATGGGTTGTGTAAGGGGAATTTATTTTCAGAAATGTTTTCTTCATTTTCTTTGGACATTTCCTTTGGCTGACATTTTCCTATATTTTCGGCATTAACTATTGGTAATTCATCTGGCATATTTTCTTGAGTTTGAACTAAAACTTGATCTAATTTTACCTCATTTTCTTGTGTCGCTTGTCGAACGCTTCCATTCATATGCTTGTTGAATCGATCAGCGTTTATTATTTGACTCTCAGTTTCTCCCACGGGTTGGATTTCAAAATTAACGTGCGATGTCTTTTTTAAATTAGATTTTCCTTTCTGTCTGGCTAAAGTTCTAATCTTTTTCACTTCGGGGTTTATTTCTTTCTTTACTTTCGTATCTATATTAAAATCTTCTCCTATGCTTCGTTTTCTCGGCGTTAAAAATTCATTTTCTGCAATACTTCGTAATTTCGTATATTCGGAGTTCACTATACTTTTTGCTTGAACTTTACATACATTCAAAAATCTGGGCGGTAGAATTTTGTCCTTAGGCAAGACATTTTCATCCTTGTGATTTACGACTGTAGAAAAAATCTTATCTTTGGCGACTGTTATTCCTAGGTGCTTGGCAGATTCCAACTTCCTGGTGGATAGAGCATCTCCCTTGGGTGATTTGTATCTATCTCTCAAACTATCTTCCAATGATTTCCTATTTTTTACATCGATCACCTTCCCTTGATTCCTTGATGCATTAACTGTTGCAATTTCCGTTCTCCCTGAATATGTCTGGCTACTTTCGGGAATATTTTCTCTTTCAAAAGCTTTCATACCAACTTTTTCCATTTTCTGACTATAATTTTCTTCCTCCTCGCTGTAGTGCTGTATGGGCAATGTTCCGTTACATCTCTCCGTTTCTTCAGGCAGGAAATGCTCGTACCTATACGTATGCATTTCCACTTGTCGACTGTCACGTGTGACTATCGGTCCTAATGTACAGGGTGCGTCGGTTTTTTCCATTTTCCATATGTGGCACTTTTCTAAATTCATCTCTTCTCTCTTGTTGCTCGTTTAAACGCATGTTTCGCTTTTCTCTTGTTCCAGACGATTTTCCATATTCTTCAATTTCAACTATTTCTTTGCAGACTAGCGTCTCCTTTGAATCACCAGTCGCTGACATCTTTGAAACTGTTTTTCCTAAACCTGGTGTCACAATTAAATCACCGGTTCCTGATATCTCTATTTGATTCGAGACTGCAGATCTCGTTTCATGACATGAAAATCTGTTGATAAACACTTCGCGGATTGCTTTGGGCGCGCTTTCCTTCTTCAATCCTAATTTTTCTCCAGAATTCATCCAATCGTTCATCCTGATCGTGACATCTCTCAATCGTTTTTCTACTTCTTCAAATCTATTTTGCAACTTCCTCTGTTCGTCATCCCGATTTGTTTGGCATATGTGTTGGATTTTCTTCTTCAACTCGATAATTTCCCCTGATAAATACATTTGATCTTCTCTCCAATCAATTTGCACGTTATATTTTCGTAAAAAATCTAATCCCAGTGTTATTTCAGTACTACGATGATCATTTTCAACTATTAAGAATTCATGTTCAATAACTTTTCCTTTCTTTACTTTGATTGGCAATATAACCGAGCCAATATAATGAGTGAAATTTCCTTGTCCATTTCTGAGGTGATACGGCAAATCATAATTTAATTTCATACCTCTAACAATATTAATATGAGCCACTGATACTTGAGATCTCATATCTATGGATATATGCCTCAAAATTCTTGCTACTTCCAAATTAATTACATTTTTCTGTTCATCGTCGATTAGTATATTTTCCTCTTGCCTCCCACTATCTAAATAGTCGTTTTTGCAGCCTTCATCTGAGGCTTGTTGAAAGCTGCCATTCCATTTGAATTCCTGTTATATTTTGACATTTTTCCATACTTTTTCCATTTTCTGTCATTTCCATAACTATTTCCTGTTTGCTTTCTATAATTTATTCTCCTAAAATGCCCTCGTTCATTCCTGTGCCCCTGAGATCGAAATCTATTTTCTTTCGAATTGTTAGAAAATTCTTTTCTATATTTATTCATTTTTCCATATTTTTTAGATCGTTTTTCCTTAGCGTAGTTGGAAAACCATTTTCCTGAATCATTCAATCTCTTATTTTGAAAACTATTCCTATTTGGGCAACGATATGGCATATGTCCTACTTCTTGACATGTTAGGCATACACAATTTTTCATATAACAATCTCCTGCTGTGTGACCTTTTCTGTTACAATGTGTGCACAATATTATATGCGCATTGAAAGTTCTGAAATTTCTATTCGGTGTATTCGTAATTTGCTCAATTACTTCTTCTTTTTCTGCTAATGTGATGGCTTCTTCTAAACTGACAGGACTTTCAGATAAAACTTTTTTTCTAACAGGATCTAACAATCCAATAGCAAATTGAACCAAAATATCCTGCTCGTATTTTTGCTCTAATACATTGTCAATTCTATTATTTCCTGTGAGGTGCCTTATCTTCGCTGCACATATTTTTAATCTTATGAAAAAATTCCTAACTGATTCATTCGTTTTCTGATAACAATTCAAAAATTCTTTTTGTGCTTCTCCAGGTAATTTCAATTTGCTAAACTGCTTCAATAATTCCTTTTTAATTAATTGCCAGTTGTCTGTATTTTGTAAGCTATATTCTGCTTCAATAAATAGTCTAGCGATGCCTTTCAGTTTTAATCTAACTATAGAACTTATTTGACTGTCTGTCCATTTTGCTACAGCTGCCAAATCCTCAATTTCACGAATAAAATCTTTGATTTCTGTGGTACCATTATAAAAAGGAATATTATCCAAAGTGATACTAATTTGCGGTTCATACCTAACCCTCGGCACTGTTGTCTGAGTTTCCATGATTTAATTATTTTGATAAAAATCTCCATTGATTGAAAATAAAACTTCAATTGCCTTTTCGAATACTTCCTGAGTTTTTGATCGGTATAAACGCTATATATATTTATTTTCCCAATATCGTGTTTGCAAAATAACAACGATATTATACTAAACTATTTTCACAATCTTTCTACTCATTTACTTCTGTTCAAATTATTCTTTTTTCCACTGACACTCATTTGTAAAAATAAAAATAAAATATTTATTAAAAAAAAATTTCAAATTAAATTTTTGTTTGACACTTTTTTTCTGTGGAAAATATCATATATGCGTTAATGTACTTCCTTAATTATTACTCGCACACCTGACATCAATTGTTATATAAGGCTATACAGGGTGTTGTGAAAACCACACACCTGACCACCAATTGTTTTGGCTAGGAAGAGTTGGGGAAGTAAATACCCCACACCTGACACCAATGTTATATATCTGGCTATACAGGGTGTTGTGAAAACCACACACCTGACATCAATTGTTTCGCCCTGACTACGGGGTGTTGTGAACTAACCCACCACACCTGTAATACCAGACATTATTCGTTAGGTTGGAAAAACAGTATTAAGAGCAATCGACTGTCTGAAGACGGTCAATACTGAACTAAATCTGGAGCGGCTCAGATCTGGTTCATATCTCTCAAATACTGGAACATGGGCTGTTTATTCAGGAAATACTACCGTTCAGAAAGATTCGAACCAAACAATGATTTGATAAAATAATAATGCACTCATAAAGTTAAGAATGTATATATATATTTATAAAACTTCACACAATTCTCTCAACCGTCTATGGACGAATGATAGGCAACAATATTCATACAATGAAAACTAATGTAGCGTATTGGCAGATAATTCTGCAATGGGCTTCACAATAGAAATAATTTTACTAAAAGAAATCTTGCAATCAAGTGCTGCAAACGACTAACAATAATTCTCTTTTTGAAAACTTGGTGATCTTGAAAACTATGGACATACTTTATAGACACATACACATTTCAATAGATTGGGTTTTTGCCATAAACATAAATACAGAAAAACAAACATGAGACTCACCCTGTTTAACACTTATTCACTGGAGTAGTTTTAAACGGCAATTAGATTTGAATTTATTATTACTGCGTTTTCTTCCGCGTCAATCGGTTATTCTAATTAATTCGTCCGGTATATTCGTATACAGATAAGATTTTTCTAAGTGATCGTGAACCATTGAAATTGCGGAATCCCGTTATTATCTCTGTTTTGGAAGCTTTTACAATTGGTGGAAACTATACTGTTCACTCGTGTTTTTACTAGGAGCTTCAATACTTGATTTGAATCGGCTGAGTTTCTATGTTTGCTGAAGTTAACTACACTGATGGGGAAACTCTCATTATTATTGTAAGATACTGTAATTCGACTGACTTTTATACCGCACTTTTGAGAATGACATGTTCTCCGTAATATTTTCGTCTAATATAAGTGATTACTGAATGAGATACTGCTTTGAACTAACTTGCATTCTAACCTTACTTTGAGGTTACATATTCTTTGTTTCACTGTAGAACAATGAATCGAATTGAATGAATTAACTGTTGACATGAAGCTCACGCTTTTATAAGGTCGTCCCCACGGGAGCTAGTAGGCGGAGCTTAGGTTGTTGTGGGCCGATAACGAAGTGACATCGTAAAACTGATAAGGGTCTTGTTTTTCTAACCCGTTCTCGCTTATCTTATGTTATAATTGGATAATATTTTACTGCATGACAGGTATTTACGGTAGCTGTCGGGTAATCTTTGAAATAATGACCAACAAGTGTGTTTATGAACTTCTCGGTGGCGATTCCCGGTGATTCATAAGTTAGATACGGCCATTAATGATGTGGGCTGGTGTGACTGTCGTTTATCGGGATTTTTTAATGGCCCTGTTTGTGTTATCGACTTTGGACGGGTGCTAGAATTATGGTAGTAAATAAAACTGATTTTTTATCTCGCTGTGACTGTAACGGGTAGCAATAAAAAAAAACTTTGTTTTGCTCTCCTAGATGAGTCATGTAAGCATTCGGTATACAATGGTTACGTCTTGGTAATTATCTTCAAATGCATTTCTGTAATTACAGGGCATAACAATGATCACATAGACAGTGTCTGTAAAAAACTCAATAGCTCTCACTTTGCAGTCTCTCAAATGGAGTATTGTCTTGACACAGCTGGTTTGTTGACCATTTATTATGCACACTCACACCTATCTCGAAACATTCTCTGTTGGGGTAGAGCTATAAATTTCCCAAGAGTTTTTGTAATTCAAAAGAAAATCGTAAGATTGATTTTTAAAGTTGGATATTTAGATAGCTGTGAACCAATTATGATTCAGAATCAAATCCTGAGCGCTTCCTGTATATATATTTTTAAGTGCCTTATGTACGCAAGAAAAAATCTGAAATACCTACCCACTCTCTCAACTGCACATGAACACAATACACGCAACAGCAATACTTCAATGGTACCTACACATCGAACACTAGCATATGAGAGATCACCACATTATAATGCAATAAAATTATATAATAAACTCCCACTGAATATCAAGCAAATTCCTGGTCAACTTAAATTCAAAGCCGAGGTAAAAAAACTTCTTGTGAATAAATGTTTTTATAGCATACATGAATACTTGGATGATAACCAATATCTGTATATTAGGTTTGAATAGTGCCTTCCTGTTTGTAAATGTTATCTCCATCTATTGCTATATATGTTTTTTTAAATTTTTTTTTTTATATTATCTATTTATTTATGACAATCACTTATGACGTGCCATATGTACTATCTGTACCTGAATGGTTAATAAATTTCTATTCTATTCTATTCTAATGTTTATTAGAAATAATAATAGTAACAATTATTATTATATTAAAATTGGTATATAAACATCGGAATGTCCCCTTGAAACCAATGGGTTGTAGGGATGAACCATCATTTAGTATAGTTATACAGTAATTGTGAAGGATGTCGATTGTATACAATTTGATAAAAACATAATTTTGTAGATTATTCCAAAAACAATCAAATGGTTTAAAACTTAATCTCATAGGTCTATGAATCATTCAGCCTCCTGGTAATATGTTTATAGTATCAAGGTCTGTGTTTAGCAGACATTTTTTAACTTTTTTTTAGGAGTGGAAGAGAATTCAGATTATATATGTATAGTTTGTACATCTCAGGTAACCAATTGAATACTTTACCTGTTGAGTGTGTGAAACATTTTTGGCCTACTGATTTTTTTCGTTTTAGGCATTCTCAAATAATCATTGCAATTTGCTCGTGTTGAGTAACAATGCTCTTCTTTTATCAATGTATTATTATTATCATGAAGGTGGGCAATGATACTATACCGGGTGACAATGGGACTAGGGCCATGCCTGATTTCAATGAAATTTTTTACATAGATATGAGACACAATTTCGGATTAACACACATATGAAAATGGCCGACTTCCGGTTTCGCCAGAATGGCCACCAACTTCGATTTTTCATATGGATCACCCTGTATGTTTGATGTTTTTTGGATTCTACGGCTCAAATAACATACGACAGTGTCGCCAAATTTTTATTTTACAACTGAAAAAAAATTATTTATAATTTTTTTTTTAGCCCAGTAGGCCTTGATCAGGTTAAAATCTATACTAATTCACATAAAAAATTCATAGTAATAGTCATTTCATCGATAAGATCAATTACAAATCCTACAGCAGGAATTGCAATTTTCTGAACGCAATTTCAACGTAAAAATAGTTTTTCTCAAATGGTAACTACCGAGGGCCATTTTGCCATTCGATAGAGAACTCAATTACCAATTCAGCGATATTTATTATGTACCACTTTCTTTTCGTTCAAAACGTAAAGAGCCATCCAACAAAATGAAATCAATCTGAAAAATTGGCAGGTAACATGACATCTAGCGGGAGTAGAAAAGCTACATGACTTCATCATGAAAATATCCGATAGTTCTATAGAACGCACATCCCTAAAAGTCCGCTTACAGCGAACATAATAAGAATTAGAGTAAATCACCATCGTGAACATGGCGTAATATATCAAAATTTGGACCTGTACAATGAGATTGAAGACCAATAACAAACGAAGCCTGAAAGGGTAATAAATCGACAAGCACTAATTTTTTGAAACTGGGTTTATTATTTTCTTTTCCCAGCATGAGGAGCGAATAATTAATATTACAAGGGAAAAACAAATAACGGGAATCTTTTAAATATATTAGAAACAAGCTTGCAAACGCATGAGCTCAAGCAGGAGGCGTTTCAAAAAAGTAATTATTAAAACAGGCATAAACTAGTGTGCCAACGAGCTCACCTGCTAACAACAGCAGGGGCTGTCACTTCGCCCCCACAGGAGGGCAAGAGGGCAGTCAAAAGTCCCCCAACAACAGAGCAAAGTCCCTTCCTTCCTCTCCTATCCCCAACAAGAAGAGGACAAGAAGGATCAACTGTGATATGTATATATTAGTTTTAGTTTGGAATGTATCTTAGTATAATGAAATAAATATTTTTGGATTTGGATTTGACATCTATTCATTCTTTCAAATTCTACTTCAGAATGGTACCAATGAATTACCAAAAATAATCGACTTGAAAATATATAATGATTATAAATCCATTACAGAAAAGAGTACTTTAATATAATCAAACTGTTTGAATAAATCTAACGACTGAAACAGTGAAATATTCAACGTACAAATTATTACTCGCAATACCATTATCCTGTTTCCAATAGAAGAGTTTCGCAACCATCAAAAAATCATTTCATTCATTAATGACCAATGATATGTTCGAAGTATTGCCCGTTTTCCCTAACACATAAACTAGTTCTATTTATCAGTTCGTGAGCAGGAATTTCCTGAAATACGCGCTCAACTCTATCTCTCAAGTCCTCCAAAGGAGTTGATCTCTTCGAGTATATTTTGTATTTTATGTGACCCCATAAATAAAAATCAATGGGGGTAAAATCGGGTGATCTGGCTGGCCATCTGATTGGACCATTTGTTCCAATCCATAGGTATCACTAAGATATTGCCGAACAATATTAGCATTATGTGGTCCTGCACCATCCTGCTGAAAAAACATATTTTGCCTGATGTTCTCAGGTAAATCTTGATATTATTTTGAATATCGTTCTTCAAGAATTGTAGACAACTTTGGCCCGTCAAAGGCCCGCCAAGAAGAATTGGTCCAATGATTCTTGTCCCTATGATTCCTACCCAGACCTAGGAGTTTCTTGAGCCCAATACCTTGTATTATGCCTAATGGACATACCATTATTCGTAAGCCTAGACTCATGTGTAAACAGTATCTTCGAGACAAAACCATATGATATCGCAAAAGCCAATAACAATGAGTTAGTCTCCGTTCTGGGTCATTTTCATATAAAGTATCGGAAAGTATTTATCTTGGGTATGGTGGTTTCATGAGAGCGTGAAGAATAGCTTGCTTTATGATGAGAGAGCATTACTATTTCTCCTCGACTCGCTCGAGGAAGGGATATCGACGTCACGACACAGAAATAGGAGACTCAGGACGTCAGTATCATACCAGAAGCAGTCGGGAGAATGTGTGCGCTGCAATGAAGAAGAATTATTGACGATAATTTCACATCAGATAATTTGAACAAATTGAACTGAATCATTGATTCAATTTAATCTGTCGGACGACAGGTAGATCAAAATATCTTTGGTGCCGTGGTGGCCGCGAAAACAAAAGAAAATTCTTAAACATAAACAAAAGCAAACGATATTTCTGTAAGACAATAAAAATAAAAAACTTATTTCTAACAGAAAGACAATTATTTCTGCCACACCCAAAATTCTGAAATTTATTAATAACTGAAAGGACAGTCGCTTCCGTAGGTACAGGTCCATCTGCAAAAGCCACTATGAATATATTTCTAGTATCTTGTACAGAATTACCCCCAAAGTACCACTTAACGATCTGTACTTTCTCTGCGGTTATGTAAATAGGCGGCATGTTCCAAAAAGTAATAATTATCACGGTCTCTTGTTTATGTAGTATTATCATGTCATTGCGTTCCTTGTTGCTCGTGTAGATTTCTGTCTATACCCCAGATAAATTGTTTCCAATACTGTAGATGCTGATGAAAACTGTATTTATAGGAGCGATATTAATGTTTTTTTCAATACCTTTCCCTGCTGATCCCACATTCAATTTCCAATTCAATTGAGGCAGATGGAGAAAAATGAACATATGCTAAAACATTAGTTTCCGCTTTTTAGCTGACGATGAAGTGGATGTGGTTTGGATCAGCTGGTTCTTTCCTTAGCATCATTTCTAATTTCCTGAAATAGGTCCTCGATGGGTGTCGTCTTAACGGATAACGAACAGCGCATAGCATACTAGCATTGACAGCGTTCTTCTGACATTCTCCTTATATCAATTTCATAACGATTTGTTCGTTTCGAGAATAACGATTATTATTTTACATTTCAAAAAACTTTTTACAAACGAAACAAGATGACAAGTAAAATTTATATTTCACTTTTGAAATAATTTCATTCACCTACTGGTTTCCATGATTCTACGGTTACGTTTTATTCCATCAAACCTAAACGGATAACTCATTGGAATTTGTAGGAATCGTATAAAATATTGTACAAATTAAATAATTGATAATAATAATAATAATAATAATAATAATAATAATAATAATAATATTATAAAGCGGCTTTATTCATCATTTCAAATTCTACATATAACAAAGGAAAAATTCAACAGTATTAATTAATGGACAGAAGGTGAACGATGAAAAGGCGTAGTGTCAGCTATAGCTGTTTTTCAACTCGTTTTTAGTTTTGAACAAAAAGAAAGCGATACATAATGTATATCGTTGAATTGGTAATCAAATTCTCTATTGGATGGCGGAATGGTCCTCGGTGGGAACCATTTGAAAAAAAAAATTTTTTGTTAAAATGGGTTTAGAAAAGTTCAATTCTTGCTGTAGGATTTGTTATTGATTTTATCGATGAAATGACTATTATTATGAGTAACTGATTTAAATTAGTACAGATTCTGATCTAATCAAGGCCTGCTGAGCTTTTTTTTTCAATTGTAAGATAAAAATTTGGAAAGACTGTTGTATGTTATTCGAGCCGTATAATCTGAAAAACATCAAATATATAGGGTGTTCTGTTTGAAATTATCGAAGTTGATGGTTATTCTAGCGAAACCGGGAGTCGGCCATTTTGTTTTCATATGTCTGTCGAATCGAAATTGTGTCCATATCCATGTACAAAATTTAATTCGAATCGGTTGATAAATGAAGGAGAATAGGCATGGCCCTAGTCCCATTGTCACCCGGTAAACATACAAATTTTCTAATGCTCAGAATAATTGCGACCTGAAATTGGCTAACTGTGGGGTAAGAATGTTTTTCATAAAATATTATTTTTAGGATTTTTTTTAATGATGTCTAATTTTTCAAGATGGATGAGTAAGATGGCGGACGAGTTGTGTAATTATGGTATTTGTCAAAATCCATAAGCTCTCATCTAAGAGGAGTATTATGCATTTGAGGTTGACACGACACGATGACACTCAACTTTATAGCTCTTTCACTTACCATGAGTCTAAGCTCGCCGAGTCTGACATCAATAATAACCTAAAATCTCTGTTCGATGTGTCTTGTGCGCACAATTTGAATCTAAATCCAAAGAAATCACAAGTTATGCTTGTCGGACCCAAAAGAAAGAGAAATGACGTGTGTCTTTCTCTCTCCATTCGAATCAATAATGACGTCATATCCTTCGTGAATGAAGCTACGAATTTGGGTGTCTGGCTTGACACAGATTTAAGATACACTAAGCATGTCAACCATTTATGTAAAACATCGTTCAATGTTTTAAGACAACTCTATCCTAGTCGAGATATATTATCGAGAAGCATGAGTCTCTGCGAGTCCCTCATCTTCTCCAGATTGGCTTACTGTGACAGTATTTATGGTCCAGCCCTCCTACAACGAGACGCATTCAAAATAGCTGCATTAGATTTTATTACGGTATCCGTAAGTATGATCACATCAGTGCATCGTTTGAAGATTCGGGATGGCTAAAATTAAATAATTTGAGGAAAATGCACTTGCTCACACTAACTCACAAAATTTTGAATTCTGGTAGCCCGCCGTATCTTCGCAAGAAACTAGTTCCGCTATCTCTCAAAGATTCCTCACGAAACAAGTATATGCTATTGATCCCTAGACATACTAAGACGACCTTTACCCGAAGTTTTTCCTATAACGCGGCTAAACTTTACAATACTGTACCGGTAGAAATCAAGGAATTTTCACTAAAAAATTTCAAAAACGGTGAAAAGCCTTGTTTCTGACAAGGCAGCAATAACAATGCACGACAACTCGATAGTCTACCTGGTCATGATATACATATACTTATAAGTTTTTATTTGTATTATGAAGTAATTTATGATACTTGCCACAGCTGTTCGAAGGTTAATGTAGTTTATATTTAGTTTGTGTGTATGTGATTTTATTTGTATTATGAAGTCATCTATGATACTTGCTACATCTTAGTATGGAAGCTGTTTGAAGGTTAATGGAGTTATATTTAGTTTGTGTGTATGTGCATATTCTCCCGGTAGGGTTGAAAAGCAGCTTTATAGCTGAATCCCGCCCTTTCATTATTATTTAATGTTAATGAGCGATTTACTATTGTAAAGTTAATGGGCAAATAATGAATAAAGACATATTATTATTATTATTAATTGCTAGTTTGTTTGGCGCCGACTCAAAATCAGTTACTTTCATTAGTTTAGGAGCTCAATTATCATTTAGACAAAGAAGGTTTATTTTATTCTTTGCTTTTCAGTTGATTTTTTCGTCGGTTTAATTTTTTGTTAAAAAGTTTTTATTTTTTACTTTTCAGTTCCGTATTTCGTCGGTTTAATTGTTTGTTAAAAAGTTTTTATTTTTTTACTTCCAAAATAGTTACTTACCCACCTTACTTCAACTATTACCACTTAAATAATATGATCATCTACTTTTACTATTTGTTGTAATATAAATTATTTTCGTTGTTCTGGTTAGTTTATTTCATTACTTTGTATATCATTCCATCCTCTCATAAAATATACTGATTTTGACGGAACAAGAATAATGTCAGTAGCGATCTGTCATTGTCAACTACGTATGTGTGTGCTAATGTTCACTAGTGAAAAAGCAATTATCCCTTATTTTTCCACCCGTAAGGGTGGCTAACTCCTTTCGAAATCCGAATATAAGGTATACCCTATCTATTAAAAAAAGAATCATCCAAATCGAAGAACCCAGTACAAAGTTATGCCTGATAGAATCGGTTAACGGACCAGAATTCAGAGGGTGAGTGATCAATATCCTTCATTTTGCTACCCTTAGGGGTGGATTTCATCTTTCAAATTCAAATGGGACCAAAGTCAAAGTACACCCTATTCACTGAAGAAAGAATTATCGGAATCGGACTCCTCAGTAAAAAGTTATGCGTGATCATACATAAAAAAATATGATGGAAAAACATAAAATATACGGGTCGAATAGAGAACCTCCTCCTTTTTGGTTTCGTCGGTTAAAAAATGGAGTTATCGGTCTCATTCTGACTCACCCGTTCTATGTTTCCGATTCTCCCAACATTAACAAATGTTCACGAGGTTGACACATATTCCGATATGTGATTATTGCACATAGGAAATTATGTCTCTACTTAGGACATATTTTCAGTTTTCCTCAATTATCTCAGAAACCTCCACTTTTAGGCACATGGAATGTCATGACTTTTAGGTTGAATATCGATGAGCCGAACTGATGTCAAACGCTCATTTGTCCATTCACTTGTCCCAAGAAAATATGAAGGAACATATGACCACATACCATCGTAACTACGCCACTGGTTCACGAAAATACAAAATTATAACTCCAAATTAGCACGTTGATGAACCTTGATTAGTGTACCAAGGTTTTTTCGTACTCAGAGGAGATGCTTTTCAGGACATACCTTGATAGCAACTTTTCACCTCAAAATGAGGTGAGGAATCTGTAGTCAGAGTTTGTCGGTCTAATTCTGACTCACCCTTTATATATACAAGGTGTTGGTGAATAAGTGCGACAAACTTCAGGGGGTGATTCTGCATGAAAAATAATGATTGTTTGGTATATCCATTTCGAATTCATTCGTCTCGAACCAATTGACTCAGGGGAAACAAAAAATACAATATCACAGCTCAAGAATAACAAGGAAACAGGGTGTGATGATTTAAAATCGGAAACTATAAAACTAATATCAGTTTACATTGAAGACTGGCTAACTCATATTCTCAATCGATGTGTCAAAGAAGGGGTATACCCTACTGACTTCAAAAAATCGATCACTATACCGCTTTTGAAAAAGGGGGATTCATCAATTATTACAAATTATCGCCCAATATCCTTAGTTACCCATCTATCGAAAATATTTGAAATGATTATTAGGAAGAGGCCAGTCTCATTTCTCAATAAATATAAAATAATTTCAAACAGCCAATTTGGATTTAGAGAAAACATTTCAACTCAAGATGCTGTTCTGTCGTTGACATCGAAAGTTACCGATGCTTTGAATGAAAGTGAACCGTCTCTGTGCATATTCATAGACTTATCGAAGGCTTTTGACACTGTCAGTCATCATCTTCTCCTACAGTCTTTAGAGGATATTGGTATGCGGGTAATATTTTGAAATTGTTTGAAAGTTATTTGACGGGAAGAAGCCAGAGAGTTGGAATTGATGACGTATTGAGTAGTGAAATGGAGATCGACTGTGGCGTACCTCAAGGATCTGTGCTGGGACCAATTTTATTCAATGTATATATCAACGACATTTTTTTTATAACTGGAATTCTTTGAAAATTAAGCTGAAACCGAATTTCCCTTATAAAACAGTGGTTGGATAAAAAGTTATTAACTGTTAATGTCGATAAAACATGTTACCTTCCATTCTGTTGTAACTCTGTCGGAATGCCTCTATTCGATCACATAACGATCGATACTGATACACCATTCCATATACAACAAGAGCATAAAGTGAAATATTTGGGCATAGTTATTGATAGTCATCTTAAATGGGATCTTCATATAAAGTATACTGTTAATAAACTGAGGACAATTTTATTCAAATTTAGGAAACTTAAAGAAATCCTGCCGCTGAAGTACTTAAAAACGTTGTACTATTCTCTTGTGGAAAGCCACATTCGTTATGGAATAGCAGTGTGGGGTGGAGCTCTGAATACTCATTCATGTTATTGGAGTTATGCAAAGGCGATTTTTAAAACTGATATTTTCCAAGAACAATAGATATTCCTCTGATGATCTATACTCCGAAACACAAATGTTAGGCATAAGACAATTGTATTTTTTATGCACCAGTATCAAATACCACGCAAGCAAACATACAGCATTGCTCCCTTCTCATCAGTATAATACTCGCCAGAGAAATCACTTTTTTACACTTCTTATGGTTAGGGTCGTAGCTCAACGCTCGTATACTTATTTCGCCCCTAAATTATACAATAACATACCTGAAATAATAAAATCTATAGTAAATATCGACAGCTTCAGAGGAGCATTGAAGAAACACATCCTTCAAAGCCAAAGAACTGAGCTGCTACGACTATTCGAGTAAGTGATAAAAAAAGGTCTTGACTCATAAATTCATAATTTCAGAATTCAAATCCAACTAGAAATGTGTTGTTTAAATTGCGTATCTTTCACATGCGTACCCTATCTTATATCTATTGGACATGTTATTGTACACTCTTATTGCTATTATTATCTTTTATAATTTTTTCGTACCTTTTGTATCATATTTCATGATGTTTATCGTTCATTTTTTCATTGTATTGCAATATTGTAATGTACATCGTTCATTGTTTGTATTATATTATATACATTTTATTTACATTTTATATTCTTACATTCTACATTTAACATTTTATATTTTACATTTTATATTTTACATTTTATATTTTACATTTTATATTTTACATATTTACATTAACTTAATTAGATTTTTACATTTTATAATAACACTTTTTCATTTATTTCACATTTTATATTTTCTCCGCGAAACAAGTGCTTGCACTTATCGCGTAAGTTCCTTATTCACTTTCACCATTGTATTTTATTGCAGTGAATAAAGTTATTATTATATTATTATTATTATATAACTTTTGTCCGCAAATGCTTCGTTTTCCGAGATACGAGGTGTTTTTCTTAAAAACTGACCATTTATTTATTGCTCTGAAACCAGTCGAGATATGCGAATGAAATTTGGTGAGATCCAAGGGGTAGTTATTGCGCATTTTTTGACATGCAATGAGGAATTTTATGTTCACCATTAGCGCACATACGGGTAATGATCTCAATTTATTTGAAGAAAAAAATGGTATGCCACTCAGATATTTCAAATAAAAAATCATTTTTGAATTTCTCGTACAATTTGTGACCGAAAATCTCTCAGGTATTTTTTTCCGTATGGGGCGCCGTTTTTATGCAAAAAAATAAAACATCTCTACGCGTATTTGTCATTACTTTAATACATTATCTGGTAGCGATGCTAGTAGGCTACTGTCAACATTCTGTTAAATACGAATATTTCAACGAAATGTCGAATTGGCGTTTCTTCATGTGCAAGCTTTCAGTTTGGTATAACATTAATGATAATAAGTAATTTATTTTTCTTTTATCGAAAAGAATGGAAAATGATACAAATGCGGAATTGTCAGACATGCATTTTGTCTATGGTCGAAGTAATGGAAATGGTCGGCGAGCTCGACGATTGTATGCTGAGTTGTATCCAGGACGTGGGGAACTCCATCACACAATATTTGCTCGTCTTCACCAACGTTTGCGCGAAAATGGTACATTTGAGAAACAAACGGCTGACTGCGGGCGCCCTCGAGAAGTACGAACTGTGCAACTAGAAGAAGCAGTTCTTGAGTTAATTGCGGAGTCACCTGAAACAAGTACTCGAAAAATTGCCAACATACTAAACTAAACTAGATACTAAACTTATTAAGAACACACACACATATATCCTGAAGCCGATTAAAAATCTAATAAATCAATGCTATACAAACGGTAACTTACCCAACCAATGGAAAGAGTCGAGAGTTGTCCCAGTTTACAAAGCAGGGAATAGACATGAAATGAAAAATTACAGACCTATATCTGTGATAGATAATTTCGCAAAAATTTTTGAACAATCTGTCAAGAAAATAATACTTGAATTTCTAAATAAACATCGGGTTATAACCGACAGGCACTTTGAATTCATCCAAAACTCGAATACAGAAAAGGCTGTCTTAGACTTCGTAGAACACACAACAGAGATTTTGGATAATTCGTCCAAATGCTTGGCCGTTTTCCTTGATTTGGCAAAGGCGTTTGACACAGTGTCACATGACGTCTTGTTAAACAAACTTTCTGAGTATGGAATAAGAGGGATCAGTCTGGAATTGATGAGAAATTATCTGTCACAGAGGACACAAAAAGTTAAGATAGGGGACAACTCAGTAACACAGCACATATATCAGTGGGTGCCCTCAGGGCACGGTATTAGGCCCAATTCTATTCCTGATTTATATAAATAGTATATCTCAAATCGATGGCTTTCGTGGACATATTATATGTTATGTGGATGACACCGCGCTGATATTCAGAGATGAAACCTGGAATGACGTCTACATAACTGCAGAAAACGATCTTAGAAAAATTCTCACCTGGTTGAATCATAACCTACTAAGTTTGAACATAAACAAAACTAAATTCATGACATTTTTTCTGAATACCAGAGACACACCTCCAAATGATACCTTAAAAATACACACACCACTCTGCAATGATAGATACACATGTAACTGCGCAACGATAGAAAGAAATTCCTCGATTAAATATTTGGGAGTTACTATTGACCAACATATACGATGGGATGAACACATTACACATGTCATGAAAAGACTGAGACTTCTCATGTACAAATTTTATATGCTTAGAGGTATTCTCTCACGGAAAAACCTATCTCTCGTATACACCTCTCTGGCTGAAAGCGTAATACGCTACTGTATCATAGTTTGGGAACATACAACACGACGTTGCACCCTCTACAAGTCATGCAGAATTCATTATTAAAAATAATACACAGAAAAGATAAAAGGTTCCCTACTCAATTACTATTTCAAGAAACCAATGTCCTGAATATTAGGACTCAATATTGCTATCAAGGTCTAATTTGGATATTTTCCAACTTGATAAAATATACCACAAACTTCTCGAAAACAACAAGATTCTCTGATAATTTGAATATAAGAACTCCATTTTACCGAAAGAGCCACACGCAAAGATTCATCTTTTTTTTCGGACCTACATTGTATAACTATCTCCCTACGGATCTAAAAACTATAAAAAAAAAACAAAGAATTCAAACTTGCTATTAAGAAACACATAATAGAAAACCCAAGTATACGAAATATATTCTAAGAATATACTGAAAAAACAAACGTTAATAATATTAATCAATTTTGAATGTCCCCTATTATGCTCTCTCTCGACCCTCACCCCTGGACGAATCTAAAATTTCACTACTACTTAGGACTAGTCTATATTGTACTAAAATTGACATTCCATCTACGAGTGTGTGAAACAACACAAACAGGCGCCTTGTGCCTAGGTGTATTTCACCCACTTGTGGAGGCTTTAACTCGATAAAAATTCTATTAATACCACGTTTTGTACCGAATCATTGTACTGATTATTATTGTATATATTGTACTGATTATTATGATTAAACTGAATTCATATAAAAAAAAAAATACTGCATGTAAGCAACTTCGCCGTATTTAAAATTCTCAAAGAACAGCTATTGTATCCGTTTCATATTCAACGTGTGCGAAATCTACTACCTAGAGACTTTTTTCCGCGCCTAGTTTTTTGCCATTGAATTCTTCATCAAATCGCTCAAATTCCCAATTTTCTAAATGGCATTTTGTTTACTGACGAGGCTAATTTTGGACGACATTGCATACGAAATTTCCATAACAAACACCTCTGGGCTTAGGAAAATCCACATGGAATCTTTGGAGCTCATTTTCAGCTTCAGTTTTCAGTGAATGTATGGCTTGGGGTACTTGATCAGTTAATCGGTCCATATTTCCTCCCACAACGCCTAACAAACGATTCTTACCTTAATTCCCTACAGGGAGAGTTACCTGTTCTTCTTGAATAAATTCCTCAACACTTCTGATTCATGCATGATGGTGCACCAGTCCATTTTAGCATTATTGTACGTAATCACTTAGATACAGTATATCCAAATCGTTGGATAGGTAGGGGAGGTATGGAACATTGGCCTGCTCGATCTCCGGATTTGAATCCTCTAGATTTTTGCATTTGGGGTATTCTTGAGTCATTAGTTTATTCCACTCCCGTCGAAAATGTTGAAGACCTGAGGAATCGAATTATAGCCGGCTGTGAGACAGTAAGAAATACACCAGGAATATTGACGCGAATAGCACAATCAATGAGGCGAAGAGTTGAATCTTGATTCACGTTTGAGGGAGGTCATTTTGAACATTTGTTGTAGCTTTGCGCCTATTTATTTATTAGTGTTATTTTCTTTTATTGTTCTTGTTTAACGTTATTCTATTAGATAGTTCTTGATAATGTATTCAAGAAATGAAAAATACGCGTTAAGATGTTTTATTTTTTTTTGCATGAAAACGGCGCCCCATACGAAAAAAAGGCTGGAGTTATATTTTGTCACAAATTGAACGAGGAATGCAAAAATACTAATTTGAATTATCTCAGTGACGTACAATTTTTTTTTCAAAAAAATTGAGATCATTACCCGTATGCGCACCAATAATGAACATAAATCTCTTAATTACATGTCAAAAAATGCGCAATAACTACCTCTTAAAACTCACCAAATTTCATTTGCATATCTCGACCCGTTTCAGAGCAATAAATAAATAGTCAGTTTTTAAGAATAACTTTAACGCCCTGTATCTCGGAAAATGAAGCAGTTGCGGACCAAAGTTATATAGCAAACTGTCATAATTTTTTCATGCAGAATCACCCCCTGAAGTTTGTCGCACTTATTCACTAACACCCTGTATATATATTATATATATATATATATATATATATATATATATATATATATAGTGACTCAATTGAAATACAAGATTACCTCAATACATTATACGAAAACGGACTCAAATCATTAATAAATAAACCTACTAGAATAGAAAAAAAATCTTTATCCTGCATAGATCATATTTTTTTTAAGAGTGAATATATTGAAGATAAATCATTAAATCCAATAATTCTCCATTCGAAGATTACAGACCATTTCCCAATTATTCTCACCTATAATATCCAAAACGATAATCCAAAAGGTACAATCACAAACAAATACATAGACTTCAGAAAATTAAAATCTTTAATACAACAAGAATCTTTTGAAGACATCTACACTAATAATAATATTCAACAAACCGCAGATCATATATCTCATGTTATAATAAAAAATATAAATAAAAGTACAAATATCAAAACCAAGAATATAAAAAAAAAAAAAAACCAAAAAAAAAAAAAATAAACTGATTTCAGAACTGAAACAAAACTTCTACAAAAATATAATTATGCAAAATTCGAAAAATAGCAAAAAAATATGGCAAACAGTCAATGAGTATACTAACAGAAATGTAACAAAAGTAGATAATAATATAACCGAGATCCTGAATGAAAATAACGAAATTGAAAAGGATCTCACTAATATTGTCGAAATATTCAACAAACACTACGCCACTGTAGGTGAGAAAATGGCAAACGATATAAAGGCGCAAACAAGCAACAGCACATACTAAAAATGAAACCCGAACTACATTAAATTCGATATTTCTACAGCCCGTTACGGAAACTGAAATGGAAAAGATTATTCATTCTTTTAAAAACAATTCGTCACCAGGCTTTGACAACATCACAACCTCAGCCCTAAAAGAAATAAGCAACTTTATTGCAAAACCATTATGTCACTTAATTAATCTTATGTTTAGTGAAGGAAAATGTCCACCTCAGTTCAAAATAGCTGTAATAAAACCAATCTTCAAACATGGAAATCGAACTGACCCAAAAAATAACCGTCCCATTAGTATCTTATCCATTCTGAGTAAAATCTTTAAAAAGGCCCTGAATGAACGGTTGGTAAACTTCTTAGAAAACACGAAAGCGTTATCTAAATTACAATTTGGATTCAGAACCAGAATATCTACCAATGACGCAATTGCTCCACTAGTGAATAAAATTTACTCGAACTAAGATAAAAGCAGGCCATGCGCAGGAATATTCATCGATCTGGCAAAAGTCTTCGATACCATAAGTTTCAACAAGCTGTTATCCAAACTAAACGGCATAGGTATTCGTGGCCCCGCGCTCTCACTCTTCCAAAGCTTCCTAAAAAAAAGGAAACAACTAGTAAAGATCAATAACACAATGAGTAGCCAAAGAGAGATAACTTATGGAATACCACAAGGAACAGTATTAGGACCCATGCTATTTATAATTTATTTAAATGAACTGCTATATTTGAATTGTCAAGGAACAATAATTTCATACGCTGATGACACCGTACTTCTTATGGATGGAAACTCTTGGGAAGAAGTAGAAACCAAATTAAAAAACGATTTAGGAAAAATAATAAAATGGTTCGATGACAATCTCCTCACAATTAATATGGATGAAACTGTATTTCTACCTTTTTTAAATTATAAAAATGGTCTCCCAAATACTGAACAATTAGACCTAAATCTACCTTTGAGAAATAATACGTATAATATTCAAACAACAACCAACACAAAATACCTAGGGATAATTATTGATAATAACCTAAGATGGGATCTTCAAATTCAGAACTTGACCAAAATAATAAGATCATTAATGTACCTATTCAAACAAATGACATTCATACTAGATGAAGAAAATCTGAAATGCATGTATTTCAGTTTGGTCTAATCACTCCTGAACTATGGCATTACCGGATGGGTGCATACTCTAATAATATAAAACCTCTAGAAATAGCACAGAAGAAAATAATCAAAATAATGTATAAACTCAATAGCCAGTATTAATCGATTCTGCTTTTCCAGAATTCTAAATTATTGAATATTAGAAATCTATTCTACAAAACCTCAATACTCAATGTAGTCAAACATAATTCGATAGATATGAATAAAACTCACATTTATTCAACAAGATTTCGAGAAAATGCCAGTATAGTGCTCCCTAAGTCTCAGAAGGCCATTGGACAGCAAAGTTTCCTACACGTGGGACAGAAATTATACAATTATCTACCAATAAGTTTAAAAAAAGAAATTAACAAAAATAAATTCAAAAACAAAGTAACAAATTGGCTACTCACATCAACAGTCAAAATACTATTATAAACACACCAATAACAGAACAGATACATGTATATACAATCCTATCTGAAATCTGCTAATCAATCACCATTGCTATTAATATAATTCCCAATTCTATACTTATATAATCTAACTACAATATTCATTTATCAACATAGTAGTATTTTTATTAGTCTGTAATATTTCAGAAAGTATTAATTTTTTCATTATGTTAGAAACACTCAATCTAGCTATAAATACTATAAAATATTATTATTATTATTATTATTATTATTATTTGTGTGTACATGTTTTATCTACATTCGTGAGTGAAGTGTATTTGTATTTATAAATGTGTAGTTCACTAATTTATCAGTCTGTGACCACTGTTATTGTTATTTATATAAATTCTCTCTCACATACTTTAAATTTTCAACAAAAATAATTTATATTACAACAAATAGTAAAGTAGATAATCATATTATTCAACTGGTAATAGTTGAAGTAAAGTGGGTTAGTAAGTATTTTGGAAGTAATCAAAAAATAAGTAGGTAGTAATTAGTATATTTTAGCCATAATACCTTTAATAACTTTATATTATTTTACTAGTACTTAATTTTTATTACATTAGTTTAATATATTTCAAAAAGATCAAATACCGCTTTGTGTCTTGGAACACAGTCTAGCTTAGGCTAAAGTGAACCTGGACATAGAAATTTGATCAATTTGAATTATCTGATATTTTATTTTATTCAAAATCTGTTATTATTTATATATATATATATATATATATATATATATATATATATATATATATATATATATATATATATATATATATATATATATTATTTCCACATACAAAACTTCAAATGAAAATCTACTAATTATTAGGAATACTAACGTTACAAACACAATTTGTTGCATTCTGCAAATAAGCTAGAATAGCCGATCCAGCGGAGTTAGTTAGTTGACTGTTCAGAGTAACACTCGTAGATTGAGAAGTGTATGAAGATGACGACGACGGAGACATCATCGGTTGCAAGTTGTTGGGTATATAAAATAATTTTATTTAAGATGGTTGTAGAATTTAAAAAAACCTACACTTTCAAGCCAACTGTGATACTCGGATATATACAGGTTGTTATGTAATAAACACTCCACACCTGCAACACCAAATGTTACATTCGACTCTAGGTATTGAATTGAAGAATCCCGTACCTTTGAGTCAATTGTCAAACCCCTTGTATAACTTCAAAAGAGACACCTCAGAAAACCCGAATATTGTCAAGTATGAAACAATAGTACGTAATAGGAATATATCAATGTTATTCTTTGTTCTCTTATAATTTTAACAAACCACAATAAATTTTATTTCACTTGATATTTTTGTATTCTTCATTATGTATATTTCATTTTCTGATAACTTTAATAAACCATAATAGTTTTCACTTCACTTCTTTATTTCACCATACCAGGGTGGTCACAATCACATAAGTAAAATATTTCAACCTCTCGCAAGCCAAGCAAGATAATTAGTGGGCACCCTGAACAGTTAGAGGGCCAGAGTTCCACAGGGTCCCCCCCAGCAGGGCGTGACAATATTATGGTTTATTAATGTACAAATTAAGGACATCAATCTGTACTGAGATTACTTTAATGTAATTTTGTTCACTCTACTCTATGCTAAACTATAAATATTCGTATTTCGGAGGTTCTATACTGAGCGTTGTATAGCTGATCGCAGTACAACAAGATATATTCGGGGAGCGGTCAACCCAATTAAATCTCTCAACATATGATTGTTCGAAATCGTTGAATCTATTCACGCAGTCATATGTCATAAGTCAATTAAGATAAAAATTCTATTAGAATGTATTACAGTGTAAATGAATAAATAAGTTAAACATATGCTGTGTGCATAGCAACACTTTTCTCTTTCTTTTTGGCAATCTTATTTATTAAGTTGGCAAGAATTTCGTGAGGGATACATTCACGATAACTTACATTTTATACTTTAAGTTAAATCAATTCTTACTAGAGCTTTATAGATATCTAAATCAAATACGTCTCTGTTTTTCTGGTCAAGTGAGAGAATATATGTGACTGCGTCTAGCACTCAATCAAAAATACACTTCGTCCTTTATTTTCAATCAGATCCATGTTCACTTGGACTGTATATCTTCATTAGATAATATTGAAAGAATATTATTATCAATTCCTGAGGACGAGGGGGGATTGGCGCGGTGGGTTAGCGTCCGACTCATGATCGAAAGGTCGTGAGTTCGATTCTCGGCCAGGGCAGAAATTTTTCATTTAATTCGAGAGAATTAAATGTTAAAATTCCGTAGCTGGGCCGAGGATGGTCCTCGACGATTCGCTGTTGCGTTCAAATTAATAGTGCTGCTCCTAGGTGGCGTATGGAGTTAGTAACAAGGCCTACCCAGAACACTGTGTGAATGATACATTCTATGTTGTGATTGTCCTGAAATAAATTAATATGGATGCAGTATTGCTTAGAGCAAGACAACCTGCATCCCAACAATATTCCACTTGTGACTGGCCGAATGACGAAATGTCCAAGCCAAAAAAAAAAAAATTCCTGAGGACGTAATGCCACGTTAATTCCTTGCGGGATTTGTGCAGTTCGAGTTGGATATATTAGCCCTGTTAAACCGGAATACTCTCGGTTTTTTTGGAAGAAAGTATTTTGATATGTAATTCGGGGGTATTTTCTTTGATAAAGAGTAACCTCAAATTGTGTTGTTCATTTGATGAAATATGGGGTCTCGAATGGCATTCGAATTTTTTGAATGTGTATTGTACTTTTTGAATTCAGTGAGTCTTAGGGTTGTTCTATGTGTAACGAATGTGACTTCTGCTTGTTTACTAATTTGACAGAGTTTTTGTTTTTATTGCTCATTAGGAATTCAAATTCAAGTAGGCCTACATTATAAAATGTAGAGAAGGGAAACATTGTCATTTGAATAGTGAATAGGAATCTTTTCATGTAAATTGAAAAATCCACGATGAAAATTAGGTTACTTTTATGAATATCTAACAAAAAACAACTATTTTCCCGGCTAAAGCCACGCTGGACATTGAACTACACCTGATAGATATTGAGAGAGGACCCCAACTCAAAAGAAAACATCTGAAAGTGAAAATTTGGATTTTCATTCAGATAGTGATTTTATTATTCATTCCAGTCTTAATTTAGAACTTATATACAGAGTGACACACTTAAGATGAAGACACCCCTGTAATTTAGTCATTTTTGAAAGCAGAGATTTGATTTTTGGTACAGACATAGACCTTTATGGGCCGCACTATTCGCAATACTCAGCTCGAGTGACAGCCTTAAACCCAGCCTACTGCGATCCCGTGAAAAGGGCAAATTCTCGATATTTTTGCTTAGAAATCGATTTTGACCCTACATACCGAATTTCAACGCAAAATTCGAATTTTGAATGTTCTTGTAATTTTCATATTCAATTCCTCAAAATTGGAGACAGGCTAGTGAAGGAGACTAAATTTGATTGACTCACATTTGATAAAATGATAATTTTTCAATTTTAGTTATTTCAATACGTTTATTTTATTGATTCTGACAATTTTATCATTTCTGTAGCTTCTTATTCAGAACCATTAATTGATCATCGGACTTGAATATGAAAATTACAAAAAAAATCAAAAATCTAATTTTGAATTAAAATTCGGTATGTAGGGTCAAAATCGATTTCTAAGCAACTTTTTGAAAAAACTTTTTTTGGTATCTCTAACGCGAAGCAAAATATCGAAAATTTGCCTTTTTTACGGGATCGCAGTAGGCTGGGTTTAACGCTGTCACTCGGGATGAGTATTGCGAAATGAAGGTCTACGTCTGTACCGAAAATCAAATCTGTGCTTTCAAAATTGACTTAAATACAGGGGTGTCTTCCTCTTAAGTGTGTCACACTGTAGATGAATGAGGCAAAGAAAAATGTTTTCCAAACATAGATGTGAAATCTTTTGTAACATAGATGCAAAAGAGGCATCACATTCACTAAGTCTTCAATGCGATGCCGTAAGTAAGTAAAGTAAGTAAAGAAAGATCATCCATGAATTGTGTAGTGAATTCATAGTTTTATTTAAATTTATATTTGTACATCTGAAGATGAAATACTGACTTTGTGCATATAGTGTGCTAGATTCATTGTAAAGATGGAAGCATTGCACGAATTAATATTTAATTCTGCTCCACAGTAATATCTTTCACTTTTCATTCAGGAAATTAAAGGAAATAGTTATTTTCTCTTAATATATTCCCCTATATCATTAGATCTTCGTACGACTCCTGATGAGAGTGCTATTTGCTTGCCTGTGAAATGGTGATTTGATCCTGTTGTGAGTAATAAGTCCAGATATTTTTCCTCCGATTCTACTTTGGAATCACACATATTTTCCAATTTGCAAGACTGCTATGAAATAAGTGCAAAAAGCACTGACCATTATATTAACTGTTCTTCTATTGATAGGTAAAAACGAGGCAGCATATATAGCTGGGCTATGTTTCTTTGCGTACTCTGCAAAATAGAGAATTTCATCTCTTAGGGTTGATTTGGCTAATCCTCTTTGCATTACGTAACATGTTTTAGTCATTTCCCGTCCATTTTTCTCCAACGTATCGCATGACGATATCAATAAGATGAAAAGTATCTGAAAAAAAAATAACTGTAGTGAAAAAATTGTCAATATGAACTCAGCTCGGGTGTCACATCTTTTGAAAACTTATGACAGCTGTCAGAAATGGTAGTCAACGAGCTACTCACGGAGCTAAATGAGTCTGAACTCTATATATATATATATATATATATATATATATATATATATATATATATATATAATAATAATAAATAATGTTTATTCAGTAAATTCAGTTACAGAAATATGAGATGGTTTAGAATAAACATGGAAGAACCACAGAAGCTGTATTGCAATACAGCTTGTATGTGGCTTGAAATTGGATTATAAATTGTGAGATGAATAAGGTGAATTATGTCAAAATCTGGAAATTATCTCAGGTTCAGGGAGTTAGGTCATAATGGGGATCATCGTCTGAATCGGGTAGTGTTACATAATAGAATTAATATACATATGACGGTACATAATTTTAAAAAACACATGTTATAATAGTAGTATAGCTATGGGGGTTCTAACTCACCTCGAGTGAGTTAGAATCCCCATAGCTCCACACGCTCTCCGGTTACTCCCGCCACATGGTCCCGCACCGACGAATGGGGCCTGTCACTGAGGTCTGAGACAGCTGGGAACGGGGGATCGTTTTGGGGGGCCCAACCATATATATAAAAAAACATGACTGCCGCTAAGGGAAAAAAAACATGGCCGCCTATCATTGGAAAAAACATGGAGGCTGTAGGTTAGGAATTTCAAGATGTCCGTTATATGGGGGCCTGGGAGTGTTTATCGGCATCGGTAGACTACCACGGAGGTCTGAGACAGGTTGAAGATAGCTGGAGGTAATATGGGGGCCCAATCATTCATAGGAAAAAAAGATGGACGACTGTAGGTTAGGAATTTGAAGATGTCTGCTATGGGGTAACGATTGTTCTCTAGCGGTATCTGAGGCTGCCACGTAGGTTTTGTGACAACTGGAAGCCACATTGGTGTCCAACCATATAGAAAAAAGATGGCGGCTGTAGGTTAGAATTTCAAGATGGCCGTCATGAGGCTGAGCCCCTTTGAGGTATTTATCGGTATTGAGAGTCTCCCCACAGAGGTCTGAGATGTATGAGAACGTTAAGGGAACCCAACCATTCATAGAAAAATATGGCGACTATAGGTTAGGAATTTCAAGATGTTCGTTATGGGGTCGACTATCTTGGGGTACTTATCAGTATCGAGAGTCTCACGGAGGTCTGAGATATGTGAAAGCCGCATTGGGGCCCAAACATAATAAAATATAGTGGTTGTAGGTAAAGTGTGAAAAATTATGTAATGGGGCCGACCCGCCTAGAATGTTTAACAGTATCGAGAGTCTCCTACGGAGGTCTGATCATTCATAGAAAATATAGCGGTTGTAGGTTGTTGAGAAAAATGTGTAGAGGGGCCGAGCCTCGCCTGTAGGATGTTCAGCAGCCTCTGAGGTTGCCACTGAGGTCTGAGACAGCTGACGTACGTTGAAGGGGCCGTATTGGAGCTCGTAGTCATAGAGAAGAAAAAGTATGACGGTTTTAGGTTAAGAATTTCATTATCCGTTATGGGGCCGACTCGACTAGAATGTTTTAATGATCTCGGTTGACTACTACGGAGCCTGAGATATGTGAGGTTGATGTGAGAAAGCTCGCATTGCGGTCCAATCATCCATAGAAAAAATTACGGTTTGAGGTTAATAATTCCACCAATATTCAATATTGAAGACTGACCCCGCCTGAAGGTGTTTAACGGTCTTTGGAGCATGTCACTGATGTCTGACGCATTCATGGGGGTCTGGGACTCAACCATATATGAAAAGAAAAAAGATGACCGTTCAACGTTAACAAAAAACATGCGATAGCCGCCAGTCTCTCCATACGCTGACGTTTGATATGTTTGAAAATACTTTTCGCAGCCAATGATTGCATCATAATTTGACCTTGACTGTGCAAAATATTCCCACGGTTCGAGCGTGCCGATTCTAAGAATTCCCCAATCTTTATTGCTTCTCGGAATCAGCTAACGATTGAAAAATTCCAAGAATTGGATAATGGTGTCAGCAAGTTTCTCAGAAATCCATATCTGACCAACACCTGAATAAACAATCAATTCCGAGAATTATGTCTCGCCACTGATTCTGAGAAATTAATTGCGTCATAGTTTTATGTTTCTGTTCAATAATGGCATCATCATTCGAAATTTCATAGTACAGTCAATCTCAGACATTTTACACAGCGAATTTCTCAGAAATCCATATCCGCCAACACCTGAATAAACAATGAATTCCGAGAATTATGTCTCGCCACTGATTCTGAGAAATTAATTGCGTCGTAGTTTTATGTTTCTGTTCAGTAATGGTATCATCATTCGAAATTTCCATAGTACAGTCAATCTCAGGCATTTTACATAGCGAATTTCCTTCATTTTTTTCCCAATGACAAAGAGGTTGGATATTTTCCATTTTCGGTGGAATTCAGTTTTTGTATTATTCACTAGGTGGCGTCACTATCGTTCAACCTTACAACCTACCGATTTGTGTTTTTTGAGAAAAGCATAATTTTTCTATCTTGTATTACTATATGGAAGCGCTCGTAAAAAAAAAATACTTAAGTCTTTTACCCTGTTCAATTGGCTCATTATTGTTCCGGACGTCAAAGAGATAAGACGTATATCTTCAGAGCAACTGTGTGATCAAAAAATATCACAAAATGATGTTTCCTATACATGTACAGGATGTTGGCGATCGTTATGTTATTTCATTGAAAATTCTCTCAGATGGGGATAGGAAACCAAATGCAGCGCTGCGACACATGTCAACGTATCACATTATGGATGATAAATGAAGAATAATCAATATGGGAAAGAATGAAAATTATTGTTTGGAATATAGAAGAAAGTAAAACATTGTAAAGTGTATTCTTTCAAATTAACCCAACCTAACCAAATGTTTGCGTCCAATGCTATTAAACAAAAGAATAAGTTCTGCAAACATTGAAAACCGACTATGGTGTGCTAAACACCTTCGAAAAAAAAAACCGAAATCCAAGGAAAATTGAGCTACTTCCAATAACTAAAGAAAAATATATATCTTTCACTCAAACATATCGAAGGAACAAACTTTCATTTAAGATTTATCGATTCTTCCGTTTTCTAAATTCTCTCTAGATAAATTAGCATCCTATCTATCAGATTTTCCAAGCCCTGGACTCGAACCAGGGCCCTCTAGATTATGAGTCTAACGCTCTACCAACTGAGCTATTTCGGCTTACAATCATATGCATACAATAAAGTTTATAACGACAACCATTCATATGGCTTGCGACAAATGTTGAGTGACTATTAGCCTGAAAAGTTATGGGTGGGGGAACATAATATAACTATTTCGAGAAAAAAGTATCTGAAATCTAGGGAATTCTACCATAATCCTACTAAAACTCCCATAAGAGCCTGTATGTTAGAGAGAGATGGAGAAATTTTCAAAAGTGCCAAGGTCCAACGTGGTAACTAACCACCAACCATCATGGCTGAAGCTGAGCAACAACAAGAAGTGTCAGAACAGCCCAAGGTAATTTGAACAAAAATAAAATGAATCTCCTTGCGGAACATCTATTTTACAGACTCGAGTGAATATAACCGTAATTGGCTATTAGTTGATTGGGAAGTTGACATCTGACCAATGCATTTGAATCCACGTTTTTTTTTCCTCTTTAAACCCAACGTTCACTTGAAGATTTATTCTCCCTCCTATACTCTAAAATTCAATTTGTCCACATCGACCTGTCTCGCGGATACCAACATCATTGACATGGATATGAGATTTCTTGGGAGAATTTCGTAAGATAGGCGAACGATGGACAATCTCGAACATTGAACGATCTGATATTATTCACCACTGACTCCCCTTCCTCCAATACTCTAAAATTCATTTGTCCGTATGACCTGTCTCGCAGATACCAACATCATTATCATGGAGATGGCATTTCTATGGAAGAATTTCGTAAGAGAGGCGACGTTCATCCTCAAACATTGAACGATTCCGATATTAGCACTGTCCTCCAAATTCCCTCCAATATCTAAAAATTCAATTTGTCCGCATCGACCTGTCTCGCGGATACCAACATCATTTTCATGGATATGACATTTCTTTGGGAGAATTTCGTAAGATAGGCGAACGATGGACGATCCTCAAACATTGAACGATTCCGATATTATTTACGGCTAATCCTCGAACACCAACATGAAGACTGACGTCACAGCGATGACATTAGGTTTTGGGTGGGTTCCCCCCGGGGGGGGGCCCTTTTTATTTTGGATTGGGGGGATTTTGGGGGGATGGGAAAAGGTTTTGGGGGGAGGGGGGGGGGGTTTTGGGGTTTTTGGGGGTTTTGGTTTTGGGGGGGGGGTTTTGGGGTTTTGGGGGGGAGGGGGGGGGCCCGGGGGGGGGGTTTTGGGGGGGGGTTTTGGGGGGTTTTGGGGGGGGGGGGGGTTTTGGGGGGAGGGGGGGGGGGTTCGAGGGGTTTTGGGGGGTGGGGGGGGAGGGGTTTAAGGGGTGAGGGGGCCCCGGGGGTAGAGGGGCAAAGGGGGAGGGGGTCCCATAAACATGATTGATGCGGCAGTTAGTCCAGTTGCAGTTCAGACGTTGAAGTGTAAACATGTCCACGTTGATACCTGATCCCGACTGTTATGGCATCCATCTGAACGGATCAAGTATTTCATTGGCAGAGAAGCCATAGTGATTGAGGGAGGATCATTGAGGCTCGAAGAGAAACTTTGAACTGACCGATGGGTTGAAAACTTCACCAAAAAATCAACCAAGTTAGTTTCACCAATGAAGACTTCTCAAACTATAAAACTACCTGATGATCAGAATGTAACAAATATCCAACGGAAACATCAATGCTAATCGATCATGGAAATATAGAAAATAATTTCCAAATTGTTTCCACTCAAGAGGAAATGGAATCCAAAGAAGGGTAAAGGACTAAAGAAGGAAATGGACGAAGAAGACAGTCACCAAGTGGAAATAAATAACGACCACCTGTAGATTGCGATCAAAACATGGAGATCGTTCAGCAAGAGCACACGCTTCCCATCGAGAACTTTGACGTTTACGATGTGGGAATAGAGGCGGCGGTGGTGATGGAGGGGGAATAAACATGGCAGCCTATTGCCAAATTCCTTCGAGCGTTATTCTGTGGTCCTAGCGGATCAGGAAAACGAACCTTGTGATGTCGTTGTTGGAATGACAATGGCCCAAATTCGCAAATATCTACGTTATTCGAAACCTTTGTACCAGCCCGGGCATCAATCCTAGAAGAAGTGCTGAGCGGTGAGATGTGGGCTATTTCCCAACAGAGACAATGATGAAATAATCTCAAGAAGATGCCTCGGTCTCACCATATTCATCTTTGACGATGTGGCCTCGTAGATGGCAGCAGAAACCGCGAATATTTCCAATGTGCAGGCACAAACACACGATGCCATCTATCTCTGTCAGACTTATTCGAAAGTACCCAAACAGCTCATACGTGACAATTGCATATGTTGCGCTTTCAAACAGGACGAAATCAACTTGGACACGTTTTCGATGAACATGTTTCCCGACATGACTTTCGAGCAATTCAAAAAAGCTGTGTTCGGAATGTTGGTCTCAAGCCAATACGATGCTTCCGTCATAGTCAAGGACTTTGACTTGAACAATGGCAGGTACCGCAAAACTTTGACATGTACATAAAAGTATAGCTGTGTCAAGAGCGGCAGAAAAAAAAAAATGGCAGAAATTTGTCGAGACCTATGGAAAAAGTA
Organism: Gonioctena quinquepunctata; assembly: GCA_018342105.1. Classification (NCBI taxonomy): domain Eukaryota; kingdom Metazoa; phylum Arthropoda; class Insecta; order Coleoptera; family Chrysomelidae; genus Gonioctena; species Gonioctena quinquepunctata. The sequence continues at coordinate 73,713 of JAFIRS010000681.1, forward strand.
GTGTTCTCGAAAAGTGGCAGACATTCTTGCACCTGACTCCGAAACTTGGAAATTGCTCCAGACAATATGACATGTATTTAGTGATTATTTTCCAATATATAGAACAAGAATTGTTAATGATTTATGCTTCAATAAATGTATGGTATAATGACATTGAATTTATTTTTCTACCTTCTTCCTATTTTCAGGTACAATGATTCCAAAGATATTTTTCAACTAGATTTTCAACTCATCCTGAAATTTGACGTCTGTCAAGATTTACTGTAGAATCCCTCACATTGAAGTCAATAGAAGACCTTTTTATTTTATTTACTCACTTACCTATTTTCGTATTCAAAATGTCCGAAGACATCTCTTTTTGGTTCAAAACCATCAAACACCAAATTATTTCTACTTTTGTTTTTATCACTCACTTTCGATTCAAAATGTCTGAAGGTAGGCACTCTTCTTTGGTTCGAAACCATTGAATTATCCAAATTGATCTTTGCAATGGAACATTCAATTTGTGAGATCCCAACTCATTTGATTGATTGATCATTTTTGAAATATATTTAATACTAAGCCGAAGGATAATTTTCATTTTAAATTTATGTTCTCGACATTGAATCTAATGAAATATTTTGACTGTATTTTGGGTGAAATGCAAAAGTGACTGATGGTGGTAGAATCATTCAAGCTTATATACGAATTTGTGTGACGTCAACCTTTCTCAGAATCGTAAACAGACTTCTTTCCAACTTGTTCTTTGAATAATGATATACAGTTTTATACAATGCTTCATCTGTGATAAAATAAGTTTCTATTTTTTACTTGAAGGAGTAAAAGGAGTTAGTTTGGAAAAGTAAGGTTAGAATTCCCACCTCATTGAAATTTGAGGTTATGGTTCCTCTGAAAGTGAGGTTATGGGTTTGAAAAAGTAGGATAGAATGCCCACCCTATTTGAATTTTGAGGTTATGGTTTCTCTAAAAGTGAGGTTATGTCAAAGTGAGGTTATGTCAAAGAACGCTGATGTTCGAGGGGAGACTGAATGACGTCATCGTTTCTTCGACTTGTTCAGACAAGTTTAAACTTGTCTGAACTTTCTGACTGGTTCTCTATTCAGGAAACCATTGAATGAAGTGATATACAGAGCCGCCATATGAGTTTGGCAAATGGAAAAACATGAGAAATTTACCTACTATCATAGAAAAAATAGTCAAAATCAACTAAGAAACGTTTGAGATATATCACACTATTAAAATTTCACCATACCAATAACAAAAAAAAAAGTATAATAAGTTCGAAAATATCGTACTTTGAACTCACTACGGCCGCTGTAAATACCTCACGACGAGAATCACAAGACTATCAGAGATTCCATGGGTTCGAACTTTGTAGCGCGGGATTCCCACCCTTTTCGACTTGATCTATTTTAACTTTCAGATATATTTCATATTCCATTTGTTTTAATACCTTGATTACCGTGATCGATTCAAATTGTTTGAGTACATATGGGAAAAGATAATTTCAACGATTGTTCATGGATTGAATGAATAGTTCAAGTTCCAGAGGTTGTGTTATTTCAGTGTTGATTGAATTGAATATTATTTATACCTATGTTTCGAATGAAAATGAATGGAATTCTTTTTGGAAGGATAATTTCTGTGCATTTTGTTGGTTGAATACATGAGCGTTCAGGCATTATTATTAAATTGAATATGGTTTTTCGGTGGCTAAGATAATTTGTTTATGGAAATATATCAACCCAAAGAAGAGATAATGTTTTTGTGTTGGGAAAAAATTTTTGGGAGTATTTTTATTCAGTGTTGGAACGATTACCTACTTTATTTTATATAGACTGAGGATTTGTTGTTATTTTTTTTATTTTTTTGTTTTAATTTTTTTCCAAAATGTGTTATGGGTTGAATGCATGTTCTTATTTTATTCGTGGATTTCTTCAATAGTTCAGTGCTCTTTGGATATTTTATAGTTTTTTTCAGACATCCACTGTGTTCAAGTATGGATTTTTTTTCGCTGCGGAAGGTGAATTGGTAATATTTGTGAGAAAGTGTGGTGTATTATAGGTTAAATTCATAATTTTGACGTTTTCGTGGTTTTTTCAATCGATTGAGTGCGTGTTTGGTTATTTTCATATAGTATGTGTCTATTCTGGGTTGAATGCATGTTTTTCAACGTGTGAGAGGTACTCCCATTAGTGTGTGTGCATGCATGACGATTTTCAGACTTCCATGGTGTCCGAGAGTGGATTTTTCGCTGCAGAGGATGACTCATTGTTTTTTCTTTGAAAATATGAATGATGAATCGGATGGAGGTTTGCTAGGTCAGATGCATGTTTTTCAACGTTTCAGAAGCTTTTTCGACACATAAAAGTGTAATTTATTATATAAAGAAGATGATTTCGGAGGACGGTGCGCCATCTGTTGGGCAATAGATGAAAGTTAGTAGTATAGCTATGGGGATATGAGTGCAGTTCCAGCTGCGCCCAGGCAGCGGAGGTCCTGATCCTGCAACAGAAACAGCAAGCAGGTCGGTCGGAGGTTTTCCCAAACCACCTCAAACCTATTGTGGTAACCATTTTTCCAAGATGGCTGACGTTTTTCCTAATTGTTTTTCTTAGGGTGCCATTTTCCAGGCTGACTTTTTCCTACAGTTGGCAACATTTTTCTTAAGGTATCATTTTTCAATATGGCTGATATTTTTCCCAACAGTTGGCAGCCATGTTTTTTCTTGGAGTCGCCATTTTCCAATATGGTTGACATTTTTGAAATGACTGACATCTTTCATTCATTTTGAGAATGGTGGCTAGAATTTTTACTTAATTTTTCAGCGGCCATGTTTTTTTCCTCTCAACAGTTTTTTCCTCAATTTTTTCTTTATTAGCAACCATTTTTTTTTTACATCGCTATACCTGGAGACCCCTTTTACGAACCGCCTATGACAGAGCCCAGGTGAAAACTCCGAACTTCCGTCTTGCCGGTTCGACAGATCCCGGTGCATCCGCCAAAACCCTATGTCGGTCTGAGCGCAGATGGAACTGTGCTCATATCCCCATAGCTATACTACTAACTTTCATCTATTGCCCAACAGATGGCGCACCGTCCTCCGAAATCATCTTCTTTATATAATAAATTACACTTTTATGTGTCGAAAAAGCTTCTGAAACGTTGAAAAACATGCATCTGACCTAGCAAACCTCCATCCGATTCATCATTCATATTTTCAAAGAAAAAACAATGAGTCATCCTCTGCAGCGAAAAAAACCACTTCGGACACCATGGAAGTCTGAAAATCGTCATGCATGCACACACACTAATGGGAGTACCTCTCACACATTGAAAACATGCATTCAACCCAGAATAAACTACTATATGAAAATAACCAAACACGCACTCAATCGATTGAAAAAACCACGAAAAACGTCAAATTATGAATTTAACCTATAACACATATTTTCTAGGAAAAACGAGTAATTCATAGTCTACAGCAGAAAATCAACTCTCAGTCTATATAAAATAAAGTAGGTAATCGTTCCAACACTGAATAAAAATACTCCAAACATTTTTTCCCAACACAAAAACATTCATTCTATAACACTGGAAGTTGATATATTTCCATAAACAAATTGCTCTTAGCCACCCGAAAAAACCATATTCAATTTAATAATAATGCCTGAACGCTCATGTATTCAACCAACAAAAATGCACAGAAATTATCCTTCCCAAACGAATTCCATTCATTTTCATTCGAAACATAGGTACTTGTAAATAATATTCAATTCAATCAACACTGAAAATGAACACAACACTCTGGAACTTGAACTATTCATTCAATCCATGAACAATCGTTGAAATTATCTTTTCCCATATGTACTCAAACGAATTTGAATCGATCACGGTAATCCAAGGTATTAAAACAAATGGAATATGAAATATATCTGAAAGTTAAAATAGATCGAAGTCGAACAGCTGGGAATCCCCGCGCTACACAAGTTCGAACCTGCATGGAATCTGCTGATAGTCAATAATGATTCTCGTCGTCGAGGTATTTACAGCGTTGCCGTAGTGAGTTCAAAGTACGATATTTTCAGACTTATTATACTTTATATTTTTGTTATTGGTATTGGTGAAATTTTAATAGTGTGATATATCTCAAACGTTTCTTAGTTGATTTTGACTATTTTTTCTATGATAGTAGGTGGTGAAATTTCTCATGTTTTTTCCATTTGCCAAACTCATATGGCAGCTCTGTGTCATCACTTCATTCAATGGTTTCCTGAATAGAGAGACCAGTCCAGACAAGTTCAGACAAGTTTAAACTTGTCTGAACAAGTCGAAGAAACGATGACGTCATTCAGTCTCACCCTCGAACATCAGCGTTCTTTGACATAACCTCACTTTGACATAACCTCACTTTTAGAGAAACCATAACCTCAAAATTCAAATAGGGTGGGCATTCTATCCTTACTTTTTCAAACATAACCTCACTTTCAGAGGAACCATAACCTCAAATTTCACATGAGGTGGGAATTCTAACCCTACTTTTCCAAACATAACTCCACTTTTACATTACCTTCAAGTAAAAATAGAAACTTATTTTATCACAGATGAAGCATTGTATCAAAACTGTATATTTAATCAGTCAAACTTCATCATTTCACCAAAATACAGTCAAAATATTTCATTAGATTCAATGCTCGAGAACATAAATTTAAAATGAAAATTATCCTTCAGCTTGAGTATTCAAATATATTTCAAAAAATGATCAAACAATCAAGTATGAGTTGGGATCTCACAAATTGAATGTTCCATTGCAAAGATCAATTTGGATGAATTCAATGGTTTCGAACCAAAAGAAGAGTGCCTACCTTCAGACATTTTGAATACGAAAGTGAGTGATAAAAACAAAAGTAGAAATAATTTGGATGAATTTGATGGTTTTGAACCAAAAGAAGAGTGTCTTGGGACATTTTGAATACGAAAATAGGTAAGTGAGTAAATAAAATAAAAAAGGTCTTCTATTACTTCAATGGAGGGGGGAATTCTACAGTAAATACTTGACAGACGTCAAATTTCAGGATGAGTTGAAAATCTAGTTGAAAAATATCTTTGGAATCATTGTACCTGAAAATGGAAAAAGGTAGAGAAAATAAAATTCAATGTCATTATACACACATACATTTATTGAAGACATAAATCATTAACAATTCTTGTTCTATATATTGGAAAATAATCACTAAATACATGTCATATTGTCTGGAGCAATTTCCAAGTTTCGGGAGTCAGGTGCAACGAATGTCTGCCACTTTTCGAGAACAGCTACTTTTTCCATAGGTCTCGACAAATTTCTGCCATGTTTTTTTTTTCTGCCGCTCTTGACACAACTATACTTTTATGTACATGTCAAAGTTTTTGCGGTACCTGCCATTGTTCAAGTCAAAGTCCTTGACTATGACGAGAGCATCGTATTGGCTTTGAGACCAACATTCCGAACACAGCTTTTTGAATTGCTCGAAAGTCATGTCGGGGGAAACATGTTCATCGAAAACGTGTCGCAAGTTGATTTCGTCCTGTTTGAAGAGCGCAATCATATTGCAATTGTCACGTATGAGCTGTTTGGGTACTTTCGAATAAGTCTGACAGAGATAGATGGCATCGATGTGTTTGTGCCTGCACATTGAGAAATATTCGCGAATTTTCTGCTGTCCATCACAGGCCACATCGTCAAAGATGAATATAGAGTGAGACCGGAGCATCTTCCATAGAGATTATTTCATCGTTGTCTCTGTATGGGAAATAGCCCACATCTTCTACACCGCTCAGCACTTCTTCTAGGAATTGATACTTGGGCTGGTACAAGGATTTCGAATAGACGTAGATATTTGCGAATTTGGGGCCATTGTCATTCGCCAACAACGACATCACAAGGTTCGTTTTTCCTGATCCGCTAGGACCACAGATAACAGCTCGAAAGGAATTTGGCAATAGGCTGCCATGTTTACTTTCCATCACCACCGCCGCCTCCCATGTCCCACATCGTAAACGTCAAAGTTCTCGATGGGAAGGTGTTCTTGCTGAACGATCTCCATGTTTTGATCGCAATCTACAGGGTGGTCGTTATTTATTTCCACTTGAGTGACTGTCTTCAGTCCATTTTCCTTAGTCCTTTTACCCTTCTTGACTCCATTTCCTTGGTGGAAACAATTTGGAAATTATATTTCTATATTTCCATGATCGATTGGCATTGATGTTTCCGTTGGATAATTTTGTACATTGCTGATCATCAAAATAGTTTTATAGTTTGAGAAGTCTTCTTGGTGAAACTAACTGGTTGATTTTTGGTAAAAAGTTCTTCAACCCATCGGTCAGTTCAAAAGTTTCTTCCGAGCCTCAATGATCCTCCCTCAATCACTATGGCTTCTCTGCCAATGAAATACTTTGATCCGTTCAGATGGATGCCATAACAGTCGGGATCAGGTATCAACGTGGACATGTTTACACTTCAACGTCTGAACTGCAACTGACACTAACTGCCACATCAATCATGTTTATAGGAACCCCTCAAACCCTCCAACCCTCCAACCCCTCGAACCCTCCAACCCCTCGAACCCTCCAACCCCCAAACCCCTCGAACTCCCTCAAACCCCTCGAACCCCTCAAACCCTCGAACCCCTCAAACCCCTCAAACCCTCGAACCCCTCAAACCCCTCGAACCCCTCGAACCCTCAAACCCCTCAAACCCCTCGAACCCCTCGAACCCCTCAAACCCTCAAACCCCTCAAACCCTCAAACCCCTCAAACCCCTCAAACCCTCAAACCCCCTCAAACCCCCGAGACGTCAGTCTTCATGTAGGTGTTCGAGGATTAGCCCCCTCCAACCCTCAATCTCAAATATGAATATAGACCGCCACCTCAATCGAACTTCAGCCGAAATCGATATAACTAGTGATGTCATCGCTGTGACGTCAGTCTTCATGTTGGTGTACGAGGATTAGCCGTAAATAATATCGGAATCGTTCAATGTTTGAGGATCGTCCATCGTTCGCCTATCTTACGAAATTCTCCCAAAGAAATGTCATATCCATGAAAATGATGTTGGTATCCGCGAGACAGGTCGATGTGGACAAATTGAATTTTTAGAGTATTGGAGGAGAATATTGGAGGGAGTCAGTGGCAAATAATATCAGAATCGTTCAATGTTCGCCTATCTTACGAAATTCTCCCAAAGAAATGTCATATCCATGAAAATGATGTTGGTATCCGCGAGACAGGTCGATGCGGACAAATTGAATTTTTAGAGTATTGGAGGAGAATATTGGAGGGAGTCAGTGGCAAATAATATCAGAATCGTTCAATGTTTGAGGATCGCCCAACGTTCGCCTATCTTACGAAATTCTCCCAAAGAAATCTCATATCCATGTCAATGATGTTGGTATCCGCGAGACAGGTCGATGTGGACAAATTGAATTTTTAGAGTATTGGAGGAGAATAAATCTTCAAGTGAACGTTGGGTTTAAAGAGGAAAAAAAAAACGTAGGATTCAAATGCATTGGTCAGATGTCAACTTCCCCAATCCAAGCTAATAGCCAATTACGGTTATATTCACTCGAGTCTGTAAAAATAGATGTTCCGCAAGGAGATTCATTTTTTATTTTTTGTTCAAATTACCTTGGGCTGTTCTGACACTTCTTGTTGTTGCTCAGCTTCAGCCATGATGGTTGAGGTAGGTTAGTTACCACGTTGGACCTTGGCACTTTTTGAAAATTTCTCCATCTCTCTCTAACATACAGGCTCTTATGGGAGTTTTAGTAGGATTATGGTAGAATTCCCTAGATTTCAGATACTTTTTTCTCGAAATAGTTATATTATGTTCCCCCACCCATAACTTTTCAGGCTAATAGTCACTCAACATTTGTCGCAAGCCATATGAATGGTTGTCGTTATAAACTTTATTGTATGCATATGATTGTAAGCCGAAATAGCTCAGTTGGTAGAGCGTTAGACTCATAATCTAGAGGGCCCTGGTTCGAGTCCAGGGCTTGGAAAATCTGATAGATAGGATGCTAATTTATCTAGAGAGGAATTTAGAAAACGGAAAGAATCGATAAATCTTAAATGAAAGTTTGTTCCTTCGATATGTTTAGTGAAAGATATATATTTTTCTTTAGTTATTGGAAGTAGCTCAATTTTTCCTTGGATTTCGGTTTTTTTTTCGAAGGTGTTTAGCACACCATAGTCGGTTTTCAATGTTTGCAGAACTTATTCTTTTGTTTAATAGCATTGGACGCAAACATTTGGTTAGGTTAGGTTAATTTGAAAGAATACACTTTACAATGTTTTACTTTCTTCTATATTCCAAACAATAATTTTCATTCTTTCCCATATTGATTATTCTTCATTTATCATCCATAATGTGATACGTTGACATGTGTCGCAGCGCTGCATTTTGGTTTTCCTATATCCCCATCTGAGAGAATTTTCAATGAAATAACATAACGATCGCCAACATCCTGTACATGTATAGGAAACATACATTTTGTGATATTTCTTGATCACACAGTTGCTCTGAAGATATACGTCTTATCTCTTTGACGTCCGGAACAATAATGAGCCAATTGAACAGGGTAAAAGACTTAAGTATTTTTTTTTTACGAGCGCTTCCATATAGTAATACAAGATAGAAAAATTATGCTTTTCTCAAAAAACACAAATCGGTAGGTTGTAAGGTTGAACGATAGTGACGCCACCTAGTGAATAATACAAAAACTGAATTCCACCGAAAATGGAAAATATCCAACCTCTTTGTCATTGGGAAAAAAATGAAGGAAATTCGCTTTGTAAAATGCCTGAGATTGACTGTACTATGGAAATTTCGAATGATGATACCATTATTGAACAGAAACATAAAACTACGACGCAATTAATTTCTCAGAATCAGTGGCGAGACATAATTCTCGGAATTGATTGTTTATTCAGGTGTTGGTCAGATATGGATTTCTGAGAAACTTGCTGTGTAAAATGTCTGAGATTGACTGTACTATGAAATTTCGAATGATGATGCCATTATTGAACAGAAACATAAAACTATGACGCAATTAATTTCTCAGAATCAGTGGCGAGACATAATTCTCGGAATTGATTGTTTATTCAGGTGTTGGTCAGATATGGATTTCTGAGAAACTTGCTGACACCATTATCCAATTCTTGGAATTTTTCAATCGTTAGCTGATTCCGAGAAGCAATAAAGATTGGGGAATTCTTAGAATCGGCACGCTCGAACCGTGGGAATATTTTGCACAGTCAAGGTCAAATTATGATGCAATCATTGGCTGCGAAAAGTATTTTCAAACATATCAAACGTCAGCGTATGGAGAGACTGGCGGCTATCGCATGTTTTTTGTTAACGTTGAACGGTCATCTTTTTTCTTTTCATATATGGTTGAGTCCCAGACCCCCATGAATGCGTCAGACATCAGTGACATGCTCCAAAGACCGTTAAACACCTTCAGGCGGGGTCAGTCTTCCAATATTGAATATTAGTGGAATTATTAACCTCAAACCGTAATTTTTTTCTATGGATGATTGGACCGCAATGCGGCTTTCTCACATGCTAACCTCACATATCTCAGAGCTCCGTAGTAGTCAACCGAGATCATTAATTATTCTAGTCGAGTCGGCCCCCAAACGGATAATGAAATTCTTAACCTAAAACCGTCATACTTTTTTCTTCTATATGACTACGAGCTCCAATACGGCCCCCTTCATAACGTACGTCAGCTGTCTCAGACCTCAGTGGCAACCTCCAGAGGCTGCTGAACATCCTACAGGCGGAGGCTCGGCCCCCATAACACACATTTTTTCTCAACTTAACCTACAACCGCTATATTTTTTCTATGAATGATCAGACCTCCGTAGGAGACTCTCGATACTGTTAAACATTCTAGGCGGGTCGGCCCCCATTACATAAGTTTTTTCACACTTAACCTACAACCACTATATTTTATTATGTTTAGGCCCCAATGCGGCTTTCACACATATCTCAGACCTCCGTGAGAGACTCTCGATACTGATAAGTACCCCAAGATAGTCGACCCCCATAACAGACATCTTGAAATTCCTAACCTATAGTCGCCATATTTTTTCTATGGGTTCCCTTAACGTTCTCATACATCTCAGACCTCTGTGGGAGACTCTCAATACCGATAAATACCTCAAGAGACTCAGCCTCATGACGGCCATCTTGAAATTCCTAACCTACAGCCGCCATCTTTTTTCTATATATGGTTGGACACCAATGTGGCTTCCAGTTGTCACAGACCTACGTGGCAGCCTCCAGATACCGCTGAAGAACCCAATCGTTACCCCCCATAGCAGACATCTTCAAATTCCTAACCTACAGCCGTCCATCTTTTTTTCCTATGAATGATTGGGCCCCCATATTACCTCCAGCTATCTTCAACCTGTCTCAGACCTCCGTGGTAGTCTACCGATGCCGATAAACACTCCCAGGCCCCCATATAACGGACATCTTGAAATTCCTAACCTACAGCCTCCATGTTTTTTCCAATGATAGGCGGCCATGTTTTTTTTTCCCTTAGCGGCAGTCATGTTTTTTTTTTCATATATATGGTTGGGCCCATCAAAACGATCCCCCGTTCCCAGCTGTCTCAGACCTCAGTGACAGGCCCCATTCGTCGGTGCGGGACCATGTGGTGGGAGTAACTGGAGAGCGTGTGGAGCTATGGGGATTCTAACTCACTCGAGGTGAGTTAGAACCCCCATAGCTATACTACTTATAATACTTCTAATTCTAATTCATTAATTTGTTCAGACATTCCATTCCTTCAAATCAATTCATCCTGTTATTTACTATGTCATGAATTATTGATATTGGTGTATTTTGTAACCATTTTGTGATCATTTTTTTGAAAGTTAAGTAATTGGTTTCTATTTTTATATTATTCGGTATGATATTGAAGATTTTGGGACCTAGAAAATCGAAGCTACGCTGTCGGACATTCTTATCGCATTTCGGTACAATAATATTGGATCTAGAAAAATCGAATTCAACGGTTTTCTTCACATAAAGGATTCAATATAAAATTGAACCAGAAAATGGTAGATCTCAGGTGAGAAACAACTACTTTCCTGGCAAATACCACGCAGAACGTTGAATGATATTCACCTGAAAATCCATGCATACTTCCATATAATATCAATGGACATTGAATGCAAATGTTTCTTTCTGGTAAGCTCGATTATGTTTAACTTATGTCGTGTTCACCTAACAATCCGCATACCGGTCTCAGGCTTCTTGGCCCTCAACAGTACGGAGTAGTCAACCAGCCAAATGTCCAAATAACTCTGGCTGAAGTGAGACACAACGTAAACAAACCATCATCGAGCTTGTAACACCTGTAGGTACGCCGGAAAAGATAAACTTCAACTGGCGGTACCTAGTGACAGAAAGAAACACTCTGAAAATCTCCCACCTCGATATGTTTCTAAATAAAAGATTCCTTCTCAGTAGGAGTGGCAAGCCCGTCTAGCATATAGTGAAAGATGAGTGCCATGTGAAGTGGAATGAATAGAAAAATCGAATTAAACGGTTTTCTTCACATAAAGGATTCAATATAAAATTGAACCAGAAAATTGTAGATCTCAGGTGAAAAACAACTACTTTCCTGGCAAATACCACGCAGAACGTTGAATGATATTCACCTGAAAATCCATGCATACTTCCATATAATATCAATGGACATTGAATGCAAATGTTTCTTTCTGTAAGCTCGATTATGTTTAATTTTTGTCGTGTTCACCTAACAATCCGCATACCGGTTTCAGGCTTCTGAGATCTACCATTTTCTGGTTCAATTTTATATTGAATCCTTTATGTGAAGAAAACCGTTTAATTCGATTTTTCTATTCATTCCACTTCACATGGCACTTATCTTTCAATATTGGATCTGTTTCTTGTTTCATAGGAGTGTCCGATTGTGGAAATTTTTACTTTTTTTCTATATATGTTTGTTATCATTTTTTGACAGTACAACTGTCTCAAATCAAGGAATCCACTTCCGTTGAACAGATCATTGCTTGAATAACAGCTGCCCTTATTGTATATTATCCTGATTAGCCATTTCTGTAATACATTGACTTTTTCTAGATGACAGTCAAGGACTCCGCCCCATCCAATATTTCCGTATAATAGCTGAGATTGTATTAAGGAAAAGTACAAAGTTCGCAGATGAGAAATATCTAGGTATTCTTTCAAAAATTTGGAACGAGACAAAAGTCCTCTGAATTTTCTTGCAATGAAATTAATTTGTAGGTCCCAACGTAAGTGTCGATCGATTATCATCCCTAAATACTTAATTGATGTTGATTCAGGAATTTTTGTATCTTTATCAATATTTAGTGATACTAGATTTGGTAAATTATTGGTATATGATGTAAAAGGTGAATACTTCGTTTTTTCTATATTCAATGTCAATTTGTTATATTGAAGCCATGATTTAATTAATTTAAAGTCTTGCTCTGCTTTTTTTTTAAGAATATTCCAGTTTTCTGCTTGATAAACTATCGCAGTGTCATCTGCGAAACTGAGCACTGTTCCCTCGGTGTTCATGGACAACAAACTATTGATATAAAGTGTGAATAACAGAGGTCCCAAGACGGTGCCTTGGGGAACACCATATGTGATATCCCTCATCTCGCTACATTTACCGTCAATAACTACTTGTTGTTGTCTATCTGAAAGGTAACTCTTCAATAGGTCGTATATATTTCCTCTAATGCCATAAAGTTTCAGTTTTTTTAATAAAATGTTGTGACATACAGTATCGAAAGCTTTAGAGAGGTCAATGAATATACATAATGCAGGGGTTTTTGAATCGAGTGCCTTATACAGATTCGGAGTTAATGAGTAGATTGCATCTTCTGTAGACTTTCCCTCTCTAAAGCCGTATTGACCATCTGAAAGGATGTTATTTCTTGCCAAGAATTTAACCATTCTGATCTTAATAATTTTTTCTAATAATTTTGATAAATTACTTGTGAGAGAGATTGGCCTATAATTTCCGAGATCGTATTTGTTTCCACTCTTATATAAAGGTCGAATTAGTCCCATTTTGAATGATTTAGGAAAACATTCAGTTCTGAAACTTTCATTAAATAGGATGGATAGAGGTTCAGCAATTATATGTGCTATTTCTTTAAGTTCTCGGTTCTGATATTGTCTTTTCCAGGAGATTTTTATTTTTTAACGAACGTATCGTGTTTTGAATCTCTGCAGGATTCGTTGGGAATAAAAACATTGTTTTATCATGATTAGGTATGTTTTCGGTAAAATCAATGTTTTCAGCGTATGTTTTTCCTAGGTCACTAAAATAATTATTAAATGCATTTGATATGTCGATTTTGTCTTTTAAAATATCATTTGGTTACTATTTGTTCTATTTCCGTATTTGGTTTTCTTTTATCACATATTTCGTTTACACATTTCCATAAATTACATCTTTATTTTTGTTGATTTGTTTCCTATAATAGTCTTTCTTTGTTTTTTGGTATAAACGACTCAATTTGTTTTTTTCAGCTTTATATCTCTGTTGGGATTTTGGTCCGGGGTTAAAATTTTTTTTTCAAGGCTTCCTCAATTTTGATTTCCCTTGAATTTTTACTGTTTTAGTATTTTTTGTATTATAGTATGTGAGTTTTTCTATGAATATATCTGTCATTTGATTTACATCTCCCATTACATGTATCTGATTCCAATTTTCGTTGGATAAATCAATTTTTATTTTTTTTAAGTTTATGAATTTTTTGAAGTTTGGATTATTAACTGGTAATGGATCATTTTTGTGGAAGTTGATTCTCAGTGCTATTGGTCGGTGATAAAATGGTGAAAAATGTACGAACTAATGTCTTCAGGATTTTCATTTCGAGTTTTCATAAGAAAGTGATCTAGGCATTTTCCACTTCTGGGTCTTATGATTTCATTGATGTAAGAAATATAATCGTGTGAGTTCAAGATATTTTTATAATCCTCTACGTAATATATATCTTCAAGAAGATTGATATTCATATCACCAGTGATGATATGGATATCTGTCTTAGGAATATTTTGGAGGTACCCAAGCAAATTATTATTGAATTCATCTGTACAGGTATTTGGAGATCGGTATAACGCAGTCAATTTTATGTTTTTCTCTATTCTAGAAATATTAACTTCGATTGCTTTTATTGGCCCTATATTAATGGTCTCGTAGTTCTAATTTGAGTTTTCTTCAATATAGACTATGACTCCATTGTTTTTATTGAGATTTCCTTGGTTGTATATCAAGTCATATCCAGTTATGTTGAATAAATTCGGATTATAGACTGTGAATGTTTTGGTTAAAACTATGACGTCCAAATCATAATTTAGTTGATTTAAAAGTAAGAGAAGGTCATCATAATTCTTTTGGATGCTCCTTATATTCATGTGTAATATTTTAAAGTCTGAAATTTTTCTATTTACTGTAGTATTGAAATCTAGTGAATTTTTGAGCCCTTTGGATTTGATTGGCTCATTTTCATATTCCTCAATATATGGATCCATATTAACATTTATTTTACGCAGAGTTCAATAATCAAAGCTACATTAATGGGAAGACCGATTTGTTAGAAATTAAATTGATGAAATGAAATGGGACAACTGAAAGGAATTAATTTGAGTAATAATGAAATTTCACATTAGTGCTTACAATAGCTTATTCTGGGATCGAAGTCTCAGCTTTTCCATCTGTTCTTTCTTTTCTGGTGGATTTTGGTTCAGTATTTTTTCGACAGTACCCGTTTTTGGTGTTACAATGTTGTCGTCCTTGTTTTTTATTTTTTTGTTTTGCGACTCACCTATCTCTAGCTGGTGTGCCACTGTTTCTGTTTGTGTTACTGTTTCTTCCTTTTTCTCTTGATCAGGTACCTCTGGCAGTTTTTGTCTGGGTGTAGGGGGAGCGGATAGAGGTTTCTTCTCTTCTCTTCTTTCTTTTGCCTGTAGTTGTTTAATTGTGTAAGGGGTGTTGTTGACGACGAGTCTATTTCCTCTAATGTAGCAATGGTTCGATTGATTTTCCCTTGCTTTATATAGATATTTCCTCAAAATATTACTTTCTTCCCTCTGTTGTAGGGTCTGATCGTGCTTTATAATCACAGATGTTCCTTTCAATTTCCGACAGTTCTTCAGTACCATCTGTTTCTTGAGATTTGATAAAAACTCAACTTTTATTGGACTATTTCGGAGAGATCCTGATTTATAAAGGTCATCAATGTCCGATGCGGAGATGTGAATATCCAATAGATTTTTCAATTCTTGGCATACGGCGTCTACCGATATATTCTCCGTTGGTGTCTGCAATCCAAACAATAGAATATTGTTTTTTCGGATCTGTATGTCGAGATATTCAACTTTTTTGTTCAACTCCTGGTTTTGGTACTCTAGTTCTCTGACTTTACCTTTCAAGTCTTCAATTCTTAGAAGAACACGAGCTTCACTAGCTTCTATGATATTCCTCAAATCCACTTTCGACTTGACTATTTCATCCATCAATTCCTTATTACTTATTTGTTGATCACCTGTCATCTTCAATTTATTAGAAATCAAATTCATCATAAGCCAGAGAAAATGTGTGATGCTACCTTCAGTTCAATGTGATTTTATATAGCGTTTATGTAGGTTCGGCTATCAGTGAAAGAACTGATTGTTATTTGTATTTACGGAAGGAAAAAAAGATGTATGTACACTTTTTAATTTTTTTTTGGAACCGGTTGTTTTTCTACTCACTGATTAAATAATAATCGAATGCAGCTGATCCGCTGAGAGAAAACTCAGAAAATGTTTCCTTCTCTATAGGCGATATATTCACATTTACTTCGGAGCACAGTTTTGCACGTCTTCTTTCACTGGAAAATGTATGAATAGATAGATAGATAGATAAATGAGCTTTATTTTCTGAAATGATAACATTATGTCGATAAAATCCAAATCCTCACCAAATGACACATTCATGGCATATGGCATACATCTTGAAAATAGTTTTAGAAAAATTAATACTAAAGGACATGGCAATTTTGTATGAACAGACACGCCACATATAATTGACTTATCATGTCCTACAGTTGTAAGAAAATGTAACAGAAACTCAAATACACACCAGTGGGTGAACAAAGATATTATTTCTATGAGCAAAGAATTGAAAGAATTATTCTGGGTGATGAGGAACTTGAATGATAGCCATGTAACTAACTGAAATCTACAAGGAACCAAAAAAGTCCATCTACAAACAATTCAAAATAGAAAAAGCACATTTTACGAAAAAAAAATTGAAGAAACAGGTCATCACCAGAAACAAAAACAAATATGGAAAATAGTCAGAGAACAAATAGGAAATTCAAGAACTACATAAAATATTTGAATGAAAGTAGAAAATAAAATAGTTGAAAACAAGAATGTCATTGCAAATGCTTTCGGTGCCTTTTTCTCAAACAATGCCAAAAATTCCATAGAGCAACACTTCGGCTCGAAAGAATTCGACGATTATACTTCAATGTATGAAACTAACACATTGAATTTTTTCCCTGTTTTGAGTTGTGATGTCCTAGATGTACTGGGTTAACTGAAAAATCCTAACTCAGCTGGAATAGACTGTATGCCCATCAGAATTATTTAAAGTATGGCTGTGTACATCGATGAACCTTTAGCTTTTATTATAAATGGATCAATAGAGTCAGGAGAATTTCCAAATTACCTAAAAACAGGTTGTGACCCCTATTTTTAAAAAGGGTGATACGTCTATCATGAGTAATTTCCGACCAATAACAGTACCGACTGTAAAGATGTGTCTATAACAAAATGTATTCATTCTTAACCAACATGGTTTTTGTCCAAAATTTTCTATTAAAAGTGCTGCCTACAACTTTTTTGAATATATTTACACTCTTTTCCGGTCTATCAAAAGCATTCGATACCATTGACTGCATCATTATCGAAAGCAAACTCTACTCTTTAGGATTTCGTGGTAACTTTCTGTCGTGGTTAGTCTCATACATGTGTCTTAGAAAAATATCTGTCAAAATTGGAGAGCATAGGTCTGCTTTCTATTCTATGGACCTGGGAGTTCCTCAGGGCTCCATCTTAGGTTTTTTTATTATTCATAAACGATCTACCACTTCATATAAGCACACAATGAGTAGTTCTCTATGCTGATTATTCAACTTTGGCTACTGATGCTGACAGTCCCGAGGAACTCTGGAGTAAATTGAATATATTCTCAAAGGAATTCACAACATGGCGTGAAGAAAATCCTTTAATTGTGAACTCAGACAAAACTATGCATTTCTATCGCAGATCAAATATTGTTATAAATTTTCAAGTAACAGTGATGGATGATGTAATTAATATCTCTGAAAATACTAAATTTCGGAACTTCCGTAGATAGTATATGAGATGGAAAAAAATAAATGCTGTTTGTAAAGAGTTAAATAGTGGTTATTATGCTATTCTACATCTGAAAAATATATTTGAAATAACTCAACTGATCAATATTCATTATGTCATAATCTACTCCCACATCTCCTGTAATATCAACATCTGACAGCTCCAGCAACTCCAACAGAATATTTATTCTACAGAAAAAAGTCATCAGACTCATTTTCAATCTGAAGAATAGGAATTCCTGTAGAGAATATTTTAAAAAATTCAATATCTTCACATAACCATGTATATATATTTTTAAATGTAAAATGTTATTCCTGAAACACAAACATATGTATGACACTGTTTCCCAACATCATAACTATTCCACTAGAAACGGATATCTCATCAGGATCCCGACTCATAACACATCATTCCTTAAGAACATATACAGGAATTAAATTTTTCAAGCATCTTCCAACTGCTCTAAGGGAAACAAAAAATGTTCAAATCAAAATTGAAGAAATGTCTGCAAGAAAACTGTTTCTACAGCATTTCTGAATTTCTAAACTCGAGATATCATGTTAGTTCTGTCTGTGTATATATGACATTTATATTTTACATTTGATTAGTTTTAAATTTGAGATAAAATGTTAGTTCTATCTGTGTATATGTGACATTTATCTTTCGTATTATGGTATTGTGATTATTTGTCTACCTTTTTATGTTCTATATCATGAATTTGATCTTGAAGGATTCAATGAATTATTATTATTATTATTAAATAAAATAGAATTATTCAATTCTAGATAAGACCATACACTATAGAATAAACAGGCACAACGTCAAAGTATAAAAGTACAAGAATATGGTGAACAACAACATGCATTTTGAATTAAAATAAAATCTCACAGACAATGAATGATAGATAGACTAGAATTGATATGCAAAATATTCCTCCAGAGTGTAGAAGCATTTCCCCATAAGTGGTTTCATAACATGTTTTCTAAATTGCTTCAGATCAATAGTATCTATCAATAACTTTGGAACCTTATCGATATCTGAGCCAAGCAACATCGGGCGCGTTTAGTTCTTGAATTGGTGACCACCTGACAATGAAGGTGCTCGTTAAATGCCCTAATGAGTATAGAGTAGTAGCATATTCGCAGCTGCAGGTGTCTTATCAATGAGCACGAGATAAGACGATAGATAATCTGAATAATAGTAAAATTACCAATTCTATATATATATATATATATATATATATATATATATATATATATATATATATATATATATATTATTATGTTTTTAAAATTTATGAATTGAAAAATAATAGTTGTTGTTATATAATAAGATAGCCAATAATTTTCGTTATTCTTTGTGAACCAAATTGATATGATATAGATAGATATTTTTGCCCTGTATAATAATTTGTATGTGGTAATAATAATTGCCAACGAACGTCACTGTTCTCTCGTCACGTAGCTGACAATTGTTATTCCTTTTCTCACCACAGCTAGCACAGTTGGTACGCCCTCATCTCAAGATAGCCGGTTCAAAGCAATTTAGCCCTTTTTTGATATGTCAAACTCAAGTTATTCAATGTTCGTAGGTATGTTTGTTGATCATTGTGAAAGAACACACAACAAAATATCAAAAACAATTATCTCCTTTATTCAGGAAGACTTAAAATACCTGGCCTACGAGAAATAACTTATACTAGTGGGAATATACAAATATTCACGGATAATCATAAAATTGCAATCATGGATAGATAAACAGAACCTCACTTTTTCCGTGTTATTGAAGTTTTCTGTTATTGTTCAAAATAGAGTGACATAAAGTTCTTCGAATGTGAAATTCGTTATTGGTAAAATAGTTCAGGACCGGAAAATGCACTATTAAAGTTTTTATACCTGTTGGAGATGTCTGTGTTTCAAGATATGCCCTGAAACTGGATACCTTGTCACTACAAGCGCTATCAGGAACTCCAATACCATAACTCAGGAACCATACAGATGCGAAAATCAGCTTTGGAGACGTGGAAATGATATATAATTAAGGTAATACTGGTTTAGCTCTTCAAATGTTGGAATTCTTTCAATTTTTGTTCTTTGAAAATGTTGCGTCTATTCCCTTCTAATTTTATTTTTAATCTCCTCCTTGGCTTTGTTTGTTGTTGCCTCGATACAAGTTTCCCTTCTTGTTTTCCCATTTGAATTTTTGAATTCGCGCACTAAATTGTCACATTTCACTGTTTAGGTTTTATATATATATATATATATATATATATACAATGGAGTTTGAGTTTCTTATTTATATTTATATATATATATATATATATATATATATATATATATATAGGGTATGAATAAACCAAAATGATGAATCACGAAGTAAAACATGTTGTGAGGCGAGGAATTCTAAAGAATACATGTATTATGACTATGGTATTGAATAAAATAGATCAGAAATGTCCCAAGAAGAAAAATTCGTTGTGGGAGTAAAATCCCTGAAATAACATTCATACCTCGGTAAGATAAACACGTGCTTTCAAGTGAGCTCCTGATTAAAACTATCTTATAGTGATAACAAGTGGGAATTCCGCACAAAAAACCGTCTGCAGAAAGAAGATCCAACTTTTCTCCATCCAAGAACTGATGAGCTGAAAGTAATCTTCGATATACCTACTGCTTTTTTCGTTTCTTATCTTTTTTCTCGAACAAGTCGCACTCAGATTAAACCATCATATAGTCCATGGGCAAGCAATAATACAAAACCAGAGAATGGATAACAAAGCCCAAATAACGGGAAAAATTGAGTTGAGTAAGATAGAAGTGAAAAATTCAATTGAAGCGTCCGAAACCCGAAGATTCAATAAAAAAAACGAGTGAGTGAAGTTGAAAAAGGAAATAAAATCCTGAGAAATGAAATCGAAATCCTGGAAATAAACAGTGGGAAGAAAAATATTATCCTATTTGGATTGAATAAACATCCCAGTGAGAAAAGTATTCCCTACTTTTGCGAACTAATCAAGAAATCGATTGGTGTCACCTTAACAGGAGACAATATAAGTGACTTATATTCCCTGGGCAAACATAACGAAGCACCATTGGAAATTGAACTATTGTCATTAGTGAAAAAGAAAAACATACTGCGAAACTCCTCGAAGCTGAAAAATACCGGAATCGCAAAAACAAACGATCTTACTGAGCGACAGAGGAAAGAGAATAGAGTATTGAAGAACGGATTGCATCACTGTAGAAAAATGACAACTGAAAAAAGTTACATAAAAGGAAACAAATTGTACGTGGGAGAGAAACAATACACCGCAGAAGAAAAGCTTGAGAATGCTCCTCCAACACCAGATATCAGAGAACATTCTAGAAAAGAGACGACACCAAAACATACGAGATTTTTGATAGTACAATCAATGTATTCGTTAATAAATGATTTATTTTTATTTTCTGCAGATGTAATCTTTCAATTAATTCTGGTTATATATCAACGAACAGCGCATCATCCAACAATCAACTTGTAAATTATGCCAACCGAGGTAACTCATTTCAACAATGACATCGATTGATTATTGAATTAACAAATAGTTTAATTTTTCATAGAATTTTCAATAGTTTAATAACACACAAGAGAGACCATACAAAAACATGAAGAATTCCAAAATAGGAGAGAACTGGACAACAGACCGACGCAGAAACAGGAACTCAAAGTAAATAAGCCAAAGAAACCTAATCCAATCGTCCAACAGCCAAGAGAAAAATATTGAACCAGATTGAACTCTACTTCTGATAGTGTAAACAACAAATAAAATATATATATGTCTGGCCCATGTACTAACACACTTGATTTTGTCGCTAGTCCTTTTTTTATTCATCAAACCTCTTGTTCCATGTATTAGTGGAGGTAATTTGATTTTATTCTTATCTGAACTGATATGGATCCATATTTACGTGACTTCGAAGTGAATAGCATAAATACGTTCCAGCTAAATGAATGTCATGAGTGCAAGGAAGTTTTAGATGTAATAGAAACCAAAATTTCACCATATTACACAATAAAATACGGAGTCTCAGTAAAAAAAATTATGAGTTCAATATATTATTGGATAATATTAACTTTGATTGTATAGTACTGACCGAAACCTGGCACCTAGCAAATCCAGAGCTGTATAATATATTAGGATATAACTTAGTTTACAACCAAGGACAATATAATCAAAATGACGGCACAGTAATATATCTGAAAAACAATATTTCATTCCAACACTCAATTATTTCGAAACGTGGTATAAATTTCCTCAGGGCTGATATTGGGCACGAAAATATCTGTATAACAGCTTGCTACCGTTCGCCAGCCTCTGATTTTTTTTTTTTTATGTTCTGGTTCCCACGAAAAGGGATATCCTGTAATGTTCAGAGAACATCGTGGGAACCAAGGGAAAGAAGGTAGGAGTTGGTGTTCTTCTCAAATTTCTGGAGGTTGTATGCCTCGGGGAACACCTCCCTAGGCAATGATATAAATGACTTTCTCCAAAGTATACAGGAATATTTCGAAGAAAATCTAACCCAAACACATGAGTACAACATTTCCATTGGGGACATGAACATTAACATCTTAGAGAACAGTGTAAATACAATTGAATACATAAACAAACTTCATGAATTCGGATACACTTCGATGATTAACAGTCCTACGAGGCTTAAAACATGCTTAGATCATATCTTTTTCAAACCAAAAAACTATCAGAAATTTGAAATGACCATCTCACTGACACTTAAATCTGCAATCACTGACCATGATACTGTCATTCTACAAATAATATTGGAAGAGGTACAAAACCAACACAAAAACAAGTATAAAGAATACACCAACAAACAAAGTAACCAAAATTATACAAGACACCTCATGGGACCTCGTATATACACACAAAGATCCAAACGCCGCAACGAATGCCTTCATTAATAAAATAAAACTGGCAATCAAAAATTGCACTGAAAAAAAGTTAGTGAAGCGCAAAACTACGCCCTTTGCACTGTGGCCCACAAATAGTATGTTGAGAATGATGAACAAAAAATTGAAATGCACGAGGAACTAAAGATCCATTCTGAGAACCAAACCCTAAAAAACGAATATGAATTATACAAAAATAGACAAACAAACAAATTAAAAAAAAACACACAAAACTATTATGAGCAGCAGATAAAAATAAAGAATCAAACGCAAAGTATTTGTGGGACATGGTACAAAAACTGTGGAAGGAAACAAAAAAAAATTTACACTATCGCGAATGAAAATGGAATTCTACGAACAAACAATGAGGAAAAAGCAGACGAGTTCAATAGAAATTTTGTTAGTTGTGGGAAAATACTTGCTGACAAAATTGAAAGAGACCCGCACTTCGAGAGCACGCCAAAGATCCTGCCCCTACGAACGCAAATAAGAACTACAATTTGATAAATGAGCTCAAAAACAATAAATCGCCTGGAATTGATGTCATATGAACAGAACATTGAGAGAAATATCGTGCCATATCTCTACCCCACTAGCATACATAATAAATGAGAGCATTGAAAAGGGAATTTGGCCTGATGCCTTCAAAATATTGTAGTGCCGGTGTTCAAATATATCGACATCCGTAAGCAACTATAGACCAATTTCTGTCATTAGCCACTTGGCAAAAATATTCGAAAAACTTAAAAAAAACAGAATAACTTCATTCATAAATACATTTAACTTGTTGTCTGATAAACAATTCGGTTTCAGGGAAAAAACCTCAACTGTTGAAGGCATACTCAACATAACAAAAAAAATCCATACATCTCTAGAAAGAGGTAGGCCTAGCCTCTGGCTATTTATTGACCTGAGTAAGGCTTTTGACACTGTGAGCCACACTTTATTAATTCAAGCGTTAGAGAACTCGGGTGTCAGAGGTATGGTGCTAAATTTATTTAAAAGCTATTCAAGTTCAAGAAAGGAAGTTATCAAAGTGGGAGATAAAATAAGTCGAAACAAGACACTGAATATGGAGTACCACAAGGAACGGTCTTGGGACCGACATTATTCAATCTTTACCTCAATGACTTATTCAGCTTGAAAATAAGTGGAGAAATAATAGGTTTTTCAGACGACACTGCTGATTTATATGAAGCAGATACTTGGTCAAATCTAAGGAAGAAAGTAGAGAAAGACCTCAAGGCAATAAAAGACTGGTTTGATAACAAACTCCTTACCATGAATCTCAAAACAACTGAATTTCTGCCTTTTAGCTGTAATGCTGTCGGCATGAGAAATATGCAACAGATCAATATAAACATAAACGGAAGGACACATGGTATCCAATCAGTGGAAGAAATCAAATACCTAGGGGTATATCTAGATCGGCATCTGAAGTGGGATAGACATATCGACTACGTGATAAAAAAATCACAAAATATAATATTTACCCTCAAACACATGAAAGAGTACCCACCAACGGAAAACTTGAAAACCTTGTATTTTGCCCTTGTAGAGAGTCATTCCAGATATGAGGCGCAGATGCGCGATCATACATCAATCCACTCGAAATCCTACGAAAAAGATTCCTGAAAATAGTTATGTCAAAACCGCGTAGATATTCTACTGAGGATCTGTACAGTACATCACAGATTATGGAAATTCGTCAGCTTTTCTTTTTTAATACGTGTATAACATATCATTTCAGTATAGATGAAGCACCTCACCCCTCTCATCAGTATATGACTCGAGGGCGCCAAATACTAACACACCCATTATTGAAAAAATCACTGTCACAGAGGAGCTACTCCTATATTGGCACTAAAATGTATAACACCATCCCTGAAAACATAAAACCTATTACCAACAAAAAAACATTCAAAATGTACCTAAAAAAGTTCTTACTACAGACTCCCAGAACATTTTTTATTACCATGATAGAATCCAATGGTTGATCAAAAAAAAAATAGATAACTGTACCTTATTCTTTACACATTAAATTGTATTCTTATTTCGTTTTATTCTATTGTATCTCATAGTATTTAACTATGGGTCTTTGTGTTTTATTGTATTTTCATCACTGTATTTTATTATATATCATGTATTTAATATTTTAGTATTCAACTGGATCCCATAATTCACTCTTTTTTTATTGGAACTCATGTATCTTATTTGTTTTGTTTATATTTATCTGTATTATATTTATCTGCATTTTTCTGTATTTATGTTATTTTTATTTATCTTTTTTATGGAAAACAAGTGCTTGAACTTATCCTATTCCACTTTATTCACCCTTAACATGTAGCCTTTTAGCTGTATTTATTTATCCTGAATAAAGTTATATTATTATTATTATCCAACCTATCTCATTCAAGAAAACTCTTCAATTTTCATTATTAATTAATTTGATTATACACAGTATTCAAAGGAGACACATTGGTGAAGTGACAGATGACAATGGATAATGGATAGTGAAAGAAGGGGTGAGTAAACTGAGAGGAGTGAAAGTGCAAGGTGAAACGTTAAAGCACGCCGAGGACTGTATGGCATTAGGGTGGATAAAAATGGTATGTCGTTAGCGTTTTCTCCTCCAGACTTGGGCATACAGTTTACAGCAAAGTTCAATTATGGGGCGGTTGAAAGAAGGATTGCGCCCCTAATTTTGTCATGGGCTTCCACTGTCCACAAAATGCAAGGCAGCACTGTAGACCACGCAGTTTTGTATTTAGGATCAAAATTGTTTGATGAAGGGCAAGCTTACGTGGCACTGAGTCGAGTAAAGACTTTGGAAGGATTATGTATTGGGGAGTTAGATTGCAACAAACTGACAGAAAAGAAAACCTTGTAAAAATGAGGCACCAAATGAACTAAATGGAATGAGGAATATTAAGTAACTGGATAAAAAAATAAAAACTTAACATAAAGTAATTTTTTTCAAGTTAAACGGTTTTATTGTATGTTCTATATTGATGAGGAGAGTGCTGTGATGACTGGTACCTGGTACCTACCTAATAATTTTTTAGCTTCAAGTACATTTTCTGCATCATTATTATGTTTCTTTACAATAAAACCGTTTAATTTGAAAATATTTTTTACTTAATTATTTAGGTTAGTTTGATTGCAAAACGAACTGGGAGATTATAACTACTAATATTTTCGGTTGGACATACCATGTCTGTTATCATACAGACTAATAACAGGTTTTGCACATTCCTCATCAACTCTCCGTATTTTATCTGAATCAGTATGCTCCTGAGTACTAGATGTATGGTGTACGCATTGAGTCTAACCAAATAGATATACACAGGCAGTTTGAAGAGACTATTTAACTCTACAACTACACTATAATATCCAGCATGGAGATCAGTGATTTGCCTGAAAATATCTTTTATCATTGTTTCAGATGATATGCCGTTTCTTATAATTCCTTCAACCTGAGACTTCAATTGATTTTTCAAAACCTCGAATTTTTCACTTATAATATGTGTTGCAACAACTAACATTATTAACATAAAAATATAATTGTTATTCACGAATCTGGTGATACAGCTTGCGAATCCCGTCGAAGTATATTCGATAAAAAGAATCGTGTAAAATCCTCCAGCCAAAGTGGCCATATTCAAGATGGTAACTATAAGAATAATCAATAACAATTTTAGTGCCATTTTGCTTCTGATTCCAGTATTTTCTGTCACAGTTTCATGCTTTGAGATTGTGTCAATATTCCTCAGGATGTTTTTCCAAACATCTGTTCTGAAGGCAGCGATGAAAATATAGTACGCCGTAGATATTGTATCAAGAATTATGTGACAATATTCCAAAAAAAAAACATTAGTTCAGAATAACCGCTTATAGGATATATGATTGGTTTGGAGATATCAGCAATTCCTACTGTAAGGTAAAACAGATAGAGGATTTTCACTATCAAACATCTTTTTGTATTCAGAAAAGGAGTGAAGCCACAGTAGCTAGCGATTGTGTACATTCTCTTGAAGATCTGGTACAATGTTATACTCATTTTGACACGACGCCACGGATGGATCTGAGTTCAGGGAAGTTAACTCTTGGGCTTTCGTGATGAAATACATTCAAATTGTGTGTACTTTTGATTCATTAGTACTTTATTTACAAGAGAATATCAATATCTCATCAACGCCCTGACTGTGATGGTGAAGATACCTCTCTGATTGTAATATAATTATGGGAATATTTCCCGATTAAATTGTCAACTTGTCAAACTGACGTTATTAATTCATAAATTATTAGCTTGTCATCAATAACCATCCCGTAACTGGAAAAAAAGAAGAGACGCAGAAATACGTTTGTCTTGATATTTTTCATTTATATATTACGAAAGTATACGTAAAAATATAATAAAACTATTTATGCAAGGTTAAACTAAATCAAAAGTTGCAGGAACTGCAGTGAAATACACAATTATTATACGTATTCTGCTTAGACAATGCAGCTATCGGTGCATTAACGGCTGAAGAGGATGTTTGAGAATGCTGTGCCTGTGGTACGTAATTGCCACGCATTTTTCTGACTATTTCTTCATGGTGATCTTCATCTAGTTGAAGATATGGCGTTATGGATTTTGAATATGAATGGCTCGTGATTTTTATAAGTTGCTGCTCGCCCACCCTATTTTTTGCGAGATTGGAGACGGCCGTAGCTCGTAACGAATGGTTAGTAAGCTTGATTTTTTTCTGTATTTAAACCAGAAGCTTTGGCTTGTAGAACAGTCCATTTGCTTACTGTATTTCGTCCAGCAGGAATATCTTTATACCATTTTCTGTTCAACTTCCAAGCAGGATTTACAGTGAGAAAAAGTGGTTTTGTTTTCATTCCAACCCGCTTTTCTAGGAATTTTTTGTTCAGTCGAATTTATTACAAATCAGGATTGATTTTATTGTATTTTAGCCATTTCAATGGAGCGCATGGTTTTTACCCTCCTTGCGTCGTCTTAGAAAACACAGGATCGTAAATATTCCTTCCTGTTTTTTCACCTACGTTATTTTCTTCTTCTTTGAAGTACCAAATTAGGCACTTGTGGCCTTCTTCACTACGCAAAAACAGAGAATACCTCCTTCTGCAAACCATCTGGGGTGTTTTCGTCACAACCACGAACCATTATTTTGGAATTCATCGTACTTCAGAAAAACTGCACTTTCCTTTCTCTTCTCTGGATCTGTTTGTAGTTGTTTTCTCTTGGCATTTTTCACATATCTGGCGCTTTGAACTCAATATTAGTAAAAGGGTTAAAATTGATGTTGTATTCAGTGAAATATTTTTCCATCAGTAATTTAGCGGTTACGTTCCAAATCGTTTTGACAGTAAATTCTTTGTACTCATCGCCGTTCTGCTTACGCATATTGAATGCCCAATCCGTTAATATTTTTGCCAGAACATTAATTTGTGTTTTTTCATCCAAAGTATAGTTTTTCTCAGCACAGAAGCTCATTAACTGACGCCACACGTATTTTCTATTCTGTTTTGTGTTATTTGGTTCGTTTTCCAACACATTCTCTTCAATAGCTTGTAATGAAGCCCGAACAAAACTAAACAATTTTAATAAATAATAATTTTGACATTACTTGTCAAACTGACGTTACTTATGAATTGTCGCTGTATTATCAAAGTGTACAATGGAATTGCCATGGATATGAACTATGCAATTATCGGTCTACAGTGCAATTATCGCAGGGCTCTTTCGCTTTCTACAATGCAATTATCGCTGTAATTTTGCGATAATTGCACTCCATTTACATGGGATCTTTGACCGGAGGGAAATATCCATTGAGACTAGAAAGGTTTATTTTATTTTTTGCTTTTCAGTTGATTTTTTCGTCGGTTCAATTTTGTGTTGAAAAATTTTTATTTTCACTTTTTTGTGGCTAAAATCAACTAATTCACTAACACAACTACTCAATTGGTTCCAGAGGTATCCATTATTTTGTAGGGTCATCAGAACTAACTGTTTGTGTGCCAAGTTCCAACAGAATCGGTTCACAGATGAACAATTAATAATCCCCCACTTTTGTACCCTTAAGGTTGGATTAACCCTTTCCAAATGAAAAAATCACCAACTCTGAAGTATACCCTGTCTATTGGAAAAGGAATCATCTGAATCGGATAACACAGTACAAAGTTATGAGTGGTAGAATCGGTTAACGGGTAAAAATTCAATGGGTGAACGATGAATATTCTCTATTTTTCTACCCTTGAGGGTAACATTTTCTTCAAATTCAATTGGACCAACTTTAAAGTATACCCTTTCCAATAAAAAAAAATCATCAAAATCGAACTCCATAAAAAAAATATACGCGTCGACTAGAGAACCTCTTCCTTTTTGATTTCGTCGGTTAAGAAATAGGAAATTTCTATTTTTGTACAAAACTCAAAAGTTGAATAATCCAGTCACATAAGCTATGAAGTCTGATAAACCTTTGTGTTGGCATTTTAAAAATTGGCTCTTAACTGTCATCAGATCTCTGACACTACAATTATGTGTATTCGGTATCATTGTAAATCCAAGATCCATATTCTTTCACAACTCACTCAATATGGCTATCAAATGAAAGGGCTTGACTAGTAGAATGCAGTACACCATATAAAAATTCCAAATTCAAGATGGCGTCCAAAACCAAATGGCGGATCATAGAGTTTAGACAGTCAATACAACCCCCTCAACATGGATATCAAATCAAGGGGCTTGACTAGTGGAATACAGTAAACCATGAAAAAATTCCAAATCCAAGATGACGTCCGAAAAAAAATGGTGGATCATAGAGTTTAGACAATTATCATAGTAAAACTGAAATCTAGGTATCTTATCAAAACAAAGGACTTCAAGCATGAATCCCTCACCCAAGTCAAGATTTCGTTTCGTGTCGAGGACTGTGTGGCGCTAGGGTGGCTAAAAATAATATGTCGTAGCGGTACACCCCATGTTAAGGTGATAGTAATAGAAGTTTCATTGAATACAATAACAATACAGCAATATTACCTATAGTATAACGAATAAAGAAATTATCTATGATATATATATATATATATATATATATATATATATATATATATATATATATATATTATATACAAGCTGATTCTATGTGGGGTTGCAGTCAGGTATAGGGCTGATTAGGAAAACTCTTTGTAATCCGTCAAGCTTTCGGCAATCTCTATTGCCTTCCTCAGGACGACTACAATTGTATGGAAATTATATATTATTTGTCTACTTACTAACGTGAGATTGATGTAAAATTAGCACATTAAATGAACAGAAATTCATGAAAGATGAAATAAATTTTGACAATGACAACTTCTTTTTTAATCAATTCAAAATCAAGGCGGAAAATTTTGATCACAGGGCGATATATCTTTTCTGCTATTCATTTCTAGCAAATTTCTAGATTCTAGATTTGCGTAAGAATGTTGCAATCAGTTCTTTCATTCATTGATTCCTTATCAGTTTTTATGCGAACCATCTCTAGAAATATTCTTTTGTTTTCATTGGTCTCGTTATCTACAATTTCCGTATTATCATAGTCCATCCGATGATCTCTTTCATTCACATGTTCAGATAGAGCACATGAATTAACATTACGTTTACAGTCGCTCTTATGGGATATGATACGACTGTTAAGGTTTCTTGATGTTTGACCGACATATGTTTATAGAATACCGTGTAGAGACTGTTCCAAAACATATGTCGGTCAAACATCAAGAAACCTCAACAGTCGTATCATATCCCATAAGAGCGACTGTAAACGAATGGTAATTCATGTGCTCTATCTGAACATGTGAATGAAAGAGATCATCGGATGGACTATGATAATACGGAAATTCTAGATAACGAGACTAATGAAAACAAAAGAATATTTCTAGAGATGGTTCACATGAAAAATGATAAGGAATCAATGAATGAAAGAACTGATTTTAACAATCTTACGCAAATCTATACTCATTTGCTAGAAATGAATAGCAGAAAAGATATATTGCCCTGTGATCAACATTTTCCGCCTTGATTTTGAATTGATTACAAAAGAAGTTTTCATTGTCAAAATTTATTTAATCTTTCATGAATTTCTGTTCATTTAATGTGCTAATTTCACATCAATCTCACGTTACTGAGTAGACAAATATCATATAATATCATAATGTAATCCATACAATTGTAGACGTCTTGAGGAAGGCAATAAAGATTGCCGAAAGCTTGACGGATACCAGAGAGTTTTCCTAATCAGCCCTATACCTGACTACAACCCCAAATAGAACAGCTTGTATACAATATCCAGTCACTAACACCATTATATATATATATATATATATATATATATATATATATATATATATATATATATATATATATAAGGGTGTTATATAATGAGTGTCCGATATTTCACAGGACGATTCCTCAGTTATTCATAAGGTGAAAAGTTTATATAAGCATGGGTCCGCAAAGCCTTCATTTTTTATATACATAAATTTATTTTTATCATGGTTTTTCGTAAATAATTTTCAAAATAATATCGATATTTGGACGAAAATTGGTATTTGCGAATTTTTTAATATAAGAAATTCAAATTTGTTCTTAGTTTAGCCATTAATTGTAGGAGGCGCCGCCTACGCTGCCGTCATAAGCACAAAGGGCCTATCTCACATCAAGGACAATTTCCACAAAACAACATTTCGTATATTTCATTGCCGCAACTAGTAATTATTCGAATTGAGGTAAAAAAAAAAAAAGATATAATCTAATTTTTCGTATATTTTTCGAAAATATATTCAAAATAATGATATTTTGGATT
The DNA here is from genome assembly GCA_018342105.1 of Gonioctena quinquepunctata. Classification (NCBI taxonomy): domain Eukaryota; kingdom Metazoa; phylum Arthropoda; class Insecta; order Coleoptera; family Chrysomelidae; genus Gonioctena; species Gonioctena quinquepunctata. The sequence continues at coordinate 104,985 of JAFIRS010000681.1, forward strand.
TATTTCAAATCGCAGATAAGCCCTTTCGCCTTAGTTATATGTCAATCTAACAGCTCAACAAATAAATACCTATGTGCACAATGATAGACTTTGTTAGTATAAAACATTTGTTTCTTAAAAAACATCATGAAACATCATCAAACATCTGAAAACATTTAGAAAAAAAAAGAAACAGAATAAGATCGGTGAACTTATTTCAATCATCTTGAACAGGAAGGTTTTCCCAAAATGACATTCGGTTTTTTGGTATTATTTTTGATATGTTTGCTATGAGGCTAGTTTTTTTCCTAGTGTTGGTACCATTCACTTTGTTTTGTGGTTTTGGCATAGAGAACCCATTTTTTTTACAGAAGACTTCAAGAAATTGAGAGAAATTGCTGGTCAATTGAAATCAGTCTTATATTCCAAATTCTTATCTCCTCTGGATACCGTTATCTGAACAATATCTTCCACATATGGCCGTGGAACAGCTTTGTTGATTATTCATATAGAAGATAAGTCTTGCCATCCAAAAAATTTTCCAGAGTCATTTCCAGCACAACACGCGAAGAGTTAGCATTCTGGACGCATTCTTGAAATCTGCGGAATCGTAAACTTTCCCGTGTCTTTTTAGACTCATTTCTACTTGGTGATGAAATGAGTCAACAGACATGTATGTGTGCCCAGGTTCGAAATAATTTATTTCGATACGTTCTGTCGCAACTGCTTCACAATTAACAATAAAAAATAAAAATGAAAAAAATGCCCAATTTGCTGTACAATCATCCAAACACAGAATAATTTTTTCTCGTCTCTATGGTAGAGAAAAAAACAATAGAATGTACCTATCACATTTTCTTTCTTTCGTCCGGCAATGACATCCTGCCAAATAGCAGCCACGGGCTTGATTCCACCCTTCTGCTTCGTACCTACTGGAACGAAACTTTCATTGTATGCGATAATCCTCTGTGAAAATATCACATCTGGGCAGCATAATTACTTTTTCTAGATCAACTGAAAATTCTATTTCTCCCTCAACAGGTTTCCTTCCAGCATATTCTTTGTATCTTGTTCTAGATTTATCAGCTTTCTTTATGTGTTCATCCCATTTCTGACAGATTGCACAGTCTGGTGCTAAATTGTCCTCATTATGCAGAAGGTAATATTCGCAGTCTTCACATTCCTCGTGTCCCAACTTGACGAAACAAATATTTTCCTGTTTCAATATTTTCCGATAGAGATCGTTAGACCCAATGAAAGATGGAAATTGCTGTTTGAAACTGTCGAACTTTTTCTTACTGATAAATCGCAAAAAACTCGTTGTAACAGCATCTTTCTCCAATTGAATCAGTGGATGAAGCGATTTTGGAACAATATGTTCAGTAAAACGAGTTGCTCTGGGAGATCAGTATTATTTCTCTGTTCAGATAAATCAGCGATATGGGGTATGCTGGATATCAGAACTGTTTCAAGATTTGTAATAATTTGTGGCTTCGATGAGCTGCTACCATTATTATAATAATTCAGTTCAACTGCATTGCATTCAGGAAAGTCAAATGTTAAACAGTTTTCCTCAGCTCCTGAGGCGTCAGATTTTGAAGTAGGTTCTTTAAGTTCGTTGCGTGCACTTTTAACGATGATTTTTCCCCTAGAGGAATTCAAGTAGCCAAATTTCGCAGCAGGATTTTTGGAATCGTCCCGTGCCATTGCGGCAATAAGTATTCCTCTTGATGAATTCATTTTTATCCACCTATAATATGAAAAATGAAGATATGATAGAAAAGTTGACCCATTCGTGAAATTTATGTTCGACATTCGACATTCATCGAGCCTATTATTATACTCACAGAGAACAAAAAATGGCCAGGGAAGTTGGAACTTTCGAAAATTCCTTTCAATTTCCTAGATATACGGAAATGCTTATTTTTATGAAAAAAGCATTCATTTCATATTTTTCGGTTTAATCGAAAGCAACCCCAACTATAATAATAATAATAATAATAATAATGTTTATTCACGAAAGTTCAAATTTTACAATAATTGAAGTACAGATATATATTTATTGTAAGTGAATAAACAGGAAGAAAATCACGAAGCTTTAGTATAAAACTATCGCTTGTATGTGATATTAAACTTAAAACTAAGTAGTATAACACTATAATATGCAATGATAATTTTTTTCACATATTTTGAAGCACATAAGTATATAAATTTGGTGAAAGAAGTTTCAACTAATGAATGTATAAATAAATTAGTAAATAGATATTATAAAATAAAATAGATATAATAAAATAGTAAATAGATATTCTTATCCTTGTGATATGTGTGAGAATAGTAAATGCCATATTTAGGCTGAATGTCATTTGCAGTAGGTATGTTTATCATAATTGAGGTGTGATACATGGTGTCTTGCAAAATGTTTTCAGATTCATTGAAATTATGAGGTACTGAAATTATATCAGCTAATTTTTTTCCTATCGAACTGTAATGGCGATTGAAACTATCAGCGATTTGTTTATTGTTCTGTAATATTTTTCCATTTTCTAGTTTAATTTTTTCTATTTTGGTTTCGTTTCGAGTTTTCATGCAAATATTATTAGCACACTCCCAAAGCCCTTTTGAGCTATTCGCATTTTTATCTATAATTTTTTTCGAGTAGTTCTTACTTGCTGTTTTTGTGAGCTTGTTTAACTTATTCCTATATAAATTATATTCTTCTCTCAAGACATGATTTTTAGGGTTTCTCAATAATTTTATATGCATATCACTTTTTTTCTTGATGGATTCATACAAAGCAGACGTTATCCAATTTTTTCTAAAATTTACAACATTTTTCCTCAGTTTAACCTCGCGTGTATTTTTTTCTATCAAAGAATTTAATTTTGTGATGAAATTTTCTGCAATTTTATCTGGATCGTTTTCGTCGTAAATACCAAACCAATGTTCATCCTATAGATCTGACCTCAGACGGTCATAGTTGATAAATTTTTTGAGTCTAGAAGTTGAAGGAGGTGCACGTTTACAATCGTAGTCTATGGTTAGTCCTATTGGGAAATGGTCCGTTATGTTTTTTTGAAATACAAATGATTTGATTTCAGAAATGTAGCTTTTGACAAAAAAGTGATCAATGCACGTTTTGCTTTCCGGACGAGTGATAGTGTTAATATACGACACGAATCCTTGGCTGTTCAAAATATTTTTATATTCCTCTACATAGTCAGAGTCAGACAATAAATTAACATTTATATCACCACTTATTATATAAATATCGGCTTTTTTAACATTTTCCAAATATTTTAACAACTCAGAATTGAAATTCATTGGGCAGGTACTTGGTGATCTGTAGATACCGGTTAAAATAATGTTTGTTTTATTAATTCGCATCTCAAGTTGCAGAGCTTTGATTTCACCAAAGTTATGGATATTATAAGAGTACTCAAGATCATTTCTGACATAAATGATTACACCATCATTTTTGTTGACTATGCCTTCATTATATAAAATATTGTAACCACTTATTTTGAGTAGTTCCGTATCATGGACTAGGTAGGTTTCTGAGAGAACTATAATTTCAATATTGGTTGATAACTCCGACAGGAAAATAGATAGTTCATCTAAATTTTTCTGTATACTTCTGATATTAACATGTATAACTTTAAACTTTCGAAAGGACACTGGTTCAAAATCTGCCATATTTGTAATAACCTGTGCTTTAATCAGGTCATTTTTATAGTATCTTATGAATGGATCCATACTGTATATAAAGCCAGGAAGATGTGTTCAGATTAAAAAATAGTAACGCAAAAAAAAAAGAATAAAATAATGAAAGTAGACATTCAAAAAAAAACTAACTGGAAGAAATAAATATTCACCTTGTTAGTACGGTTATTATAGACAGTAGGAATAGATCCAAATTTATTCGAATTCAATAATGCTGGTGATGAAAAGTTGTCTTTTTATTAGAATTGGTTGATCGAAGTCTTGGTTTGTTCATGAAACCACCAGGATGTCCAGTAGATGGTTTTATTGGTTTTTTGTTGATTGGAGTTTCAGAGGCTACTGTTGATTTTTCGGGTGCTTTAGATTGATTTTTCTCTAATTGTTGGGTAATTGATTCATCTGCAACGTTTATGACCTTTGGTGGACTCTCGATAAAAAAGTTTTTATTTTGTGTATTTGGCGTCGCTGGCGCACTATTCGATTCAATGCCACCCTGGTCTTCAAATGCTTCCAAGTCTTCAACGGTATATGTCTTATTTTCTACAAATAACTTATTTCCTTTAATGTAGCAATTGTTCGAATTTGCTTTAGCTTTTCTCAATTGTTCTCGAAGAATCTTGTTTTCCTTCCTCTCAATGATTGTCTGGTCGTTGGCAACGCTCACATTTGTTCCTTTTAGCTTATAACAATTTTGAAGAATCACCTATTTTTTCAAATTAGAGATTAGTTCTACTTTTAATGGGCTCTCTACAGCATGACCCAATGAATACAAGTTGCTTATGTCGGACTCCTTGAGTTCTACGTTCAGTAGGCGCTTTATTTCTTTACAGACAAATTCCAATGATCTCTCTTTCGGAGTTTTATTGAGACCAAATACCAAAAAATTATTTTCCCTGGTTTTTCTTTCGAGTAGTTCTATTTTGTTGTTCAGTCCTTTATTTTCGTTTTCTAGCAGGTGGATGTTTTGACTCATCAATTCCACTTTCATGAGTACACGGGTTTCACTCGCCTCGATAAGGTTTTTCAATTCATTCTTACTCTTGATCATTTCATCGAATATATATTTCACAGTAATGTTGTTCTCATCACCCATTTTTCCTCCTTCGTTATTTATAAAAATTTTATTTATAGAATTTTAATTTACCAGTGTGAGTAAAAATGTACATACCATTTTCAATAAATTTCCAAATGGCACTGAATTCGTAGTAATTTGACTGTACTATATTGATTCACTTCACAGTTTCACTGTATGACAGCGGATTGAGGAATTTTTGCTAATTTCACTTATTCTAATGCACTTCTTGAGTTTTCAAATTCACTAGTTTAGCAGCAGATATTTACACAACTTATTGTATACAATTTGTATAATTTTCAAGTTTGATTTCGCTTGGTTTTAAGGTTTTTCGGGGAGTGATTTCAACACAACTGAACTGAACTGAAAACTTATCTGAAACTGTCCATTAAAAAGGACAACCATTTTTTGCGCATGTAAGAACATATTTTCACGCATGAAAAAATATATATTCTACATCTTGAATCATTCTAGGGAAATCTTGGAATCGAGAAAATATTTTACTGATATACTGATATAAGTGGAAACATTATTTATGTTAGGATCGTTAAACATTATTCGCTGTGAATATCGAATATCCGAAGTTACATATCATATTATTTACATGTGATGATTAACTAACAGTGAAATGAATTATTCAAACTTACCTGGATCTCAAATTCAATGTATTATAACCTCTTTTCACAGCATATACTTGAGTAACTGTTTAACTAAAACTACTACTACTGAAAATGAATCTGCATGTTCATTCTTGTTTATGATAAATCAGATGTGTGAGTTACTGAGGACATAGGGGCGTAAATGTAGAATACTAGAATATAAAAGGCACATCTACATACTTCTCAATCAAATGAGCCTAATATGTCGTAGTTTTTCCCTAGTAAATGACACATGCAGTGCATTTGAGCCCTTTTTCAAAACCATATTTTATGTTTCTGAAGTATGTAGATAGTTCCAAAAACCACCAGCAATGTTAGAGGAGCATGTGGATAAAATACTAAGATCAATATCTCAAAATGGACGAATTTTCCACTTAGGCCCTTTGTGCTTATGACGGCAGTACAGGTCTTCGTCTCTTTTGGGAAGTCCCAACTTTGTCGTGCACGTATGTATCACATTTTCTAAGAAAAAAATCGATTCCTCTATAGTTTTTTCAGGAAAAGGGTATGCTTTTCAGAAGCCGTTTTCGAAATATTTTGATTTAAATTAATCGATACTTACATGTGATTGGCAAAAAGTGAAATATTTTGAAAACTTTTTTTTTTAATTCAACATAGAAGAAACATTTCCAACGCTAATTTCTAAACAACAAAAAGAACGGAACACTTGATATAAATCTGAATCAAAATCACAATGAATGTTCGAATTATCCACATTCCTGGAGTATTTTGAACCGTTACTCAATTCTTATTCATTTTGGATAGGTGTCTGATAAATTGAGGATTTTAGATGTCCCCACAGGAAAAAATCCAAACTGTTAAGGTCTGGTGACCTAGGGGTCCATGGTTGAGGCCCCTCCCCAACCTATCCAGCGGTTGCCGAAAGTTTGATTTAAATATTCTCGCGCTTGGATGCTAAAATGTGCCGAGCCACCGTCATGCATAAACCACATTTCATTTCGTAGTCTAAGCGGCACATCTTCCAGTAAAATAGGCAAATCTTCTTCAAGAAAATGCCGATATCTCTCTCCGTTTAATCTTCCCGGAATAAAGAATGGACCTATAAAATAATCTCCAAGGATTCCTGCCCACACGTTAAGAGAGAACTGTTCTTGGAAATGTGATTCCTGTATCGCTTGGGGGTTTTCCTCTGACCAAAAATGATTGTTCCGAAAATTGCGTATAGCGTTGCGAGAGACAATTGCTTCTTCGGTAAACAGGATTTGATTTTCAAATAAAGGATTTTGAATGAGGCATTGGAGAAACCAACGACAGAAGTTGATACGTAACGGAAAGTCACGAGGGAGTAGTGCCTGAACTCTTTGAGTATGGTAGGGATATTGCGAATTATGAATTAACATTTTCCATACCAGAACATGAGAAATGTTCAACATCAGCTTTATTTTTCTGGAGCTTGTTTCCGGGTGTTCTCCTACCTGATTAAGAACTGATTCCCCGGACAGATGACTAGCTTTCTCAAAACTTCCTGTTTTCCTCAACCGAGCGTGAATTCTTGAAAACATTTTTGAAGTAGGAGTTGTGCGGTTCGGATAACGCTCCTGATAAAAACGTCTAGCCTCATATGCATTTCCGTTAGCAAGTCTGTATGTAAAATATATGTCAGCATACTCTGCATTGGTGAAGTTTACCATTTCTCAACAAATATTCACAATAATAATAGATAAAGCTATTCAACTATTCGTCGAAATATTGTTTTTGACATGACAGCACAAAAAAAAACATTGGACTAAACTCACTAGCCTACTTGATACTTTTATGTTCAGAGAGTTCGCGAATCAATGAGAAGATTGGATGCATCGATTAATTTAAATGAAAATATCTCGATAACGGCTGCTTGTAGCGATTTTAAACAAAGCATACCTTTTTCACGTAAAAATTATAGAGGAATCGTTTTTCTTTCTAGAAAATGTGATACATACATGCACGACAAAGTTGTGACTCTCCAAAAGGGACAAAGACCTGTAGGCAGCGACCCCTAGAATCAAGGGCCAAACTAAGATCAAATTTGAATTTCTCATATTTGAAAATCCGCAAATACCAATTTTTGTCCAAATATCGACATTATTTTGAAAATTATTTACAAAAAAACACAATAAAAATAAATTTTCAATATCTTGTATATACAAAATGAAGGCCTTGCGGACCCATAGTTATATGAATTTTTCACATTATAAATAACTGAGGAATCGTCCTTTAAAATATCAGACACTTATTAATTAACACCCTGTATAATGGAGTTTGAGTTTCTTGGGGTTTCGGTTCTTTTTGTGAATGACAGTCTTCTTTTAGGAGATAAACATTAAATTTGTCGACGTTTCGACCGTGTCCACGGTCTTCTTCAGGGACTGAGAATAATTAGCTGGACCATTATTTTGAAAAAAGAAAAGTTTAAAAGCAGCACATGATTTATTTTTCATAATTATATTCTTTTTTTCCTCCTCTTCATTGTGTTGTCGGTATAAATAAACCACGATACTTTGTTGTTGTTCTTCTTCTGAAACTCGAAACTACTATACATATGTATATACAAAGTGGGCCATTGAAAACGAAACAGCGGCTCTGTAGGTCGGCAGAACCGAATTATATAAAAACGCTCGGACACGTCAACTACATTTTCGAAGGGGACATCGTTCGCGATGAAATTCACCCGAAATACATTTCATCCCTCGGAGCTGTGACCGCCACCCCTAAATTTTTGAATGGCAACATATGGCAAGTGATTTCTCAGTTGAAAGGTATTTTCCTTCTTAATATCAAACAACAAAAATAAATTAATACTATCGATTCGTTTTCGAGATATAGGAACTGTTTAAATATAATTATCATTGTCAAGGAATTAAATGATCTAACTGTTTACCAACAAATAACATGCAATTCCGTTTCAAATTTTTATTTCATCCTCATTAACTTGATCGAAAAATTTCCTGAGAATCGATAAAAAGACGTTTTCTCGAATTTTATTCAAATGCGAGTACAACAAAAACATGTATGAGATACCTTTTTTTCGCCAAATCGCAATTGTGGACTATCAGTATCGAACTAATCTTCGATTGAACGATATTAGAGTGAATTACTTGACCAAAGCTGCTGAATATCTTTCCGCAATAATGGTGTATACGATCGAGAAAAGAGGTGGAATAATAACATTTTTCTAAGAATCATGAGTGTGGTAACCGTACAGCTGATTGGTTCAATGAAACGCATCCAGATAAACTTGTTGCTAGAAAATACGTTCTAGAATTAGTGGAAAAATTTCGTCAAACTGGATCAGTAGCCAACAAGAAACGAGACCCAAAACGTGAATTTCCGTTGAGAAATGGAGCTGTTGAAGTTGCACTTTTAGGACAAGTTCATACAGACCCAACATTGAGCACAAGGAAATTGGCAAGTGTTAAAAATATCAGTGGAACCAGTATCCACTGAATCCTGAAACATCATAAGTTCCACCCCTACAAAATACATTTGGTACACCAATTGAATGAAGATGATTTTGATAAGCGACAGGAATTTTGTGAAATTATGACTACGAGAATAGATGGTGATGAGACTTTCCTTTTCAACATCTGCTTTTCTGGTGAATCTACATTCTTTTTGAATTCGACTGTGAATCGTCATAATTGTCGTTATTGGTCAGACGCCAATCCACATGTTCTCCACGAAGTCAATACTCATACTCCCCAAAAACTCAATGTCTGAGCCGGTATTTTTGGGGACCGTTTGATTGGACCAGTATTTCTCGACGGTAACCTGACAGGAGAAACTTATTTGGAATCATTGAATGAATTTGTTTATCTACAATTAGTAGACATAATTGAAAATGACGATCGTTACCATGGAGACCATTCGATATTTCAACAAGAGGGGGCACCTCCACATTATGCACAGCCTGTTGGGGCGTTTTTGGATAGAATGTTTCCTGGAAGTTAGATTGGAAGAAGAGGCTCTATAGAGTGGCCAGTCAGATCTCCAGATTCAACCCCACTCGACTTTTTCCTGTGGGATCACTTGAAATACAAAATCTTCGCAACCAAACCAGAATCTCTGGGAGATTTACAAAGGAGAATTATTGAAGAATGCCGTCGTATAACGCCGGAAATGCTATGAAATGTGAGGTCTCATTTTGAACAGAACTTGTACTATTATATGGAAATGGGTGGTAGACAGTTTGATCATTTACTTCCTTGACAATAATAAACGTTGCGACAGTTGCTTTATCAGATATTGTTTTTATTGATTGAGTGAATAAAAAGTGATTTCCCAACTTCAAGTTCCTATATCTCGAAAACGAATCGATATAATTAATTTATTTTTGTTGTTTGATATTGAGAAGCAAAATACCTTCCGAATGAGCTATTACTTGCCATATGTTGTCATAAAAAAATTTATGGGTGGCGGTCACAGCACCGAGGGATTGAATGTATTTCGGGTGAATTTCATCGCGAACGATGTTTCCCTCGAAAATGTAGTTGACGTGTCCGAGTGTTTTTATATAATTCGGTTCTGCCGACCCACAGAGCCGCTATTTCAATGGCCCACTCTGTATATATATATATATATATATATATATATATATATATATATATATATATATAGGGTGTGAAACCAAGATGATTGCCTCACGAAGTAAAACTTGTTGTGAGGCGAGAAATTCTAAGGAATACATGTATTACAACTATGGTATTGAATAAAATAGATCAGAAATATCCCACGGAGAAAAACGTGTTGTGGGAGTATTCAACCTATCTCATTCAAGAAAACTCTTTAATTTTCATTGTGAATTAATTTGATTATACACAGTATTCAAAGGAGACACATTGGTGGAGTGACAGACGACAATGGATAATGAAAGAAGGGGTGAGTGAACTGAGAGGAGTCAAAGTGTAAGGTAAAAGGTTAAAGCACGCCGAGGATTGTATAGCATTAGGGTGGATGAAAATGGTTCAAAGTTCAATTATGGGACGGTTGAAAGAAGGTTGTTGCCCTTTATTTTGTCATGGGCTTCCACTGTCCACAAAATGCAAGGCAGCACTGTAGACCACGCAGTTTTATATTTAGGATCGAAACTGTTTGCGGATGGACAAGCTTACGTGGCACTGAGTCGAGTAAAGTCTGTGGAAGGATTATGTATTGAGGAGTTAGATTGCAACAAACTGTCAGGAAAGGAACCTTGTGAAATTGAGGCACCAAATGAACTAAATAGACTGAGGAATATTGAGTAACTAAATAAAAAACTAAAAACTTGAAAATAAAGTAATTTTTTCTCAAGTTAAACGGTTTTATTGTATGTTCTTTATTGATGAGGAGAGTGCTGTGATGACTGGTACCTGGTACCTACCTAATAAAACCGTTTATCTTAAAAACATTTTTTTACTTATTTCACATGGGTTAGTTTGACTGCAAAACGAACTAGATTTTGACTACTAATATTTTCAATTGGACATACCATGTCTGTTATCATACAGACGTAAAACATATTTTGCACGTTCCTCATCAAATCTCCGTATTCTTTCTGAAGCAGCATGCTCAGGAGTACTCTATGTATGGTGAACACAATGAGTCTTACCAAATAGAGATACACAGGCAGTTTGAAGATACTATTTAAATCTGCAACTACACTATAATATCCAGCATGGACATCAGTGATTTGCTTGAAAATATCTTTTATCATTGTTTCAGATGATATGCCGTTTCTCATAATTCCTTCAATCTGAGACTTCAATTGATTTTTCAAAACCACGAATTTTTCACTTACAATATGTATTGCAACAATTGACATTATTAACATGAAAACATAATTGGTATTCACGATTCTGGTGATACCGCCTGCGAATCCCGATGGAGTATAGTGGGTAAAAAAGACAGCGTAAAATCCTGAAGCTGAAATGACCAAATGCAAGATGGTAATTGTAAGAATAATCAATAACAATTTTAGTGCCATTTTGCTTCTGATTCCAGTATTTTCTGTCACAGTTCCATGCTTTGAGATTGTCTCTATGTTCCTCAATATTTTTTTCCAAACATCTGTTTTGAAGGTGGCGATAAAAATATAGTACGCCGTAGATATTGTTTCAGCAATAATGTGACAATATTCCAAAAATAACATCAATTCAGATGTACCGCTTGTAGGATATATGATTGGTTTGGAGATATCAGCAATTTCTACTGCAAGGTAAAACAGATAGAGGATTTTCACTATCGAACATCTTTTTGTATTCAGAAGAGGAGTGAAGCCACAGTAGCTAGCGATTGTGTATATTTTCTTGAAGATCTGGTACAATGTTATTCCCATTTTGACACGACGCGACGGATGGATCTGAATTCAGGAAAGTTAACTCTTGGGCTTTCGTCATCAAATACATTCAAATTGTGTGTACTTTTGATTCATTAGTACTTTATTTACAAGAGAATATCAATATCTCATCAACGCCCTGACTATAATGATGATACCTTTCTAATTGTAATATAATTATGGGAATAGTCAACAGTGGTAACCTGGAAGTATGCACCATATGGAAAAAAGATTACGCGGCCAGTTGGAAAGGTGCATTTCAAAATTCATTTATTGATTCTCAAATAGTGTAACGCGTTTTTCTGGGGTCCGAAATTCTTCGGTTGAAACAGGAAATATGTTCCGATCACAACATTAAATTTCTGGCGCTTCAATAGTTGTTCACTTCACGCACTAGGGTAGCAACAGATTGAGATGCGGTATGTCAAATCAGCGCTCGCATTTGTTTGGTTAATGGTTGGGATTTTCAATTTTTTTATTGTGAAGAATCTCCTTCCTTAACCCTTTGGTCCCCGCATCTGATCTGAGAGATCACCACAATTCATTTCTCGTGAATAATAATAATAATAATTCGTCTTCATTCACCATAAAAATATAATAATATAATAATAATAATAATAAGTACAAATATAACAGTAAAGGTGAAAAGGCGGAGTGTCAGCGAGAGCTGTTTTTAAACTCTACCTCATGTTAAAAAAAAGGAAAAAAAATGAATATGAACGAAATGTTGACAATATGAAAGTCAGTGAAGTAGCAGTGTGTGAATCTGAAGTTAGTAAACGCTCTCAAGAACAGAATTAATAGTAGTAGTAACTTTCCAGTAATAAATAGATTCAGTCTTTTTTTTCAAATTACTCAATGAGTAGGATCTAAATTCACTGGGTAGTGAGTTATAACATTTCGGTGCGCTATACGAGATGCTACGGGTGAAAAATTAAGTTTTGTGCTTTGGAATGATGAGAGTTGTTCTATTACGAGTGGAAAATCTGTTCAGGTCCGAAAATGTTTGTAGCCTTTTGAAGAGGTAATCTGGCCGTTGGATTGTTAGGACTTTGTGGGTAATTGTTAGAAGGTGTAATTTCCTGAGTTTCTCTAGATTCAGCCAGTCTGATTTCTTCATCGGCTCGGTTATGTGGTCGTATTTACGAATGCCGAAAGTAAACCTCAGGCCATTATTTTGTATACGTTGTAGGCGGTGACAATCATTTTGTCGTAAAGCTGACCCGTATATACTGTCACAGTAGGAGATTTTAGAAAATATTAGCGACTTGCAAAGTTTTTTCCTCAATTCCGTTGAGAGTAAGTCCCTATTAGGGTAAAGTTGCCTTAAGACGTTGTAGGAAGATTGGCTGAGGTGGCTGACGTGAATCTCAGCTCAGGATCATGCCAAAGTCCTAGATTTTTGAATTCTAGGCAAATCTGTCTGGTGTTCTTTGAGACTTCTCTGTTCTTTTTGGTGCCGAATAGTATTACTGCAGACTTTTTTGGATTCAGTTTGAGTTTATGGGCTGTAGAAATATCGAAGATGGTTTGGGGATCAGTATTAATTTGAGTTTGTGCCAAGTCTAGGTCACGAATGGGAAATGAAAAATAAATCTGGGTGTCATCGGCATAGTGGTGTATTGTACAAGTGTTGGCGAAAGAGTGGAAGTTAGATATGTAAAGACTGAACAATAAGGGTCCAAGAGTGGACCCCTGCGGTACGCCTTCAGTTACAGATAATGCCTCTGAAATCACTCCATCAAGAGTTACCTTTTGCGTTTGGTCTGACAAATAATTTTTCATTAAGCGTACTGCATCCAGCGAGAAGCCGAAAGCGACTAGCTTCTGACAGAGGATATCGCGGTCGATTGTTTCGAACGCTTTGCTATAGTCGAGCATAACTAAACAAGAAACACAGCCCTCGTCAACCGCTCTAAAGAAATCGTCTGTAATTGAAAGATGGGCCTAGCCCTACCGTGTGACTAGGCCGTCGGGACGGGTGAACCTTAGACAATCCCAGACACCTCTGGGCAACGTCATAGGTCCCCCTCCCAAATAACATGGTAGCGTGATTAGTAGCTCCGGCGAACTCTCACACGAACGGTTACTCGTCAAACGTTACACGAGTAATATCAGGTCGAAAGTCTGATATGGCGGTGACCCATCAAACGCTGACAGGAGGAGTCTTGTTAACATGGGTACCCAGGGGGAGGAGGATGGCCCCACCGGTTTCACCGCCGGTGCCTCTCCACATGGTGTTGGACTCTGGGGGGCGTGGGCTAGATAGTGGGTCCAATGGAAAACAATACCGTAATTCGGTAGAGACGGGGGAGTCTTTCACCTATGGGTTGAGGTGATTGTATTCCCTGCTGACTCGGCGGGGAGCGGCGCATTAACCCGCTCGGGTACTGACATCCCATAGCCAGTAGCTTGTCTTATCAAGCGGCCCCACCGTGGCTGAGCTATAACGGTAGCTGGGTTGACCTAGCGCGCTGATTGGGCGTATCTCAATTTCAGAATCCCCCTGTTAATTTGGCAGCACAGTTTAAACCGGAAGGTAGGTCCTGTGCTGTTGATGGGGGGAGGAAGAGCGAAGCCCAAACTGAATGCAGGAGGGTTAGCTCGCGATACTTACGACTCTTGAGTCAGTTTTGATTTGATTTGTAATTGAAAGAAGAGCTGTGGTAGTACTATGTTGCGATCTGAATCCTGACTGGACGGACGAAATTATTTTATGTTCGTTTACAAAAACATTGATATGATCCTTCAGTATCATTTCCATTTCTTTGGAAAGAGAAGGTAAAATGGAAATAGGTCGGAGGTCCGTTAAGTCAGAGGGAGTTTTACATTTTGGCAGAGGTATAACTTATCCGCTTTTCCACTTGTAAGAAAACTGTCCCGAAGTTATTATTGAGTTGATAATGAGGGTTATGTTGTTCAGTAGATAGTTTTCAAATAGGTGGATCATCTGTACTTTTTAATCGTGTGTGCAGTTACGGTAGAAAAGAAAAACAGGTTACCGGACTATTCTTGTACTTTGTAGCGGTCAAGTAGAGAAGTCTGGTATGCAGACCTGTCAGGCTGCGAAATTGTGTTGAAGTATGAATTGATGCGATTCACGTCTTTCAAATCATTCGGGATGCCAGATGTGGCTCTGTCCCTAGAAATTTCAAGAGATCTGAGTGTATTCAAAGTTCTTTTACGATCTTTCTTTGCAAGGATAAAGTTGACCTAGGCTTTCTTTTCACGACGGATAGCCCAATTGTGTAATTCCTTAGATCTTTGTAGCTGTTCCAGTCTACTATGGAGTGTGGGTTCTTATATTTTTTGGATGCGCGGTCTCTCAGTAAAATCATTACTTTTACATTGGACGTTAGCCAGGGAGCAGGCGGCTTACTAACCCTTTTATTTCGATAAGGAGCATGTCTATCGAAGATATTCAAAAATGATATCATGTTATCCACATTGTTCAATGAATATATATTATCCCATTCGATATTCGGTGAGTCGCAGAGATATAGATCGGTGATGTCTGGTAGGCTCCTGTAATCAGTCGAGGTACCGTGCACAATACATCATTTTAGTGCTGACGTCAGAGATGTCAATTCTGTTGAATAAAGTTGGGTTATGTCGCATGCATTATCCGAACAAACTTTTCTTGTGTTTGATTCCTATATAAGCTGTTTGGTTTTTGTGGATATTTGATTTATCAAGAATTAAAAGCAAATAACAGTAAGCATCTCATGTGTGAATAATGTAACAAAGTACCCATAGTAAAATAAATAAAATAATATATATATATATATATTATATATTTATATATATATATATATATATATATATATATATATATATATTTTAAGTTTTATATATTGAAAAATGTGAATTGTTGTTATAATATGAAAATTGCTAATAATGTTTTTTGCTATTCTTTGTGAGCCAGATTGATATGATATAGATATATATTTTTGCCCTGTATAATATTGCAATGATGTAATAATAATTGCTAGCTACGTCACTGTTCTCTCGTCACGTTGCTGCCAATTGTTATCATTTTTCTCACCACAGCTAGCACAGTTGGTACACCTCTTATCTCAGATAGCCGGTCCAAGGCAATTTAGCCACTACTTGATATGTCAAAACTCAATTTATTCAATGGTCGTAGGAATGATTGTTGATCATTGTAAGAAAACAAACAACAAAGTATCAAAAAGCAATTATTTCCTTTATTCAGGAAGACTTAATTTTACCTGGCCTACGAGAAATAACTTATACTGATGTGAATCTACAAATATTCACGGATAATCATAAAAATGAAATCATGGATAGATAGACAGAACCTCACTTTTTCCTTGAGAGTGAAGTTTTCTGTTATAGTTCAAAATAAAGTGAAATAAAGTTCTTCAGATGTGAAATACGTTATTTGTGAAATTGTTCAGGACCGGATGTGCACTATTAAAAGTTTTTATACCTGGCTGGAAATGTCGGTGTTCAAGATATGCCCTGAAACTGGATCCCTTCTCACTCCAAGCACTATCAGGAACTTCAATACCATAAATCAGGAACCATACAGATGCAGAAATCAGCTTTGGATACTTGGATATGTTGAATAATTAAGGTAATATTGGTTTTGTTCTTCAAATGTTGGAATTATTTCGTTTTTCTTCTCCAAAAATTGATGCGTGGCATTCCTTCCTAAATTTTTTTCGATCTCCTCTCGGCTTTGGTTTCTGTCACCTAGCTACGAATTTTCCTTCCTCTTTTTTCATTGGAATTTTTGAATTCGCGCACCAAATTGTCACATTTCACTGTTTGGGTTCTTCTTATATAATTTATATATACAACTATTTTTCCATTCTTATTACTATTTACAAATTTCAATAATAATTGCATATGACACCCCGTTGTTATTCTCTCACAATTTCCAATTTTCCATGTGACCATCTATTCCCTGATTGGCTATTGTCATCAAGAAGTTTGCTGTTCTCCCATTGGCTACTTTTAGTTAGGTACAATTTCATATACTGTATGTTTCAAATTTATAAATGTGTTGATCACTTTTTATTCATGAAAATTTTGTAAATCTAGACTTTTTGTTGTCTTTTTACCAATTATGGGTTATAATCATTATGACAGTGTATGAAATTGATTGTGTCATAGTATTTTGACATTTTTATCTATCCATATTATACATAGGCTTACAAATAAATAGAACTTCCAAAATTATGTAAAAACAATCTCTTGAAACTAATAACTATTTAGTAATTATTCTTTTTGTGTTTTTTTTTCTTTTAAAAATTATAACTGGCATAACATAACAATATATATATATATATATATATATATATATATATATATTATTTTTATTTGCAGGTTTAAAATGGCTGAGAAGCATGAAGTGACTTTTTTTCCTATTGCAGAGTTTTTTAAAGAAAATAATACGCAACTACACTAGTAAGAATGTGCTGTAAGTATCATTTGATCCAAGTTTACAACCTTTTCTTTTGACCGGGGTGGTTGAAGCCAGTATGGAAGGGAGGACATATGCTATTGAGGTATTGCATTTTAACTATCGTAGTATTTACTATGTATACTATATATATTTTGTATTTCTTACAGATGTCCATTGATCCAGAGGATGGGACTGTTGAGGCCAAATGTTCTTGTCCAAGAGGACAAGTAATATGTCACCACATGGCCGCAGTATGTATTCATGCACACCATATGAATTTTTAATATGTTTTGTTCCGTGTTATTACAATTAAATCTGTCTTGGCTTTGATCTGTTCATTCCTGCCAAATATTATATCTCGAACCGTGTCAAATCTGTTATCAATACTTAGATCATGGATTTCTATTTGAAAAACTTTCAGGTTGATGCGATTGGCTCTAAATTGGTTTATGATTTTCCAAAAAAACAAGGTGAACATTTCAATTGTAAAAAAAGTAGCTTGAAATTCCAGATGAATATAAGGAGTCTAAATGGAAAGCTAGATAATCTATTGATAAAACTAGATGAAATCTCAACCAGGCTCGATATCATTGTATTAACTGAGAGTTGGTGGATTGGAGATCCGACACTGTATAATATTGATGGTTTTGACACAATATATAGTTATGGACAATTGAACCAAAACGATGAGATCATAATGTATGTGAATAGTAAAATACAATTCAAATACGAAGTAATAAAAATATGCGATTTTAATACATTAGAATTGCAGTTTTTTTATAATACTAAAACAATAAAAGTAACAAGCATATATCGATCTCCATCCACTAATATAAATGAATTCAATATAGGACATGCTGAATACCTAGAAAGTGTAACAACTGAAATACATATTATTATTGGGGACATCAACATAAATATTATGGCTGATGATGAATTATTAACTGATAATTATTTGAACATCTAGAGCATGTACGGATTCCAGTCCTATGTTACTGATTATACTAGAGTGTTCGGTGATTCCAAGTCTTGTATAGATCATGTTTTTGTAAAAGATCAAAAGCAAATCTTCGAATATAAATAATTGGTTTGTGATCTGAATATAAAGATCACCGGTCCACAATACTACAAATCAATGGGCCTAAAAGTGGAAGGAGTAGTATAAAAAGAAAATTCAACAAAAAATACATTAATGAGAAAAAAATCAAGAACCTCATCGAAAATGACAACTGGTCGCGAGTATATAACTCAAATAATTCAGAAAACTCTACTCAAGAATTCATAGATATAATAAAAAACATTGTTGCAAAAAGTACTAATATTATTAAAACAAAAAAACACAAGATCAAGCGAAATAATGAAATAATCAAAATTAAAAAAGGATGAACTATATAAGGCATGGCAAAAAGAACCAAACAACGAGAACAAAACACAATATAGAAAACACAAAAACTTACTCGAAAAAAAAAAATCCTTGAGGCAAAAAGGAGTTCTATCATAAACAAATCACAACCAATGAAAATAATTCATCAGACTTATGGAAAACAGTAAATCAAATAACAAATAAAAACCAAAATTAAAAAAACATCACCGAAGTCATCCAACATGATAAAATAATTAATGATCGAAAACAAATAGCCGACGTTTTTGTTGACCACTTCTCCAAAATTGGACAAATATTAGCCAAAATTATGTAATTTATTATTTTTAAAACCAATTAATGAAAATAAAGTACATGAAATCAAATACATTGAAAAATAAAGAATCACCAGGAGTAGATAATATCAAAGCAGAAACTCTCAAACTGATTGCCAATTCTATCAAGGCCCCTCTGACATTTATAATTAACTGGATATTCCAATCTGGAAAATGCCCAACGATCTTCAAAACAGCAGTGATAACACCACTATTGAAAAGGGGTACATTGAAGAAATGAATAATTATCGTCCTATTTCCGTAATATCAAACATCGCCAAAGTTTTCGAGAAAATTCTCAAGAAAAGAATAGTAAGTAAGCTATCTGAAAAAATATTAAATACTTTCCGAATTTTGGATGATATAACTGATGATGATAAGGAAAATCATGTTAATTCAGTTCCATATTCGGACACCGAATCAAATTCGTCTTCCTACGCATATCCGAAATAAGTAAAAAACGTCCAAGAATCAACATGGTTCCCTCAGGAAAATAAAAAACTACGTGAAAGTGGTAAACCTCATTCAGGTAGAGTTAAACAAAATGGAAAATGGAGCTTTGATAAGCCTAAAGAACCTCGGGCAATGAAACCAAGATGCAAATATTCATCAAAGGAAAAAGGCGTTATGAAGTGCTCTGTAATCACTGCAGATGACAGAAGAAAGTCATTGTAGCAACAGTCATGGGGCAAAAAAAAGGTTTCATCAATGATCAAATTATAACCGTCAACTAAAAGGCACCAAAACCGAAAAAAAATCAAACGAAACGAAAAGAGGGCATTTCTTTCTGTATTTTCTGAGAGTGGAGGAAGAGAATCATAGAGTATGCAGGACTATGTTTCTTAATACTCTTGGGATTGGACGGTGGACAGTTCACCATTGGAAAAGTTTGTTTGGGACACGTGCTCCTACAACGAAAATCATCCATTGGAATACAACAATATATAAACTTTTTATCGTTATGGAGTCTCCTTATAGTAGGGCACCATCTCAAAAAAAATATCTCCTGGCTAAATGGCAATCTCTGCAGAGTGTATACGAATTCTATGTCAAAGAATCCAAGAATAAGTGCCCCTTTCAATAGCATAATTCTCCAAAATGATCAAAGAAAAAACCTGGCACTTTTCCACCCCAAAAAAAAAGTGTGAAAAGTGTGTGAATAGACCATAATCACAGAGATCATCGGCCATTTTGGAGCCGCCATTTTGATTTAAAAAATTCATAATCTCCGACTCCAAAAACCCTACTTAACAATTTTGAATCGAATCGGACTATAAACACAAATCTCGTTTGCCATCTTGGAGCCACCATTTTTTTCTTTTACGAAAATTCCATAATTTATTGTCATCGGAATTATGAACACTTGCTAAATTTCAAGGTAATCGAACGATGGGAAATCAGTCAAATTTAACATGATTGGTAAAATAGAAGTTGTAGTTTGTATCACAAATTGATGAAAACAAAAAACAAAAAGGATTTTCGAAGAAATTTATCTATGGAAACTGAAAACTGAAGAATGTAATGTTTAAGCTCCATTCACTTTTGAATTGCCGACATATTTGTGTTTCATCATTGTAATTTTCTGTTACACCCACATCTAAAGAATAAATCGTACCCTTCTCGGCTTTCTAGAATGTGTAGGATTGCATATCAGCAATTCAGCATGTGTGTACAAATTCTTCCGCAAGATGAAATGACGACGAATGGATAGATGAAAGCACCGAATAACACCGTTATATTAGATACGTTTAAGACTTCAATTCATCTCCTACAAAAGAACTCCACAGTCATTTTCTGAATGTGCGAGTGCCTTTGAACGAAAGGGGTGATGTATCTGGGGTGAACAAATAAAAAAAACGCCCCTTCAGCACGAGCCAAAGTACATTTGATTAGATCATGTTGCCCCTTGTGAAATACTAATATGCAAATACATTCTGCTCGAGAGTTGCAAGGTGGATCGGTAAGCTTTGGAGATTGGAAGAGGAATTGGGAGTGAAAATGGATCAGGAAATCGATCAAAAATGATAGCGACGAAAAGGAACTTCCTTATAATTCAGGGAACAAGTTGCAGTTACGTTTCTAATAACGCACTAGCGTGATTCGTTTTTTCGACACATAGGGTGAGTATCCACCATGAAACAACTACTTGAATAGCTAATGTTTTGATTGATATTGGATTTGATAAATAATTGTATAAAATCATACAAGGTTACTTTGGAGAAGGAGAAATACGAATTAATCCAATTCACTAACAAAATAGAAGTAAACCTTATAATTAATATATACTTAGTCCATATTTTTTATGTCGTACCACTATTGGCATTTCGAAAACGGTAAATGATACGAAGTTGGTTAAATTAGAGAAAAATTGCCCATTATAGTGAACAATGAAACAATGTTTCAAAACCGAATAGTCTGGTTAACAAGTGCTTTTTAGGTCAAATTTTTTTCGCATTCTCCGAAAATTATGATTGAGGTGTCATTCGATTCGGAATGGTATGTAGATATTTTTTGAGAAAATACTAAGGCCGCTCGCAAAAATTGCAATAGTTATAAACAATTAAGTGAAAAAAAAAGGTAGTTTGGTTTTTCGCCAATATCTCAGAAACTATTCGAGATAATTCAAATTTAAAAAAAGATGCAAAATAGAGGAAATTTCCTAACAAAAAGTTTCGACTTCCGGAACTGTAGGACCAATATTTCTAATTTTCCCAGAAAACGGGTACCCAAAAAAAATTATAGTAGAATGAAACTCATTGGAAAAGGAAAAGAATATAACAAAAATGAAAGGAAAAATAATTTACGGGCGATCTGAGGTCGGTAAGTGGAAGGGGGTGAGTTTTCAAGGGTAAAAAACGGTTTATCTCGATTTCTGGCAAAACTACAAGTCCTATGGAAAAAAGTTGGATGACAAAGTTGTAGGTAATAAAAAGCTCTACAAATTTGGTATGTTGACTTTTTTCACATAATCTCAAAATTTATGTGAAAAATTCAAATAACCAAGTTTTTGGTTTTTTATTTTTACCTTTTACAAAAAAAAAATTTTCATGAAATTTGGTGAAAACTTACTTTCTTATGTCCCAAACACACTGTCATTTTTTTTATTTAAAATATTTATTTCTCCACCTTATTTTGACTTAATATCGAGAAAGCACCCTAATTTTCTATCAGAAATTCTCCCGTCAAAATATCAGGTTTTCTAAAAAAGTCGGTGGGCTTTTTGTTCGTTGAAATCTCTACTTTCTGATAGTGTAGAAAAAATATACATTACTATGGTAAATGTTCTCAGAAAATGCAAAGAAATAACAGGTAGTAAGGCCCAGGCCCTCCTAGCCCTTCCCCACTTCTTTATGAAATCCTTTTTGATGGGCTAAAATTTCCCGTAGGTCACTCAGGTATATAAGTTATCTCAAAATAGCATTAAATAGGCATCTACGCATATAATTTAAAGAAGATTCTACAACTTTCTCAAAATATTGTAGATGTCTTATTAAATTCGGATTCGAGTTTTTTTCGTTTCTTTGCATTTTCTGTCATAGTAATGTACTTTTTTCTTATACCATCAAAAAGGAGAGATTTCAACGAACAAAAAGCCCACCGACTTTTTTAAAAAAGCTGATATTTTGACGGGAGAATTTTCGATTGAGTCAAAATAAGGTGAGAAAATAAATATTTCAAATCAAAAATATTACAGTGTGTTTGGAACATAAAAAAAGAAATTTTCACCAAATTTCGTGGAAAACAAAAATTTTTTGTAGAAGATAAAAATAAAAAACCAAAAACTTGGTTATTTGAATTTTTTACATAAATGTTGAGGTTATGTGGAAAAAGTTTTTACAAAAAAGTTGTAGATCATATTATTACCTACAACTTTGCCATTCAAGTTTTTTCAATAGGACCTGTAGTTTTGCCGGAAATCGAGATAAACGGTTTTTTACCCTTAAAAACTCACCCCCTTCCACTTCCCGACCTCAGATCGACCGTAAATTATTTTTCCTTTCATTTTTGTTATATTCTCTTCCTTTCCCAATGGGTTTCATCCTACTATTATTTTTTTTCACTTTTTACCATTTTCAAAGGCTTCAGCACTGGTCTATTAATGAATAAATATTATTTAAACTTATTAAATATAAAAATTGAAAAAATTCAGGCGCCTGCAGGATAGATCAATGAACAATAATATGTGGTCCAAAATTTTTATCGCAATTTTCCAATAAGTTATCCATTAGTTGATTAACAATTTTTTGTAGCACGAACATTAACATTGCAAGTGCGATAATTGTTAAACTATCAATCTGAGAATGTTTTCCTTTCGTGGAGCTATTTTCCAAAGGTCTAAGAATAGATTCCTTTCGGAAAAATTCAAAAATTGTTGATTTTCGTTTTGTTATTAACAATTTACTAAGGTGATAAATTATGAAGCTTCATTAAACATTGAAAAAAAACTTTTTTTTCATAATATTATTATTGATCCGTTTTTTTATGATCAGAAGCTACTTCAAAATGATTTATAATAATTTTTATCTCGTATAGTTCAAAAAATTGATATAAACAAATGCGTTGTTTATGAGATAATTTAAATTTTTTTTTATATAAATAATAATCATATTTTTATAATAATTATTAACATTTTAAAAAATTTATGAAAATTAAGGAACCATTTTTTTTTTAATCATTATTTATTGGTCTTATATTAAAAAATATCATTAGAATTTTCATTGTTTATTTGATAAACAATTTGTTATAAACAAATGAATTATCTCTTTGTATTTTTTTTCTATTTTAACTGAAAAAAAATTACAATTTTTTTTATGTTCGGCCTACTTTGTTGTTTAATCAATAAAGAATAAATAAGTCTCAAATTTTTTTCTTGTATCTCCATTAGTTAAAAAGTTATAATAAAATTAAACATAAAAAACCAGGTCAGAGTGGTAGAATGAAAAAAAACAGAAAATTTAAAGTTCAATAAAAAATATAAATATATTTTTTTTGTTGAATAATACATGGTTGTTTTTGTTTTTTTAAGTAGAAAAAGATAAAAAATACAAAGAGATAGTTCATTTGTTTATAACAAATTGTTTATTAAATAAACAATGAAAATTTAAATAATAATCGTTCTTTTTAATATCAAGACCAAGATAAATAATGAAAAGTGGTACAAAAATTGTTGTTTAACAAATGCGTTTTTAAGCAATACATTTTTTATTAAGAAACGGTTTTTTTTCGAAAAATCATAATTATCATCAAAGATTATGTTATAGAATTTTTTTTTTAATTATCGCATAAACAACGCATTTGTTTATAACAATTTTTAAACAATAGAAAATAAAAATTCATCATAAGAAACAGATCAATAATAATATTATAAAAAAAAGTTATTATCAATGTTTAATGAAGCTTTATAATTTTTCACCTTAGTAAATTGTTAGTAACAAAACGAAAATCAACAATTTTTAGATTCTTCCAACGAAAATCTATTCTCAGACCTTTGAAAAATAGCTCCACGCAAGGAAAACATTCTCAGATTAATAGTTTAACAATTATCGCACTTGCAATGTTAATGTTCGTGCTACAAAAAATTGTTAATTAACTAATGGATAACTTATTGAAAAATCGCGACAAAAACTTTCAGACCACGGATTATTGTTCACTGAGCTATCCTGCAGGCGTCTGAATTTTTTCATTTTTTAATTTTGAAATTTAATAAGTTCAAATAATATTTATTCATTAAAGGTCCGAAGGAAACGTGGCTTGCGCAAGCCGGAGTACCCGTTTTCGGGCGTATTTTCAACCCTCTGGGAAAATAATAAATATTGGTCCAACAGTTCCAAGAGTTGGAACTTTTTCTAAGGAAACTTCCTCTTCTTTCTGCATTTTTTCAAATTTGAATTATCTCGAATAGTTTTTGAGATATTGGCGAAAAACCAAACCACCTTTTTTTTTCACTTAATTGTTTATAACTATTGCAATTTTTGCGAGCGGCCTTAGCATTTTCTCAAAAAATATCTACATACCATTCCGAATCGAATGACACCTCAATAATAATTTTCGGAGAATGCAAAAAAATGTTGACCTAAAAAGCACTTGTTAACCAGACTACGTAACGGCCCGTTTTCTTTTCTTTGCGCTGGCGCCTCTATTTTAGGATAATGGAAATGTGTTTAGGAAACTTTCTTCTCTGTTTTAAATTTGCTTCGATATTTTTGGATTTTCAATACGACGTTTCGTTCTTCGAGGGCCACCCTCAACTCAATTTTTTCGAATACGGACCTTTTTTTTTCCAGATATGTATCTTACCTGGTTTTTGTTTATACATTTCTGCCCATAAACTCAATCAAGGTCTGAACAATAAAAATTCGAAAATTTATTTTCTACTGATTTCGCCCTTGCCTTCGCTGCAAAAAAGCGATATTCCTCTTTAAATTACACATGGAATTCGAAAGTATTCAAAATCAAGACAAAAAACTGTAAAAACAACAAAGAACAACAATTGATATCACAAGCATACATTTTTTTAGTCATCGCTACCGACGTCTGATAAGGTATCCAAATTGACGCCCACCATTCCTCAAACACAGTTTCGCTCTAAAAATGGTATGTTTGTGGCAATTTTGAAGCATTCGGGGAGTTATAGCCATGCATGCTCGTCTTATTGAAGCTTTCAACTCTTCCACATTCACAAAAGTTGAACTGAACACTTTGTTCTTGATGAAACCCCATATCGAATAATCAAGGAGAGTAAGGTCGGAGGAACGCGGTGGCCATTTAATAGGATCGTCGTTTCCTATCCATCTTCCTGGAATGGCCATATCGGAAAATGTTTCACAAATTCATGTTGGAAATATCTATATTTCCTCAAGACATTCAGTTTTTTAAACAAAAATGGTGTTAATAATTCAAGCAATTCCCATGTTTGGACCGAACAAAATCCGTTCGCCATAAACGAACACATGCACAAATCAGGTTCTCCTTTAATGTTTGGAGTGGCGTTATTAACAACCGATTAATTGGACCCCATATCCTACCACATCTACTAACGGGCGAAGTGTATTTGGAGTTCCTGCAAAATATTTTACCCATATTGCTAGATGATGCAGGAGTTGATGTTGGAGGCATGTGATGGGGCTTCACCTCATTCGGTAATAGTGAGAGAGTTTTCGAATGACAACTTCCCAAATCATTGGATAGGCAGAGGAGGACCTCACAACTGGCCTGCAAGAGGGCCCGATTTTAATCCACAGAATTTCGTCAAACATTACTTATGATTTGAATATTGGTTAATTGTTACATTCGAGCAATTATTCAAAATTATACATTACATATTATATATACATACATATTATATATAACAATCAAGATTTTTATGTATTGAGGTAGACGATGCCACATCTGTTATGTTGTTAACTGAGGTCACGCCAGAGGAAGATGCGCCGTAATCGGATAGCGTTGTATTTTCGTATGGATTGTAAAATTTCGGTTTGTATTTGATTTTTGCTGCTAACTGATTGATCAACATATCCTCCGCAACGCTACTAGATTCCAGCCTCCAGCTTTTTTAATTGAATTAAATCACCTCCTGCATCCACTAATAGCGTTGCGGAAGTTCTACGCAAACAATGCCCAGTATATTTTTGGGGATCAGGCAAGTTCAAATATTGAGCTATTTGCATAGGAAATTTACTGAATTAATTTATTTCCAAAACCTGTCTGGTACACTTTCCGTTCTGGTAGTTAATGAAGAATCTTGAATTTATTTTGTCCATATCTAGTGGACGGAGGTTTATACAGTGCGCGTCAAAATTATGGAACAAATTTGATATTTCGCAAGCCATGTACTATTGACAAAAATCCTAAAATAAGTCGATTTTCATTTTAAAATGCCGATTTTTTTATGTATATTCTAAAGAAGGTTATGTCACTGGTTTTGACATGGTGACGTAATCGGTAATTTTTTTAAATTGGAATAGATGTCTTGTGATACCTCATCTGAAAGGCCTTTCAATACTGCATTCAATGATAATAATCAATTAGATATTTTTTTACAGGGTGAACAAAAATTAATATTTTATTTCAATAAGAGAATAACTTTATATCCAACAACATAGAACAGTTAAATAAGATGTTCGAAATGCCATCCACCAGTCTCTTGACAATAAGCAAATCTACAGACACATTCCTCTTGCACATTGCGAATAACTTCCGGAGTAATTCTGTTAATTTCGATCCTAATTCAATTTTTCAACTCTTGTAGATTTTGCGGCCTATCTACAGAGACCTTCGATTTCAAATAACCCCACAAGAAAAAATCCAGGGGCGTAAGATCTGGAGATCTTAGGGGCCACTCTATCGGTCCGCGTCTACCAATCCACCTCCTAGGAAAACAAACAAAAACTTGCGAACATCACGTGCATAGTGACGGGGTG
This sequence comes from Gonioctena quinquepunctata, assembly GCA_018342105.1. NCBI lineage: Eukaryota > Metazoa > Arthropoda > Insecta > Coleoptera > Chrysomelidae > Gonioctena > Gonioctena quinquepunctata. Next base: position 132,277 of record JAFIRS010000681.1, read on the forward strand.
CACCATCTTGTTGCAACCAAATACTTTCATTAGGATTGTTGGCGTTTGGAAAAATATATTTTTATCATTATTACATTATGATTATGAAATTCTTGTATTGTCATCGGTCCTCGATATGTGTGACGAATTTCAGGTTATTCGGAAGATTGGAAGTGGGTGAATACTTACTTCCAAGATTTTATTACATTGTGAGTCATTCAGTTACAAGTAAAGATAATAAAACGTGTTAAAAAATGCAAAATTTTACTTTTTTGAGCCAAGCCCTGGCAGACTAGTGAGTCAGTGCTCTACTACACCAATGGATCCTTTTCAAATATTAGTAGTTAGCTTTTCCTAGTCCAAAATGGAAACAAAAGACAATCACAAATTAATGCCATAATAGGCAAGTTAGTGTCAAATAAATGTCAGTTGAAATATCAACAAATATTCTTCACAAATTCTAAGTGAAAAGGTTCTAAAAGAAAACTATGGCTACTTTAAGTGAAACCCAACGCATAGAAATTATATTATATATAGAACCAGAACTCAGCAAGAGGTATGCGACTTGTTCAATGCGAAGTATCGAAATAGACCTATCAGTCGTTCAACAGCCAGTAAGATTGAGAAAAAATTCAGAGAAACTGGTCATGTCAAACATATTCCGAATGCTGGACGTCCTAAAATAGAAGAAAACGTGAAACTTGATGTTCTATTGGGTGTAGAGAATAATCATCACAATACTTCACGACAAATTGCAGCAGACCTTGACATATCCCAAAGTTCTGTATTACGTATTCTAAAAGCAGAAAAGTACCATCCATACAAAGTACAGCTACATCAACAACTCAATGATGATGATCCCGATCGCCGTGTGGAGTTCTGTGAAATAATGCAGGATTTGTGTAACCGCAATCCACGTTTTATGAAACAAATTCTGTTTTCCGATGAGGCTACGTTTTGCCTAAATGGTTCAGTAAATCGTCAGAATTGCAGATATTGGAGTAGAGATAATCATCACTGGATGATGGACGGGCATACTCAATACCCTCAGAAAGTCAATGTTTGGGCAGGGATAATAAACGACAGGATTAATGGCCCGTATTTTTTCGAAGGAAATCTCACAGGGGAGCGTTACTTGGAATTTTTGGAAATGAACTCATACCTAGCCTTGCCGATATTTTTCCAAACGCCAACAATCCTAACGCACCAAATGAAAGTATTTGGTTGCAACAAGATGGTGCACCCCCGCACTATGCACGTGATGTTCGCGAGTTTTTGAATAACTGTTTTCCTAGGAGGACCGATAGAGTGGCTTCCAAGATCTCCAGATCTTACACCCCTGGATTTTTTCTTGTGGGGTCATTTGAAATTGAAGGTCTATGTAGATAGGCCGCAAATTCTACAAGAGTTGAAAAATCGAATTAGGATCGAAATTAACAGAATTACTCCGGAAGTTATTCGCAATGTGCAAGAGGAATGAGTCCGTAGATTTGCTCATTGTCAAGAGACTGGTGGATGGCATTTCGAACATCTTATTCAACTGTTCTATTTCGTTGGATATAAAGTTATTCTCTTATTGAAATAAAATATAAATTTTTGTTCACCCTGTGAAAAAATATCTAATTTACTATTATCATTGAATGCAGTATTGAGAGGCTTTTCAGATGAGGTATCACAAGACATCTATTCCAATTTAAAAAAATTACCGATTACGTCACCATGTCAAAACCAGTGACATAACCTCTCTAGGATATACATTGAAAAATCGGCATTTCAAAATAAAAATCGACCTATTTCAGGATTTTTGTCAAAAATACATGGCTTGCGAAATATCGAATTTGTTCCATAATTTTGACGCGCACTGTATATATTTTAGAAATGTGAAGGAACGCGGTACTTTTGTTTTTGTATTACGTATTGTAACTAAGAGTATACTGCTGGTATCTTTTACATAATTTACTATCAAATCTTTTAATTCATGGCAACGACAAGCCCCCTAAATTCCAAAAACTAAGGCTACCTACAAACGTTAATATTAATACCATTCAGAATTTGGTGCAATAATAAAGTAATTGACTTACCTTAGTCATTAAGTATTTCGAGTCGGGTACAATCTCTAAGAAAGTGTGTATCTCATCGGAAGAAACATTTTTACACTTTTGATTCGACTTTCAAAACCATCAGATTTTCGTTTAAAAAAAGAACGTTATTTGGGATATTTACTGATATCGATATTATTTTCAATCGATAAATTGGTTCTCAACAACGAATACATAGACCATAGCGTCGATGACTTAAATTTTTTTGACAAACATCCAAAATACGCAAGCAGCACAGTTTCCGAAAATGAATGATTATCAACTCTCCAATCCATGAATTTTGCATATATTTCTTCATATCTCTTTTTATATTTTACTGGTAATACATCCAAAGAGGTTTCCTCAGCTTAATTTGCTATTTCTGGTGGTGTATTTGGAAAATATAAATCACTTTCCGAATCAGAAATCATGGTAACTTAAAAACCTAACAACAAGTCTTAACAATTAACGAGGAACGTCCAACTAATGAAACCAGGCAACTAGATATAAATTACTCTACTCTTTTCAATTGAACAAAAGTAAAAAAAATGAATTCTAATTATAGAAATGATTCCTGTCCTTGTTTATTAATGATTTAAAGTCATCAAAACATTATATACGAGGGCGGGAAATGATTAAAAATATAAATTTAACTTTCGTCACTGGAAACGAAAGTTAACGTTATGAGAATTTCTCTCACTTGCGACGGAAATCACGTTTTCGCTGAAGGTATTCTATTACAAAATGACGTCTTTTCGTAAAGGGTGGTAGAAAAACATTTTTACAACATGGGATCATTCGTTGTTAAGACGTGTTCAGAAGAAACTGGAAATGTTTTGTGCTTAACATAAAATTCAATGATCACCAAATATATTTACTATTGCTACTGATAATAACAAAAAAAAATTCAATTGATTAACTATTTTATGATTGGTTGTAGAAAACTCAGAAGATGCAGAGTGAATCCTCGAGGAATTCATAAAAACAAAAATTTCTAAACATTGGAAATTCGATACTGAAACCTTTCCTCACGAATCCGTCCTAGAGTTTGATAACTTTGTTACAGAATAGGTGTGTCGATTTAGAATGCAATCTGGCAAATTGGATATCGGTAAGCTATCATTATTAATTGATTGTGGACGGAAAGAAAAACATCAATATCAATTCAGAGTTCTAGCAGAATTTATAACGCCCTTCACGTCTTGCAGTCTTCGTGTGATAACGAAGAGTTCAAGAGAATTATATTTGATCATTTGTTATTCATAATGCTTCCTTTGGAGATTCCTAGGAAATGATTCATGAGGTATCTTCAATAGGTGAGATTCATTGAATGAAGCTACAAGCCCGCATATGTCATTATTTTTTCATTTATACAATTATGTTTCGTCTGGACAATTGATATTCATGTGTTGATTGAAATTTAATGAATGTCCAAGAGAAAGAAATGAACTAATTCATTCATTCAATTATATATTTCAATAAACATTCAAAGAAGTGTTGATGAAATGATTTGATTCTCTGCAAAGTGTACTCTAGTTATTACAGTAAATTAAATTTTAAGACAAGTAGCATCAAAACCTACTTCATTTTTTTAGTGTCACTTTCAGTATTGCATCTAGGTGGCCATGATCGGACGTAAACTGATCTGAAGACCTCAGGTGATGTGTCAAAAAATTACAATCGCAATGTTTTAGTGACTAGAATGATAGATAGGAATAATACAAATTGCCAAAATTACATTTTTGTGTCTAACTATTATTTCTCAAATGGCGAACATTTTTTGACAAGCACTTTCCGACAAAAGGATTTCTTAAGGAATCTAACGATATTAATTTATATGCGATTGGATTGAAAATAAGAACATAAATCAAATATTACTAAGGAAAATACTAGATAATAATTTATTTACTTTTGTCAAGCGTGCCATGGATAATAGTTTATTTACTTTCACTGTAGTAAATTTTGAAAGTGCATTCCTCCTTGTTCAAGAAACATTTCAGCTCGTTCAATTGTTTCTCTCAACACATTTCATAACATTTGAGTCGTTATACTTCTAAATGCCCGTAAAATTATTTCTTCTAAGATTTCGAGAGTGGCTGGGGCTGTTGCATAGTGAAAAGTTCATTCAACATATCCCCAAATGAAGAAATCGAGCACAGTGAGATCCGGTGAGCGAACAGGCCGCCGTACTGGACCATTGATTGCAATAACTTGATTATCAAAATGCTCTATTAAGTAATTAAGAACTTCTCTGGTATTATGAGGGGGGGTTCAATCTTGTTGGAAGTAAATTTGCCGTAAAACTGCTAAAGGTAGATTATTAAGGGGATCCCCGATTTCATTTTGAAGAAAACCTTAGTACCCTGTTTTCAATATTGGCCCAATTATTCTCTTTTCAACGATACCAGCCCAGCCACTGACGCCAAACCTTTCTTGAAAATTGCCCTTTCTCATTGTATATTGATCCCAAGTATTTTGCTTATTGAACATACCATTAATTGTAAATCGTGATTCGTCGGAAAATAGAATAAAGTTGATAAAATTTGGGTGAAGTCTATATTTTTGAAGCAGCCAATCACAAAACACTACCCGTCTATCGCCATCGCCAGCATACAGATGTTGATGTAACTGATATTCAAATGCTCGATATCCGTGCTTTTTCAGTATTTTTCTTGCTGATTCGTGACTTATCTGCCTTTCTTCACCAATTTCTCTTGAAGAAACAGTTTTATCAACCTCAACCATAGCAAGAACGTTAATCTCAGTCTCTTCATTTATGATAAACCTTTGTTCCGCCTCTCGATTTTCTTCTTGTCTAAAACGATTCTCCACATGTGGAAAATACTGATCGGCTGGATGTTGCCGATTGGGATATCTCTGAGCATATAACTCAGCAGCATTCCTTGAATTTCAATGACATTCTCCAAAGATTGATAATATATCCACTTTTTCACTTTGAGAACATTATTTTGAAGAAAAATTAATCTGAAATTTAAGGAAAATTAAGGAATTTTTACTGTCTGCTCATAAAGCTCATGCTACTGTCATTACCTAAGTGAGTGTTTTGTTTTCCGAAGAAGACTTGATAAAAATAACTGCAAAATATTATGCATCATGGCTATCTATGGCACACTTGACAAAAGTAATTAAATTATCAACCAGTATTTTATTTAGTAATACTTAATTTATATTCTTATTTTTAATCCGATCGCAAATAAATTAGTATCGTTTGATTCGTCAAAAAATCCTTCTTTCGAAAAGTGCTTGTCATAAAAACTTTCTAACAAAAAATTAAACCGACGAAAAACTCAACTGAAAAGCAAAAAATAAAATAAACCTTCTTAGTCTAAATGATAATTGAGCTCCTAAACTAATGTAAGTAACTGATTTTGAGTCGGCGCCAAACAAACAATTATCGAAGATCATTATCTATGAAAGAAGTCATCAAAACGCAGCCGTGCATCTCGCTGCCATCATTTTACGCTTCACCTAATTCAAATTGCTAGTTTGTTTGGCGCCGACTCAAAATCAGTTACTCACATTAGTTTAGGAGCTCAATTATCATTTAGACTTAAAAGGTTTATTTTATTTTTTGCTTTTCAGTTGATTTTTTCGTCGGTTTAATTTTTTGTTAAAAAGTTTTTATTTTTTACTTTTTAGTTCCGTATTTCCTTCGTTTAATTTTTTGTTAAAAAGTTTTTATTTTTCAATTTTTTGTGGATAAAATCTACCAATTACTACCTACTTGTTTTTTGATTACTTCCAAAATACTTACTTACCTACCTTACTTCAACTATTACCAGTTAAATAATATGATTATCTACTTTTACTATTTGTTGTGATATAAATTATTTTCGTTGTTCTGGTTAGTTTATTTCATTACTTTGTATATCATTCCATCCTCTCATAAAATATACTGATTTTGACGGAACAAGAATAATGTCAGTAGCGATCTGTCATTGTCAACTACGTATGTGTGTGCCAATGTTCACTAGTGAAAAATCAATTATCCCCTATTTTTCTACCCGTAAGGGTGGCTAATTCCTTTCGAAATCCAAATATAAGGTATACCCTATCTATTAAAAAAAGAATCATCCAAATCGAAGACCCAGTACAAAGTTATGAAAAACATAAAATATACGGGTCGAATAGAGAACCTCCTCCTTTTTGGTTTCGTCGGTTAAAAAATGGTCGTCTTTCGAAAAATAATAGTAAGACACAAAAATGTAATTTTGCCAACTTGTCTCATTCCTATCTATCATACCAGTCACTAAAACTTTGCAATTGTAATTCTGGCATCACCTGAGGTCCTCAGATTAGTTTACGTCCGATCATGGCCACCTAGATGCAATATTGAAAGTGACTCTAAAATAATGGAGTAGGCGTAAAAACTCTTTAAAATGTCACATTTTGTACAGAATTGTCTCAAAAATCCAAAATTTTTACAATATACAGGGGATTCCATTTGAAAATTAAAAACCGGGTCCATTCTCGGTGGAACCGGAAGCGACCGGAAAGTGAATACACCTAATATACTAGAAGTTATGACTTGTCTAATAGATTGGTTATCTCAAGGCTTACCCAGTAAGTCTCACTTGGAAATTTACCCGTCCCTGACAACGACAGGGGTATCAATAATTCATGTTTTTCTCACTGAATTCAATGGAAATCAAGGAGTGAATCTGAAAATAATACTGTAACACTGTAACAGAACTTCGTGTGTATAGTATTCATGATGAAAATAGAAGAGCTTCTCATAAAAAGTGCTTTGACGTATCAGTTGTAAAAATCGGTAGAGAAAAAAAGAAATTACAAAAAATGGCGTCTGGTTGTCGGTATATTGAATTTTGCCACAATATGGCGTCTGGTTGTCACCATATTGAATTTTCATTATAACTGTAATGTTTTTATTCAAAATATGGCTCTGGTTGTCGCCATATTGAATTTTGTCACAATATGGCGTCTGGTTGTCGCCATATTGAACTTTGATTATTACTGTCATGTCTTTATTCACAATATTGCGTCTGGTTGTCGCCATTTTGATTACCGTCATGTCTTTAGTGACACTCGCAAAATTAAGACAATTCGATTGACGAACAAACATACAACATGATAAACACATTACCCTCCTTTGCGTCACGCAGTCGGCTAAAATGGGGTGTTGCCATTTAATAAAAACAGATTTTAGTTGTGTATCTTATTTCAGGACATCCTGCATAGAATGAAAATATTTTTGGAATGTGCTTGGATAGAAATAAGTCAGGAGCTTGCATACACCCCCCGGATCACCCTGTATGTATTTTTTGAAACATTTCACTTGGTCTTCAAAATAATTTACATTCGTACTTCCCTTTATTAATTCAAGCGTTAGAGAACTCGGGTATCAGAGGTATGGTGCTAAATTTATTTGAAAGCTATTTGAGTTCAAGAAAGCAAGTTGTTAGAGTGGGGGATACAATAAGTCAAAAACTAGACACTGAATATGGAGTACCACAAGGAACGGTCTTGGGACCAACATTATTCAATCTATACCTCAATGACTTATTCAGCTTGAAAATAAGTAGAGAAATAATAGGTTTTGCAGACGACACTGCTGATTTATATAATAATAATAATAATAATAATAATAATAATAATAATAATAATAATAATAATAATAATAATAATAATAATAATAATAATAATAAAATAATAATAATAATAATAATAATAATAATAATAATAATAATAATAATAATAATAATAATAATAACTTATTAGAATAAAATACAATGATGATAAGGTGAAAGAATGAACTTACCGATAAGGCAAGCACTTGTTTCGCGGAGAAAATATAATATGTGAAAAAAGTGAACTATAAGATATAAAGTTTTTTAAAAATTATAATAAATATTGAATATGAAAAAATGAACAAAAACATATAAAAAAGATAAAAAAAAAGGTACGAAAAAATTATAAAAGATAATAATAGCAATAAGAGTGTACAATGACATGTCTAATAGATATAAGATAGGGTACGCATGTGAAAGATACGCAATTTAAACAACACATTTCTAGTTGGATTTGAATTTTGAAATTATGAATTTATGAATCAAGACCTTTTTTTTATCACTTACTCGAATAGTCGTAGCAGCTCAGTTCTTTGGCTTTGAAGGATGTGTTTCTTCAATGCTCCTCTGAAGCTGTCGATATTTACTATAGATTTTATTAATTCAGGTATGTTATTGTATAATTTAGGGGCGGAATAAGTATACAAGCGTTGAGCCCTAACCATCAGAGGTGTAATACAGTGATTTCTCTGGCGAGTATTATACTGATGAGAAGGGAGCAATGCTGTATGTTTGCTTGCGTGGTATTTAATACTGGTGCATAAAAAATACAATTGTCTTATGCCTAACATTCGTGTTTCGAAGTATAGATCATCAGAGATATCTATTGTTCTTGGAAAATATCAGTTTTAAAAATCGCCTTTGCATAACTCCAATAACATGAATATGAGTATTCAGAGCTCCACCCCACACTGCTATTCCATAACGAATGTGGCTTTCCACAAGGGAATAGTACAAAGTTTTTAAGTACTTCAGCGGCAGGATTTCTTTAAGTTTCCTAAATTTCAATAAAATTGTCCTCAGTTTATTAACAGTATACTTTATATGAAGATCCCATTTTAGATGACTATCAATAACTATGCCCAAATATTTCACTTTATGCTCTTGTTGTATATGGAATGGTGTATCAGTATCGATCGTTATGTGATCGAATAGAGGCATTCCGACAGAGTTACAACAGAATGGAAAATAACATGTTTTATCGACATTAACAGATAATAACTTTTTATCCAACCACTGTTTTATAAGAGGAAATTCGGTTTCAGCTTTGATTTTCAAAGAATTCCAGTTATCAGCTTCAAAAAAGATGGCTGTGTCATCTGCAAATCCAATTATGTTTCCATTGTTGTTCAATGAAAAAATGTCGTTGATATATACATTGAATAAAATTGGTCCCAGCACAGATCCTTGAGGTACGCCACAGTCGATCTCCATTTCACTACTCAATACGTCATCAATTCTAACTCTCTGGCTTCTTCCCGTCAAATAACTTTCAAACAATTTCAAAATATTACCCCGCATACCAATATCCTCTAAAGACTGTAGGAGAAGATGATGGCTGACAGTGTCAAAAGCCTTCGATAAGTCTATGAATATGCACAGAGACGGTTCACTTTCATTCAAAGCATCGGTAACTTTCGATGTCAACGACAGAACAGCATCTTGAGTTGAAATGTTTTCTCTAAATCCAAATTGGCTGTTTGAAATTATTTTATATTTATGGAGAAATGAGACAAGCCTCTTTCTAATAATCATTCCAAATATTTTCGATAGATGGGTAACTAAGGATATTGGGCGATAATTTGTAATAATTAATGAATCCCCCTTTTTCAAAAGTGGTATAGTCAGTAGGGTATACCCCTTCTTTGACAGATCGATTGAGAATATGAGTTAGCGGGTCTTCAATGTAAACTGATATTAGTTTTATAGTTTCCGATTTTAAATCATCACACCATGTTGCCTTGTTATTCTTGAGCTGTGATATTGTATTTTTTGTTACCCCTGAGTCAATTGGTTCGAAGACGAATGAATTCAAAATGGATGACCTTTTTATTTCGAAATTTGTGTCGTTTTTGATCTTAGCAAGAGTTCTGCCCGTTTCTACAAAGGATGGATTGAATGCGTTTGCAATTTGAGTTTTATCTGTTATAATAGCATTATTTGAAGGATTTTTTATTTTTTGAATATTAATCTTTTGTTTTTTTGTATTTGATATTTGTTTGGTAATATCCCATAAGATCTTAGAATTATTCTGATTGTTATTGATTTGTTTTTTATAAAAATTTGATTTTGCCTTGTGGATCAATGCGGTTAGCTTGTTTCGATAGGTTTTATATTCTTTGTTCAGATCATTATTCTGTGTTTGTCTTTGCATTTGGCGAAACATTTTGTTTTTTTTGTTAATGGAATTAAGTATTCCATTTGTTACCCAAGGTGCTATTCTGGTGGTTTTTCTGCGCATTTGGCGCCTCTCTGTGCATATTTCCAGTGCATTTATGGTAATTTCGATAAATTTTTTCGTTGCAGAGTCTGGACTTGGTGCAGAATACACATCATCCCAGTTGATATTGTTGAATATATTATGTGCTTTATTGACATTCAAGCATTCCATAAATTTGTTGTTTACTTTGTCTTTTTCCTTTGCAGCAAACACGACCTGGAGTATAGAAGTATAGTGATCTGTAATTGTAGTTTTTAGTATGATAGGAATAATTTTTTCATTCAAATCAGGACTTTTGGATTTGATGGAGATATGGTCCAAACAGGTTTTACTGTTCCCTTGAACCCTAGTAGGTGCGTTTATTGTAGAGCTGTAACCAAATTCATTCAATGTATTCAAATATTCAGTAGTATCATTGTCATCGGGATTCGACAAATCAATATTTATATGAAGCAGATACTTGGTCAAATCTAATGAAGAAAGTAGAGAAAGACCTCAAGATAATGAAAGACTGGTTTGATCACAAACTCCTTACCATGAATCTCAAAAAAACTAAATTTCTGCCTTTTAGCTGGAATGCTGCCGGCATGACAAATATGCAACAGATCAATTTTAACATAAACGAATGGACACATGGTATCCGGGTTTAATTAAACATATGCCTTTAACTTGAACTTTTCTCAATATTTGTAATTTTGGAAGAAATAAAATCAGTGGAAGAAATAAAATACCTAGGGGTATATCTAGATCGGCATCTAAGGTGGGACAAACATATCAACTACGTGATAAAAAAAATACGAAATATAATATTCACCCTCAAACACATTCAAGCGTTAGAGAACTCGGGTATCAGAGGCATGGTGCTAAATTTATTTGAAAGCTATTTGAGTTCAAGAAAGCAAGTTGTTAGAGTGGGGGATACAATAAGTCGAAAACTAGACACTGAATATGGAGTACCACAATGAACGGTCTTGGGACCAACATTATTCAATCTATACCTCAATGACTTATTCAGCTTGAAAATAAGTAGAGAAATAATAGGTTTCGCAGACGACACTGCTGATTTATATGAAGCAGATACTTGGTCAAATCTAAGGACGAAAATAGAGAAAGACCTCAAGGTGATAAAAGAGTGGTTTGATCACAAACTCCTTACCATGAATCTCAAAAAACTTAATGTCTGCCTTTCAGCTGTAATACTGCCGGCATGACAAATATGCAAATATATCAATATAAACATAAACGGGAGGACACATGGTATCCAATCAGTGGAAGGAATAAAATACCTAGGGGTATATCTAGATCGGCATCTAAGGTGGGATAGACATATCAACTACGTAATAAAAAAATTACAAAATATGATATTTACCCTCAAACACATGAAAGAGTACCTACCAACGGAAAACTTGAAAACCTTGTAGTCCATTGAAATGTTACAAATTAAGGACCGAATATTGCATTTATTAGAGGACGCATTTTTATTTTTGGGACATGTGTGGGGGGGTCAATAGAAGCTTAACCCCAAGTTTATGGGGTCGCCACCTTCGTCCCCCGGCCGCCATCTTGGAAAAAGGGGTACAAACACTTTTTCGCGATATCTCGGAAACTATGTGTCTTACAAAAAAAATTTTAAATCATAATTTGTAGCAAATTGTTTTGCCTACAAATATGTTCATATAACTTTCTGCCCTAAAAATTAAAGGAGTTATAAGCAAAAAAGTGAGAAAATCTTTGTGAAAATGTTCTTTTTTGCTGTATAACTTTTTTTTATACATTTTACAAAAAAATTACCTTCAAAAGGGCGCACATCTGCTCAGTTATATAGCCCTTCAAGTTTTATGTATGGAGATCTCATAACACAGAATTTGCTGTTTCTTCATGCTATTTCAGGATGTGATACATCAGCAGCCTATAATATGGGGAAATTGAAATTTATAAAAATAATGGAGAAACTACCTGAATTAGCTGGTGGTACCGCGCTATTCCTGAGTGAGAAAGTCGATCAATCTTTGCTCACTCTTGTTGGCGAACGTTTTTTCATAGCTTTATACGGCGGTAATAAAGACGACTCACTAGACGGCTTGCGATACAAACGATTTTCCAAGACAGTGACAAAAAATTCATTTAATTTATCATCGTTGCCTCCAACACAAGATGCTGCTCGTTTTCACAGTCTCCGAGTATATCACCAGGTCCAGTCGTGGCTCGGAAGATATCAAAATCCTGAAGATTGGGGCTGGAAGAAGCATGCAAACATTTGGATGCCAATACAAGCTTCCAAGCCTCCAGCACCCCCCGATCTCATGAAATTAGTTTTCTGCAGATGCAAAGGAAACTGTGGAAGCATGTGTGGCTGCAGAAAAGAAGGCCTGAAATACTCTACAGTATGCCTCCATTGTTCTGGCGAAACATGCAGCAACATTATGGAAATATCAAAGTTAATGAAAGAAAATGAATTTGAAGATGAACTTCCAACTATGACTCCGATTTTAACTCCTGTCATTCCTCACACTTTCACATTTGACGTTGATTTTGATTCTGAGCCACAGCCTGGACCATCGAAGAAAAGTCGATTAGAGTAGCTAGCTAATAAGTGATTAAAAATATTAGATGACGGGGATTACCTTATAAGCAAGATGTCCGTGGAGGAGGCCTACTGGGGGTACCACGTTGAAAAAAACGCGCTTACAGACTCTACCTCATAGGTGGCGGGAAAAAGAGTTAGGAATGAAAAAGTGAAGTTGTTCGAATTTCACAAAAATTTTGTAAGAATATATTTACAATAAAAAAAAAACAAAAATAAGTCAAACATTTCGTTTCGACCGGATTCTCATGAGCATTGAATGAATGTGGTTTTTTGTGGAGGAACAACGTTTCTTGACATGTTTTTTTCGTAACCTTCCACAGTCTGAAAATGAAAATATAATCAGGAAAATCTATACAAGTGTAGAAAGGGCAAACTGATTAGTTCACCCCGATAAGTTATTGCGTTCACCAAATTATATTTCCTATGGAAAAATGATTCAATTTGTCAATAACTTGCCGTTTTCTGAATTTGCCTATCAAAAAAAATTTTAAAAAATTCAAAAGATACTTCTCTATATAGTTTCTGCTTGACGTTTCGGGGACTATATCTGCCCCCGTTCTCAAAATCTTCTGAATCTCATTTAATTGTTTTATAATTTGGATTTTTGCTCGCAGAGTCTTTTTTGCTTTTTCAACTGACGGATGTCAATTGAGCATTGACGAACCCGGTCAACTTTGGAGCGCTGTAACAGCGTTTTGAATGAATGAAATTAGAAAAAATTATGGGAAAAATTTTCCTCAAAAGATCATCTACAAGATTGGTCTGTAGTATTTTTTTTTGTAAAATGTATAAAAAATAAGTTATAGAGCAAAAACGAAAACTTTTACAGAAATTTTTAATTTAGGCAAAAAGTTATATCAACATATTTGTAGGCACAACAATTTGCTACAAATTATGATTCCACAAATTTTGTGTTGTAAGACGCATAGTTTCCGAGATATCGCAAAAAAAGTGTTTTCACCCCTTTTTCCAAGATGGCGGCCGGGGGGACAAGGGTGGCGACCCCACAAACTTGAGGTTGAGCTCCTATTGACCCCTCACACATGTCCCAAAAATAAAATTGCGTCCTCTAAAAAATGCAAAGCTCATGTAACATTTCAATGGACTATTGTATTTTGCCCTTGTAGAGAGTCATCTCAGATACGGAATACAGGCATGGGGCGCAGCTGCGCGTACATACATCAATCCACTCGAAATTCTACAAAAAAGATTCCTGAAAATAGTTATGTCAAAACCGCGTAGATATTCTACTGAGGATCTGTACAGTACGTCACAGATTATGGATATTCGTCAGCTTTTCTTTTTTAATACGTGTATAACATATCATTTCAGTGAAGATAAAGCACCTCACACCTCTCATCAGTATATAACTCGAGGGCGCCAACTACTTACACGCCCATTATTGAAAAAATTACTGTCACAGAGGAGCTACTCCTATATTGGCACTAAAATGTATAACGCCATCCCTGAAAGCATAAAACCAACAAAATATACCTGAAAAAGTTCTTACTACAGACTCCCAGAACATTTTTTATTACCATGATAGAATCCAATGGTTGATAAAAAAAAATAGATAACTGTACCCTATTCTTCACACATTAAATTGTATTAATATTTTATTCTATTGTATCTCATAGTATTTACCTAACTATGGGTCTTTGCGTTTTATTGTATTTTTATTACTGTATTTTATTATACATAAGTACAATAAGTACAATAAAATATTCAAGTGACGTATTCCTGAGACAATTTTAAGAAAAAAAGTCTATATAAACTTGTGTCTGGAAATGCTTCATTTCGAAGATACAGGGTGTTGAAATTGATTTTTTTTGGTCGCTTTTTAAAAATAACTTTTGCAAAAAAAAAGTTTTTTGCACGAAATTTGGTACCCGGGTTTTTTTGACGTGATAAATCATAATTTAGTATTCATTTTCATGTAACATCTAGAGGGCGCTGCGTACGCTGTCATTATTTATTTCAAATTGCTCTAACATTTTTGACAGTAAACTTTTAGTACTTTTCATGAGAAAACCCTATTCCCACACCTTTTCCAAGTAAAAAAGCTACACTTCCTCAACAACGCTGGATGTGATCGTTTTCGAGATATTTACAATTTTCTATATCGATGAATGTTACTTAGCTCCTAGGGCGCTAAGTGAAATTGCTGAAAACATTACAAAAACTAAGTGTGTGGTAGGTCTCGTCAACATAAACTACTTTTTTCCTATGAAATGTTCATCGAAAACTGATTTGTTTTCGAGATACAGATTGTTGAAATTTTTCGAAACATGGTTGGTTTTTGTCATAAGTTTTATGCAATTTTAGTTATTTTCATCAAACTTCATACGCAGTATACCCGGACAGACTTTTTCCAAACTGAGCATTATCAAACTGCTTAATCAGTATAGCCAAATTTGATTTCAATAATTTTTGTCACTCTCCGCTTGCAAATTGAGTTAATTAAATCGAGTAGGTTATGAACGTTCGTTTATAAAAATAGAAGTTCGCTGTCACATTTTTAACTATTCATTGACAAATTCACAGTTCCGAGGTTATAAAGTGATTTTTTGGTACCATGCCCGACTTTACGAATGCTGAAATGGCTGATATGGTTTTTGCATACGGCTTGGCTGACGAAAATTCAACCGAGGCCAGACGCATCTATCAGGAAAGGTATCCCCAACGCGTCACTCCTTGTGCAGCGACATTTGCGAATCTTTTCCGGCGACTTTCCGAATCTGGAAGCTTTGAAAGAAATTCTGCAGTAGGACGGCTACGGACTACGAGCACTGTGGAATTGGAGGAGGCGGTTCTCGAAGAAATTAGTGAACATCCAGAGACAAGTACAAGAAAAATTAGTCAAACTTTAAATGTGAGTAACATCACCGTTTATAGAATTTCAAAGGAACAGCAATTATATCCTTATTATATTCAGCGTGTCCAGGCACTTACGCTACGTGATTTTCAACCACGTATCGAATTTGCTCAATGGCTTCAAAGAAAAGTCGAACAACATCCCCAAATTTTATCGAAAATCCTCTTCACAGATGAGGGTAATTTTTCAAGAAATGGTATCATGAACTTCCATAACAACCACATCTGGGCGGAAGATAAACCACATGCGATAACGCAAACTCATTTCTAAGACAGATTCTCTTTTAATGTATGGGTAGGCATAATCAGGGATTATTTGATTGGGCCATATTTTCTCCCCTTACGTTTGAATGGAGATGCTTACCAAAATGTTTTGGAACACGAGCTTCTCAGCTTATGGAAGATGTTCCCATTGGTCTCCGAAATCACTCTTGGTTTATGCACGATGGAGCCCCTGCTCATTTTAGTCTGACAGCAAGAAATTTCTTAGACGTAGCATATCCCCAACGATGGAAGGAAGAGGAGGCACTCAGCATTGGGCCCCAGGTTACCAGCCTCAATCTCGTCGATTTTTTCTTTTGGGGACACCTAAAATCACTAGTTTATGCTAGACCCATTGAAAACGAGGAAATGTTAAGGGATCGCATCATAGCTTGCTGCGAAACGATAAGAAAAACTCCCGGCATTTTTCAACGGGTGCGGAATTCTTTGATGAGGAGAGCAGAAGCTTGTTTCACTGTTGGGGGTCGTCACTTTGAACAGTTGTTGTAATAGTTGTTTCGTTAAATTTTTATATGTTTAATTGCCTAATAAATAACATAGTACTTTTCCGAATTGTTTTTTTACAAACTCCGCAATGTAGCACTTTCTAATTGAATAATTAAACCTGACAGTTTTTTTTAATTTGGATTGATTAAGCAGTTTGATAATGCTCAGTTTGAAAGAAGTATGTGTTTGAAAATTGATGAATATAACTGCAGTTGCAAATAACTTATGACAAAAACCAACCATGTTTTGAAAAATTTCAACAATCTGTATCTCGAAAACAAATCATTTTACGTTAAACATTTCATAGGAAAAACGTAGTTTATTTTGACGAGACCTACCACATACTTAGTTTTTGTAATGTTCTCAGCAACTTCACTTAGCGCCATATGAGCTAAGTAACATGCATCGATATAGAAAATTGTAAATATCTCGAAAACGATCACCTCCAGCGTCGTTGAGGAAGTGTACCTTTTATACTTGGAAAAGGTGTGGAAATAAGGTTTTTTTATGAAAAGTACCAAAAGTTTAGGGTCAAAACTGTTAGGGCAATTTGAAATAAATAATGCCAGCGTACGCAGCGCCCTCTAGATGTCACATGAAAATTAATACGAAATTATGATTTCCCACGTCAAAAAAACCCCTGTATCTCCGAAACGAAGCATTTCCGGACACACGTTTATTAGACTGTTTTTCTTAAAATTGTCTCAGGAATACGTCACTTGAATATTTTAACGTACTTATGTTACACCCTGTATATCATGTATTTTATATTTTAGTATTTAACTGTATCTCATCATTCATTATTTTTTTATTGGAACCTATGTATCTCATCTGTTTTGTTTATATTTATCTGTATTATATTTATCTGTATTTTTTATATATTTAGCTGTATTTTTTCGTTTATCTTTTTTATGGGAAACAAGTGCTTGCACTTATCCCTTGCAGTACTTTATTTATTTAGCTATATTTATTTATCCTGAATAAAGTTATATTATTATTATTATTATTATTATTATTGAAAGACACATATTTCCAAGAGTTGTTATGTTTATCGTACTAGAAATTCAATTTAATCTTTTGTTTGGAGGGTCAGTACACGTCCCCCGAAAAGTATCGATTGTTCAGCAATTTTGTAGTAAACTTATTCAATAATATTGATCTAAAGTCCTTTCGTAGACAACAGAAGACACATTCAGTTATATTGGAGCAAATAACGGTCTATTATAGAAGTGTTTTCATACGTCAGCAGAAAAGCTCAAGTAAACACCGGCGTGCAGTTGACAGTAGAGACAATCAAGTGATTGATTATAAACATTCATCTCCCAATTTTATCATCTACAAACGACAATTTCACTCCATCAGCATAGTAGTGGACTCTGCTCGTCATCAACAAAAACCCGATGACATCGTCTCTTTGATCGGGATCACAGCATGCGGAAACTGCAACGTAAAGCCCATTGTAGTAAACAAGGGTATGCGCGTAGTCGAACCGCGCACTTCGAAAACCATCGAGCGGGCTTTGAAACGAAGGGCTGAATGCGCGAGCCGGCCGTTCATCAGTGTTTCTAATGAAACTAGTAGAGTTAGTGGGTGAATTTTATAAATCGTCGTGTACACGTGCTTTTTTTACGTGCGAGAGTGTGTCATTGAAGCTGCAAGCTCTGGATGTATCCCTGGCTGAAAGCAGTCGCGAATTATAGGGGTGAGTGACCGACATCCACCATGTTTCTGTTGTTTGCTGTTTTTTTAAGTTGCGTGTTTTTCGGATTGGACTGCGGGGGATAATTTGATTGTGCCGCAGCAGATTTGAATCACGAATGTACCCAGATTCTCTGCGGGGTGATTTGAAACAGCGAATGGCTAATTTTTTTGTTGTTGACATTCGACACCGGTCGCAGAATGGGGGCCAAGGGTGGTTTTCTTTTTCAAGAGCTTTTTGTTATCCCATACAAAACAAAAGGACCACACACACATATGTGTCCTTCGTCGATGTATATCAAATGACGATTTAGTTACATATCAAACGTTTCGACTGTGACCACAGTCTTCTTCGCATATTTTTTTGGGCTAACGTTATTATCAAATGGAGCTGAACCATTATTTTGAAAAACAATGACGAACAACAACAAACACCATTGCACACGGAAAGTTTTGTTTTCGTGACACACATTATTTCAATGTTATTTTTTCAATTTTTTAACAAGTTATTTATGTACATTTATACGGTGGCGTATCTAGGAATTCTGCTTGGGGGGTATTTTATTTATTTATTTATAGTAGTAATACATCCAACAGATAAAAGAGTCCAATTATAGGAGTATATAACGTAAACTTTGTCACAGGGTTTTGGGTTTTTAATAATAACTGATAAAGTAACAATACTTTTGAAATTTTTTTGAATTGGGATGCATTTGAAAAGAATATATCCACTGAGGGAAGATTGTTTAGACATCTACACATATGATTTAGACAATTATAGAAATGATGTTGGGAATTCGGTACATCAATACGAAAGGTAAGATTCGTTTCAGAGGCTAAACGAGGAAAATCGAAGTGTTGATGAATCGATTTCATTGTGTATAAGATTATGAATTAAAGTAAGGTCGGAAATTTCACGACGTTTTCTCAAAGAAACCATATTGAATTCATTCAAGAGGAGATTATACTCACAGTGTCTTTCTGGATATGAACCATGAACTTTGAGATACATGAATTTCAGAAATCTACGTTGAACATTTTCTAGTTTGTCACTGTATTTTGTATAATGCGGGTTCCATATCTGGCTGCCGTATTCCAATTTCGATCTCACCAAAGCAAAAAATATGCATTTCATTGCTTCTGGTGATTTGAATTCTTTGCAATTTCGTATGACAAATCCAAGAAGACGCATTGATCTATTTGTGATATCCTCTATGTGTGACGAAAACGTTAATTTCGCGTCAAACGTTATTCCTTGATCCCTACATTCAGATACCCCCGTAATGATGGTATCCTTCAATAAATAATTTTGGACAATTGGAGATCTACGTGAGTATGTCATAATTCTGCATTTGCTAATGTTCAGTGGTAAGTTATTCGAGTCACACCATTCAACTATATTATTTATATCGTGTTGTAATGTGGTACAGTCCGTAGGATCTCGAAAAGGAGTTTTTTTGATTTTATGGAGTCACAAATGTCGTTTACAAACATAAGAAATAAAAGTGGCCGCAGGTTTGAGCCCTGCGGCACCCCAGAACAGGCGATAAACTCAAAGCTTTTTTCCCTCCATATTCAGCAAACACATTTCTGTTCGAGAGGTAACATTCCAGAAGGTTTTGGAGTTTCGTAGAAATTCCGAATCGACTTAGTTTTCTCAGAAGTAATTCATGGGAAACTCTGTCGAACGCCTTACTGAAATCAGTATAAATGACGACCACCTGATTTTTATCATCTAAAGATTTCGAAACATATTGAGTAAGTGTACATAGATTCGAAACAGTGCTTCGTGCTCTCATGAATCCATGTTGGAATTCCGAGAGAGATCTGGAAATTTTATTAGAAATTAGATCCGACAGGATGATTTCAATAAGTTTTGAGAAGACTGATATCAGAACAATTGGTCGTAGTTGGTAATATCATTTGCCTTTCCTGACTTATGTACAGGGCAAATGCGTTTTCCATAGTTTAGGAAATCGGTCAGTATGTAACATTTTATTGTAAATTATTTGTAGGGGTCCACATAGGTAAGTTATATGGTTTTTGACAACTTTGGCAGGAATACCGTCAGGTCCGCTAGACATTTTGTTTTTTAATTTTTTTTATGCTTTTAAGATTTCTTCAGTATACTAATGTTGTTCAAAATTAGCGGTAAACTGAAATTGTTTGGGGTATCTGGTAGTTCATGTTGACTATTATTATCATTGGCGGTATAGATACTACTAAAATGTGAAGCAAATGCGTCAACAATTTCTTTTGGTGTAGAGAGAGTGATATCGTTGAAAATCATTTGCCCCGGAATTCGAGTTTTATTTTTCTTTGAATTAATAAATGCACAGAAATTATTAGGGTTGGATTTCAAATTGTTTTCGGACCTCTCGATGAAGGTTTTATATACCGCGGCTATTTCCTTTTTTATAGTCCTACGTAGGTTCTTTAATTTCTCGAGATGGAACAAGTACTTCGTTTTTTTATACATATGAGAGTGATGATATTTCATTTTATTGTTATTAATTATGTTCGTGGTATACCAATGTGGATAAGTGCGGCGCCTGTTTCTCTTCAAGGGTACACATTGGGATACCACTGACTGCAACACATTATCACATTCTTCACTGGCCACGTCTGGATCGTCTATTGTCACCAAAAACATACAAAAGTTATATACCTCTACTTATAGATACAAAAAACATAAGTATTTTTTTTTCATTCAAATTCGAACAAAAATACAAAATGTAATCAAATAAAAAAATATATAGACATATACTATAAGTAGGTACAAAAACAAAGATTTCTTCCGTTAAAATGAAAATAATAACTACAAAATGAAATCCAGTATCCTGTGTTTCTTGTTTGCAAACATTTCAATAACATTTAAAACATCTCTTTGCACATTTCTATGAACATGAAGTAGACCTAATCCAACCAGGTGCTCCTGTTGCATCGTTGATCGCAGCCAATAGTTTTTAATCGCATCAACGAAAAAAAACTTCGTAGCAGTATTCAAAATATGAAGACACTTTTTTATCAATATGTTGGCGTCACAAGAAAAAGAATTAAAAAATTCTAGTAGCAGCTGAACGCTCGAAAGAATGTATTTTCGTTGGAGAGTAATGTTTTCATTGAATTTTGATAATGTGAAGCTATTGTTAATCAAGTAATTTTTTTGGAAGCGCCGATTTTATTTAAACCCAAATAGTTGTTCACAGAATGACTCCATAATTTTTTTGCTTCCTGGAGCTCATTTTACATGTGTACTCACTACTCAATAATATCACGCTATAAAATTGTTTAAAAATTGATTATTTTGTTAATTATAAATTTCCAAATTGAGTAAATATTGTCATAATTTGTTCACTGATATTTCACATTATTTGCAGTTTCATGACTAACAAAGGCATTTCACAACGTTTTAAAAAAATATACGCATTTTTTCCCATAAGGTTGCTAAGAATTTATTATGATAAAAAAAAAACTCATTTTTGTTCTATTTTTTTTTTATTATTAAAATAATATATTAAGATTCTTTTTAAAATTAGTAATTGGTTATTCTCTACCCAATAAGATTTTTTTTTATTAATAATGTAATTGTTTATTCACTTAAGAAATAGTTATAAATAAACTTCGATTTTATAATTTTTATAACATAATAAACAACCTAATGCGAAAAATAATTTTTGAAAAATTTAATTTCCTTTTTAAATTTGTCAGTCATAAAACTGAAAATAATAAGATATATCACTAAAAGAAAATTACAATATTTACTCGATTTCTTATATTTTGTTAACTT
Organism: Gonioctena quinquepunctata; assembly: GCA_018342105.1. Lineage (NCBI taxonomy): Eukaryota > Metazoa > Arthropoda > Insecta > Coleoptera > Chrysomelidae > Gonioctena > Gonioctena quinquepunctata. The sequence goes on from JAFIRS010000681.1 coordinate 154,100, forward strand.
AAGAAATGTATAATTAACATAATAATCAACTTCTATAGCGTGATATTATCGAGTAAACATGTAAGCAAAAAAATATGAAGTCGTTCTGTGAACAATTCGGTTTTTAATAAAATTGACGGTTTCAAAAACACTTCCTAATTAACAATAGCCTCACATTATCAAAATCCAATTAAAAAAAATATATATAATTTTTTAAATTTTTGTAATCATATTTGATAGTATGAAAAATATTTTCTGTGCATTGCTCTCTCGAGAGTTGCCCTATTTTCAACGTTCAATTAAAATTATAAATAATTGAGATATAATTCCGAGAGTAGAAACTTTTTCATGGAGAATTTCCTCCTCTTCAAGAACCTGTTTTTTTATTTTCTCTATCATCAATCGTTTTTGAGCTATTACCAAATACCAAAGAACGGCCTCATTTTTTTTTTGTTTTATAACAAATTCTCGTCGGCGAAAAAAATCGAAGAATACATCTTTCTCAGAATGACATATTTTAGTAGACTTGGAAGATTTTTCGCAAGAAACTCACTTTTCGACCAGACTAATGTGAACATGCCCAGCGACCGGTCTCGACGTTTTAGATTTGAGTAGAGATGTGGTGGCCATTCTGCAGTTTCTTGGGGTAAATACACCCGTTGCCCCCCATTGAATACGCGCTTGCATTTATTTAATCATATATTTTCTTTAAAACTCCCTCACTTATCGCAATGATTTATTATTTATTATAACTAGCATTAGCACTAGCATAGTTTTATTAAATACTCCTGTTTCAAGAAAATAGATCAAATCATTTATATATACAGTGTGTCCACTTATGTTGCCGACAAATGGAAAACTTTTTTATTTTTTGTTTCAGGAAAAAGTCATTTTTCATAAACATGTTCTAAAACCTGATCTAATCCAATCCTAAAATTTATCAGTAATATACGAGGTTTGTAAAAAAATTTGAATTTGGTACAGGAGTATAGTGCCTTTATTTGAGACAATATCGAAAACTGTTAGTATGAAAAGTTGTACAGAATTAATAATAACATTTAAATAACATTCAATGATATCCACCCCGAAAAATAAGTTTTTTTTTAGTTTTTGCTCTAAATTACCATTTTAAGTTAACCCATTGAAATTGAAAGATTAAGTTATGACTAATAATTATAGTATATCCATTCACCCCTGATAAAACATAATAGGATTTGCTCTTTGATCGAAAATGCCGACCATAGGCGGATATTTATCCAGCAACTTATCAGATGTCGGCTCGTAATATGTGTTTTTGTGTGATGGATTTGGTGTAGAACATTATTTTTCAGATTTGTACGTGGGTGTTTTGATTTACAGGTGTTGTTCAACAGATTATAGCAGGTTGTGAAATAGTTGATTATATTTGTATCTTTTTAGTCATTAATTTTTTTTTTATTTCTATAGCCCCGTAGATTTCGCGTTTACGTTTGTGTATTTCTATTTTCAAAATTTTTGTTTCATCAAAATTGAACTAGTGATTGAGCCGAGTTTAATGTTTGGACAGAGCAGTTTGATTTTTTTTGTCATACTTATAACAGTCCCTTCCACCCTTGAAATCTCAGGAGAAATAATTCTAGGGGCATTTAGAACTATAACGCCTAAAATGTTACGAAATGTGTTGGGAGAAACAATTGAACGAGCTGAAATGTGTCTTGAACAAGGAGGAATGCACTTCGAAAATTGACAGTGAAAGTAATAAATTATTACCCATGGCCCACTTGACAAAAGTAAATGAATTATTATCCAGTATTTTCCTTGGTAATATTCAATTTGAATTCTCATTTTCAATCCAATCGCAAGTAAATTAGTTAGATTCATAAAAAATCCAATTTTCGGAAAGTGCTTGTCAAAAAAAGGTCGCCATTGGAAAAATAATAGACACGAAAATGTAATTTTGCCAACTTGTTTTATTCCTATATATCATACTAGTCACTAAAATTTTGCGATTGTAATTTTCTGACATCACCTTTTCCGACTTGCTGCGTCATCGAATTTTATGGAATTGTGGTCACTAATATTTTTAAAACTGAACCTTTTTTTCAAATAAAAATGGATGGGACAAGTTGGATGAAGGGTAATTGTGAAAATAATTTTACCTGATGAAATGAAAACAGTATATGTGAATTGAGAACCTCGCTTTTCAAAACCGACTTAAATTGGGGATAATTTTTTACTCGTATCGAATTCCTGCACCTTGGTAATTATTCACCCGAGGTACCTGTTTATAGAAAGTACTTAACACCTGATATATACCTGGGTAGTTCTGAAAGGTAAATTCGTCAAGTATTTTCCCAAATGGATTTTGGCAGGTAGGTGTGAGAAAGGTATTCTGCGAATTCATTAAATGAAGCAACCATTATCACCAACATTTCATTCCTCACGATTTTTATTTCGGTCCCTCATCTTTGTGACGTTTCCAATCATTAGATCTGATGGAGTTGAAGAATATTTATTATTATTACAACAATACATCAGATTATCGAACAATTAATTATTATTTCGGTTAAAAAAACCCGAAACTTGTGATATCAACTTTTCGGGTTCCAAGAGGATATTGCATGATACAAACATTAACAATCTTAGAACCGTACTGCAAAATGTAACTTTTGAAGATATTTTACTCAGGTGTTGGAACAAAATTTAACAGTTTTCACGACAATCTGATAAATCATTTGAATCGTAGGTGTCTACAAAAAAAATTTCAGAATACCAAGAAACAATTCTACAACTTCAGAAAACAAATATCGAATGAACGATATCTTTCAAATATACAAATGCCGCAAAAAAGAGAAAAATTAGATATGTGTCGTGAGCAGATCTCTGCTTTTATTGGATGTTTTCAACGAATTCTAATGTATCTCAGAACTCTTCTTTCACATATAAATATTGTCAAGTTAACTTTTCAGTGATATGTATTCGTATGACTAGGAGCATTTTGTGAATTATCTGATTTCTTATTTCAATGATGAAAATATCAACTGAAAAGCAAAAAATAAAATAAACCTCCTTAGTCTAAATGATAATTGAGCTCCTAAAGTAATGTAAGTAACTGATTTTGAGTCGGCGCCAAACAAACAATTATCGAAGATCATTATCTATGAAAGAAGTCATCAAAACGTAGCCGTCCATCTCGCTGCCATCATTTTACGCTTCACCTAATTCAATTGCTAGTTTGTTTGGCGCCGACTCAAAATCAGTTACTTACATTAGTTTAGGAGCTCAATTATCATTTAGACTAAGGTTTATTTTATTTTTTGCTTTTCAGTTGATTTTTTCGTCGGTTTAATTTTTTGTTAAAAAGTTTTTATTTTTTACTTTTCAGTTCCGTATTTCGTCGGTTTAATTTATTGTTAAAAAGTTTTTATTTTTCAATTTTTTGTGGCTAAAATCTACCAATTACTACCTACTTGTTTTTTGATTACTTCCAAAATACTTATTTACCCACCTTACTTCAACTATTACCAGTTAAATAATATGATAATCTACTTTTACTATTTGTTGTTATATAAATTATTTTCGTTGTTCTGGTTAGTTTATTTCATTACTTTGTATATCATTCCATCCTCTCATAAAATATACTGATTTTGACGGAACAAGAATAATGTCAGTAGCGATCTGTCATTGTCAACTACGTATGTGTGTGCCAATGTTTACTAGTGAAAAATCAATTATCCCCTATTTTCCTACCCGTAAGGGTGGCTCAATCCTTTCGAAATCCAAATATAAGGTATACCCTATCTATTAAGAAAAGTTATGCCTGATAGAATCGGTTAACGGACCAGAATTCAGAGGGTGAGTGATCAATATCCTTCATTTCGCTACCCTTAGGGGTGGATTTCATCTTTTAAATTCAAATGGGACCAAATTCGAAGTACACCCTATCCACTGAAAAAAGAATTATCGGAATCGAACGCCTCAGTAAAAAGTTATGCGTGATCATACATAAAAAAAAATATGGAAAAACATAAAATGTACGGGTCGAATAGAGAACCTCCTCCTTTTTGGTTTCGTCGGTTAAAAATGAGTCACACCTCTTTTCACAAATATTAACATTTTGCAATTTATATCCAGTTACCTGGCTATGCCAATGTAGAATTATGTTTTTTTTTCAGTGGTTCTACGCTTTAGTTTATGAATATCATTAGATTTTTCTAACATAAAATCTCAGATGATTGGGAATCGCTTCATCTAACATTTAATGCATTCTCCATTAAAAGAACTGGTTTGAAGCATCGAAACTTGCTCTCCCGTAAAGTTTAAATCCGGAAATTCAATCACCGACCTCTGACTCAACAAAATGAGTATCTTCATTAAAAAATCAACATGCTTTATGTGAAAAATTAATTAGAAATCTCAGTAATGGGGATGGGACGATAAAATAAAAACCCGAACTAAACAGACACTAACTCTAATTGGGAGCGGGTTTCATTATCATTTAATAGGTCAGGTCAGGTAATTTAGGCCAAGTAAAAAATCCTGTGGTGTATGTTATTACTGTAGAATTTGAAACTTTACATTGACAAAAACTAGAAACACACCTGCTTGATGAACGTGCGTGTTACTCGATTCTTCAGCTATCTGCTCAGATATACCAGACTTAAATCTGATAATTTTTAATGTACTACCACAGACATTCTTTTGAGAATTTCTCGTTGATGAACTGAACAAAAATGTTAAAAACAATGTATTAGGACTTCATTGATTCTAAAATTTATAATTATTGGATTCAGTAAAATCATTGTAGAATAACAATCCTCTTGCTTTAGAAGATTATTCCATTGGTTGGGATTATTTGAAACAGTTTTATATTAGAAACAAGGGACTTGAGAGTTTCTCCACAAAAATTCAATATAAATTGAAACAAGTGGTAGACCATAAGCGAGAAACAACTACTTTCCTGACAAATACCACGCAGAACGTTGAATGATATTCACATGAAAATTCCACGCCAGTAACTTTTAACCAATCAAATTTTTTTTTTGACATATCACTATGTTGAAGTATGTATTTTAGTGGACATTTTTTCTCTTGGGTACCCAACAAGGAATTAAATCGGAAATTTTTTGACGTTTTAATGACAGAATAATATTTTTTGACAATACTGTTTTTTCTTTCTTCCTTTAATTTTGATATATTTCAATAACATAGTTAAAATGTTTTCTATATTCTTCGGACACCTCCTTTCTTCTTAAAGGCGAAAAAGCTGAACTTTGAATTGAATGAATTAAATATCTATGTCGAATAATATATATATATATATAAATATATATGTATATATATATATATATATATATATATATAAAATGTAAATATTTTGTGGGGATGCAGCTATGTTTTAATCAAACTCTATTTTTACATTTGAAACAAAATTGAATAAAAAACACCTATATTCAATAATTCATCAATAACTTGAATCAACCTTTTACAAAAAAAAAATATAATCTATTTTATCACACCCTATATACATCTTTCATTTATAGACTTCATCTTCACTTTTCATATTACTGTCTGAATATCATACCATTTTTCTGAATGTTAATTTCATCTTATACTCATATACTGTAAGTAATATTTTATTTATTTAAATATGTCCATCATCAGTTATACCATATTTTTCAGAGTGACTGAAGAAGAAATAAACTTATTTCGAAAGTTTTCACAAAAGTAAAAATGGGGTTTGATTGAAACATAGCTGCATCTCCACAAAATATTTACATTTTAAATAGTGTCGTTATATATATATATATATATATATATATATATATATATTGTTTTTTTGGGAAGGTTTTCTTGGGTTTTCGATTCTTTGAAAACAATGTTTTAGTAGTTCGTAGGAGAAGACGTTTCGTCCCTGGCAGGGGACATTTTCAATTCTTTATTTATTTTTTTTATATAAAAACATACATGGTTTGCTTGGCAGAAAGTTCGCTATTTTTTTGAAAAAAAATGTGAGTAATGATCGTGGTATTACCACTGAGGTGTTGTTATTATACAGTTAGGTTTTTGGTTTTTGTGCCTCATTATGTTTTTGTGGCTATAGTTATTAAAATCGGATATCTTATTCACTCTTGGAAAGTATATTTTCTTGGTTGTGCGTGCGTTCATTCAATGAAAGAAGTAGGTACAGTATAACTTATAGGCACGTTATTTTCATTCTTGCATCCTACATATTTTTAATTTCTGGTAGAGTAATTATTTATACTAATGTTAAACGTGCAGTTTTGAGCAGTGGTTATTTGAATACCACTAGAAGTGAGAGTTGGAGCCAACGCAGTTTTCGTGATATTTTAATTAACAACATTATTATACAGCTAGTATCCCCCGGAAGTACTCGTACTTGGCTGATTACAATCAATTTCATTAACTTCAGTGACTCCCATAATTTGATTCGAAATTTTTCGCCTTTTTTCAAGTGCTCCACATACCCTTCAGCGATATTCGTAGACTCCCAAGCTCCGTGTTGCTTTAAAGCAAGAATGTCTCCTCCAGAATTTGCAAGTAAACTTGCCGAGGTTCTTCTGAAATTATGCCCGGTATAATTTATGGCATTAGGCAGTTTTAAAAATTCTGCAATTTTTTTAGGAATTTTAGCAATAGTATTTTTTCCAACCATTTGGTTGATACATTTTCCTGCTCTATAGCAGACAAATAAACGTGTCTGATCTGTTTCAGGGCGTAGCGATATATATTTTCTATAAATGTCAATATAATTAGGGCCATTCCCCGGTGAAGCATTGATTACAAACGTTCTCTCTATATTTGTTTTAGAATTTGGTATATTTACTATTAAAATTGAACCTATATCTTCAATAACTGTAGCGGCCATTTCAAGGAGCTCATCACACCTGCAGGCTCCTGAAATTCCGAAAATGAGAAGAACCTACAAAACAAAGAAAAAATAATAAAAAAAAAGCTGTCGACGCTGGAATTCGAAACAACACCTACAACCTTATCATTAACAGTGAGCGGTGCACCAACTCATTGCGCTACCGGGACTCACAGGCAACTTCTGCGGAATCATGTTGTAGCTCTATTATAATATTTGCCGTTTAACTTTTATTTTCTTAATATATTTACCTCTTGAAAATATCTTACCTTCATTAATAAATAATTATCATCGGAGGCTTCTAGTAAAAATTTATTTACTTCCTCTCTTGAGAAGGTTTTTTCCTTATTAGGTTTATATCCCTGGTTTTGTCTTTTCAAGAAAGCAATTAATTTGGGGTATTTAATGTCCACATTTTCTTTTATTTGAAGCATGGTACGTAGCATCGAATACTTGGACCACAATGTAGAGGCTTTTAATGTATTTGCTAATAGCGAAAAATACCCCAAAATAACATTTTCTGAGTAAGTACGTATATGCTTTTCTTCGGCTCATTGCTTGAACTGTAAATACTGTTTTTCGTATTTTTCTTTAGATTTTTGGGGTAATAGAGATTGTACTGTTACATTAACTTGTTCCAAAATATCCGGTGGTGTATTATTTATATCTTCAAATTCGCTTGAATCACTCATTTTTTAAATATTATTTTATATTTTGTAGATATATTATAGCGTAACACACTTTGAAACTGTTAAACTGTCAATCGACCATAGCATGTTACAATATTTCTGTCCTAAATTCGAAAACCGGATGAATCTATGAATTGAAGTCGAACTGTTAATGTAAAAATCGTTAAATTGAAATAACAATCTACTGATTTCTACCATTTTGCAAAATACAGGGTGTTCTATAAATAAACGGTAAAATTTATACTTATATAATAGAATATAGTTTAGGTCGTCAATGCCGTATAAGTTATTTTATTGATGACGTACCATGACGTCACTTTTACTTTTCCTCCCTAGGGGGGAAAAGTACTTTTCCTCTCTATTTTTTTTTTTATGTTCTGGTTCCCACGAAAAGGGATATCCTGTAATGTTCAGAGAACATCGTGGGAACCAAGGGAAAGAAGGTAGGAGTTGGTGTTCTTCTTAAATTTCTGGAGGTTGTAGGCCTCGGGGAACACCTCCCTAGGCAATGAGTTCCAAAGCCTCGCTGTTCGTTGGATGAACGAGTCTTTGGAAAGTGATGTTCTGCAGGTCTCCAAAGTGACCACGAAGGGGTGTGATGACTGAACTTGACGGGTTAGTCTCGAAGAGACTGCCAAAGCAGGAACGATTGTTGATATTTCAGAAGAGCATCGCCCATGAAAATATCTATAAAATAGAGACATATCGCCAACTTTTCTACGGTGTTACAGACAAGTGAGCGAGTTTGTAAGCAAGGCATCACCGACGGACAATTGCCCTTTTGGACAGAATCCAATAGCCTCAGGATATGTTTAGGTGCCGCGCCCAAATATGGGAACAGTATTCTAGGACAGGTCGGATCTGTGCCTTATAGATCATAAGCAGCTGGGTGGGGGTGAAATAGCTCTTGGCACGAAACAAAAAACCAAGTTTTTGGGATGCACTTTTGGGCAATGGACCTCACGTGATTTTCCCAGGAAAGGTTATTGCTGATAGTAATACCAAGCATCGATATGGATGACTTCAGTGGTATGGTTACTCCTGACAAAGTTATGTTAGGCACAGTGAGATCGACTTTTCTAGAGAAAAGACATGCTTGTGTTTTGTTTGCATTGAATTCTACCAAGTTATTAGATCCCCACTCGAGAATTGTTGCTAAGTCCATATTTATATTATTAACATTTCTTCCTCGTTCATTTCTGGTTTCACGGGCTGATATAGGGCCCTGGAAGAGAAAGCGGTATGGAGGGTACTATCATCGGCAAAGCTGTGTACTGGACATGAAGTTGCTTTCAACAGGTCGTTGATGTGAAGTAGAAATAGTGTTGGTGCGAGAATAGATCCTTGCGGAACACCAGCATTTATGAGTAGAGTGTCAGATGAAACTCCATCGACCACTACATGGAGAGACCTGTTTGAGAGAAAACTAGCAAGCAGAGAACACAGCTGAGGGGAAAAGCCATAAGACGGAAGCTTGGCGAGGAGTCCCTGGTGCCAAACTCGATCGAACGCCTTGGAGATATCTAATGCCACAGCTAAAGTTTCTCCATACTTTTCAATAGATAGCTGCCATATATGTGAGACGTAAGCGAGCAGGTCACCAGTTGATCTCTGATGGCGGAAGCCATATTGCCTATCGTTGACAATTCCTGAGTCTTCCAGATATTTCATGAGCTCGATGTTGATGGCTTTTTCCATGACCTTTGAAATGATAGATAGCAGTGCGATAGGTCTGTAGTTGCTAGGTAGGGCCTTTTTGCCTTTTTTAGGGACTGGCTGTACTCTTGCAATTTTCCAATTGGACGGAAATACCCCCAAATTGTAAGAGTGGTTGAACAACTTGCAAAGAACAGGTGTTAGTTCGGGGGCACATTTCTTGAGAACAATCGGCGGGATTCCGTCAGATCCACAGGCTTTGTTGGAGGAAAAGTACGACTTTGCTCCCTACAATGAGGCCAGGAAATGTATACTTTGGATAGAGGTAGGCGGAAAAATACTTTTTTCACCCTTATAAAGTTAGCAGAACCACTTGTTTAAACATCTAAAAATTAAAGGAAATAACTTTGAAATGCCAACCCAGGAAAAAATTGGGGCAGAGGACGTCACCCCGCACCCCTTACGAAACGTTACTGATACGAAAATTAAAATATGCCCGTGATATTAATTGATGCATTATCCCAGTCAAACAAACGAATTGGATATTCGTAATGAAAATTTACCTCCCCATGCGGCAGCTATATTTATCTTAATACTGTTTATATTTATAGTGCTTTCGAGCCATATGTTTTCGCATTCAGAAGATTCATAGTGAACGATTTGCAAAAAATGTTTGCGTTTGCCAGTTGGTTTAGTGGTTGATGTGAATAAAATATCGAGGTTATACAAACGTTATGAAGCTGCTGATGAAAATGTCGTGGGAAATACCAGTCAATGGGAAAAATCCAATTCTGATGGAAACATGTAATGAGTTTGTAGTTTATAATATTTTTTTGGGGATAACCGGAGCTGGTGAAGAAGGATACGACTAACATCTGCAATCGATAATTGTTTCCTATCCTATACACCATTTAGAAATGAAAAAGAGTAAATTATAATTGCCAATATTCGCAAAACGTAGTCCAAGTATCTGTAATATCTGTAAAGCCTAGGTCGTTGTGGGTAATATTTCTAGATTTAGAGAAAGTTGTTCGGTACTAACCGTACTATGGCATTTCCACCTACTTCGAGGTAATTTACTTTCCTTCATTTCCAAATACAGCATAGTATACTCTTTCACTCGGTATTTATAGTGTAAGGTAGTGTTGGTGAATAAGGCCCACCTAATGTTCGTACATTTTTTTTCGCGTTATTTTTTATACTAAAAATTTCGGAACATGATGAGTTTATTGTTTGTCATGTCTGCTATCATGTACTCATCAATATTGGCCTCCTTTGAAACCTGAGTAACCAAAATAAGGCAAAAATAAAAAAATTGCAGTCGGGCCTTATTACCCGCATGGTTGGGTAATAAAGCCCATAGCAAGTTATGTAGAATTTTGTATATTTATTGGATAAGTAATATTTTATAATAATAAAAACCGAGAAAGGTAAAATAATTATTATATATTATTATTAGAATTATAATATAAAAAAAAACATTTTTTTACAAAACTAATAAAGTAACAAAAAATTCTAACATTGTAATAAAGTTACAAAAGTATTAAAAAATTCTAACAAAAAAATTAAATTCTTTTTTAACAAACAAAAACGTTAATCACATTCGCTGCAGAAAAAATCTTCAACGTCTTCTGCCGTCAGTCCGACGCAAGACACGTGGGCCTTATAACGCAATCAATCGTTGGGCCTTATTATCGGGCGGGCACGTTTTTCTCAAACATGCATTTTTCAGGAAAGTAAACAATGCTCCTAATTTTTCTCTTAGTGCAAAATATACTACCAGTATTGTAGCAAATGATGGGGACCTTTTCATTTTTTCAAGTAAAATGGTCTGAATGAAAAAAGATGTCCTACCGTATTGCGAACTTATAATATGCTCGGCGTAAAACTGCACTTGCCCCTCGTGAAGTTAACGGCGGGCTGATCTCAACGATATTATCATATAGCTTCCCCGCTCGGAAGATGCAACGAGCCATGTTGCCAGATTTGAAAAAAGTACCAGACTTCAAGAAGAAATGCCGGTGGGCCTTATTAACTACCGGGCCTTATTCACCGACACTACCTTGGTACTTTTTTTATTTCTGCATTTTTGCATCATTTTTCCAACTACATGGAACAATTGAAACGAACGACTTTTTCAGAAGGTTATGTGAATAATACAGTATTTATGACAAGGTTAAGCTTCTCCGCTGATCATGGTCCACAAACCTTGATATATAGGTATGTATATGGAATTCTGGAGAAATTTAATAACTATCAACCTAGATTGAAATTCACAATAGAAAAAATAAACTTCGATGACACAACAATAATGCACGACAATTCTGGAATCATTTTCACAAACTGGTTTATTAAACCTAATGCATCATCTCTACACTCGTTTATTCATATAAACTTTAGGTGTATTTTGAAAAATAAAGCTACTTTCAGATTATCCCACCTCCCTCGTATACGAATGAAAATAAATGAAATTTGGAGGGTGCAATTTGAGTTTGAGCAGAAGCAAAAACTTTTATGAGAAATAAAATTTTCTGAGGAATTTGAAATCAACTTTTCTCCCATTTGTTGCCAAAAATCTGCCGGACACTTTATATAAATATATTTAAACGTTTTTTCTTTTCTCTTTTACTGTTATAAATATTATATACCAATAATCTTGGAATGGCAAAATCTTTTTCAAGAATAAAATATTAAATGGAACAGATGGTGATGAATCATACCGGGTTTCATAGGATAGCGGGTTTCAAAACGTATTCAATTTCAAATTCTCCTAAAGTAATGCGATCTGCGGATTGAACCAGATCTTGATTCAAACAACCTTATTTGAAATGTCGCAAGGTTATTAGTGTGATTTCCAATCTCCACTTCTTGGGTTCACCAAATGCAGGTAAAACAATGTTTTATTAAAAATATTAAACAAATTAATTAACGTTATTGAAATGAAATTCATTGTCAGGCGCTCCTGATCCTTAGTTGGATGTTGGGATTTGATATTGTCACGAATTAGAAATTCGGTAGAACCTTGCCCCACATTTTGATACCCCAGAGATATGCATACTTCATTGTTTATCATATATGATTCGAACATTGTTTTATAATGGACCAGGTTCGACGGTTAGATATGATAAATAATGAGTGATGCCACAAGATAGGGAGTTAGTTCGATATCTATGAGTCAGTCCATTTTCACAGTAAGAACCAGCGAAGTTGTAGAATGTAGTTTCTACTTCTGAGCTGCCGTTCTGGCAGCGTTGTATAAATAGTTCTAGGTGTAAGTATAGTTATTGTTGTTTATATTTATTGGTAGTTTCTGTTTCCAATACAAAATAACTTCATGATTTGTTTTATAATGGCTTATTTATTATCGACATGTTTCGTGTCACGTTGGACACATCTTCAGGACATCGAGATGAAAATCTAAAAACATTTTGTTGAGAGTTGACATAAAAACATTAATAAAAAAAACACTGGATTACAATTATTCAAATATGTTAAGGTTGGTACATAGAAAAAGAACGAAAACCCTTACTGGATTGAATTGAAATGAAAACATCAGGTTCATTTCTTGTTAGAAAATAGAGGGAAATTTTAATCTCTAGTGTCATCCTGGCCTAGAATACTTATTTTAACATGTATGTTATGTAAACCTATACAGTGTTCATATCATAGAGTTTATGGCCTTTTGAGTTCTGCACACACTGACATGAAAGTAACATTCATCTTTTAAAATATGATCAATTCTTTCTCAAAAATTAACTTTTCAGTTTACTTTTCTATCAAAATACTTACTTAGGTTAGACTTGATGATGACCTAACGGTCGAAAGCGCTTTGCTACAATTAATAAATAATTTTATGCACGAAATACAATTTTCTTTCATCGATTATATCGATACGTGCACACAGTCACACTTTTCATTTAAATAATATGATTATCTACTTTTACTATTTGTTGTAATATAAATTATTTTTGTTGTTCTGGTTACTTTATTTCATTACTCTGTATATCATTCCATCCTCTCATAGAATTTAATGATTGTGACGGATGTAGGAGAACAAAAATAATGACTTGATTTGTTGAAAATATGAACAGGATGTTCATAAAATCAGATGTGGAATCATCTGCGACTGAAAGATAAACTTTAGTCACTATCTTCCATCGTCAAGATAACCTCTTGTGGGGTATTCAATGTCCAGCGTGGCTTAAGCCGATGAAGTAGTTGGTTTCTGTTAGACATTCACAAAAAATAACTTCATTTTTATCGTGGATTTTTTCAATTCACAGAAAAATATTTCTATCAATATTCAATTGAGAATGTTTCCCCTTTTCAACAAAACTAATGACATTAGCGATCTGCCATATCGAACTTTTAACGAATGTGTTCCAACCTTTACGTGCTCACTGTATATATTTACCCAGTATCTTTTTATTACTACCTACTCGTTCCCTGATTACTTCCAAACTACTTACTTACCCACCTTACTATTACCAGTTAAATAATATGATTATCTACTCCTATTTGTTGTCATATAAATTATTTTTGTTGTTCTGGTTAGTTTATTTCATTACTTTGTATATCATTCCATAGAATATAATGATTGTGACGGATGTAGGAGAACAAAAATAATGACATTAGCGATCTGTCATTGTCAACTACATATGTGTGCCAATGTTCACAAGTGAAAAATCAATTATTCCCTATTTTTCTACCCGTAAAGGTGGATAATTCCATTAGAAATCCAAATATGATCAACTATGAGGTATACCCTATCTAATAAAAGAGAATCATCCAAATCGAAGAACCCAGTACAAAGTTATGCCTGATAGAATCGGTTAACGGACCAGAATTGAGGGAGATCAATATCCTTCATTTTGCTACCCTTAGGGGTGGATTTCATCCTTAAAATTCAAATGGGACCACCTTCGAAGTACACCCCACGAAAGAAATTATCGGAATCTGACGTCTCAGTAAAAAGTTATGCGTGATCATACATAAAAAAAATATACGCGTCGACTAGAGAACCTCCTCCTTTTTTGGTTTCATCGGTTAAAAATGCAGATAAGGGTGTATATGTGAAGAGGAACGAGAAGAGTGAAAGCAGATTGTAGAAGAAGTGAGTTTGGTAGAAGAAGATTAGATGTGTCATCACTCATCACGACATTTGCTGTCACAAGATAACCTTGGGAAATCAAGATGGAATGTTTACATATCTAAGCACAATTCATAGTATGAAGTTATTCCTTCAACGTCACTTTTGGTGTTTGTAATATTGGGGTTCAAGTGGATATACAAAGATTCAGCTAAAAGTCTTTTATAACGGTTGTCAACCCTGTTATATCCACTTGAACTCCAATATTACAAACACCAAAAGTGACGTTGAAGGAATAACTTCATACTATAAATAGTGCTTAGATATGTAAACATTCCATCTTGATTTCCTAAGGTTATGTTGAGATAGCAAATATCGTGATGAGTGATGACACATATAATCTTCTTCTTCTTCTTCTTCTTCTTCTACCAAACTCACTGTCGTCTTCTTTTTCTCGTTCCTCTTCTCATCTTCATTTTAGTCTCACCCCTTATTAACCTTACATCTTCTCCCAATTATATTGTTCTGTCATGCCAGACATGAACCTGATGTTTTCATTTCATTTCAATCCAGTAAGGGTTTCGTTCATTTTCTATGTTCCAACCTTAACATATTTGAATAATTGTAATCCAGTAGTGTTTTTTATTATGTTTTTATGTCAAATCCCAACAAAATGTTTTAAGATTTTCACCTCGATGTTCTGAAGATGTGTCCAACGTGACACGAAACATGTCGACAATAAATAAACCATTACAAACCATATCATGAAGTTCTTCTGTATTGGAAACAGAAACTATCGTCACTGAACTTGGAACTAGACTACGTTTATATTCATTGTTATTAAATGTTGTAGGTTTGTTTGATGGATTCTGAGTTCGTAATCTGGTTATCACGAAAGTTATCTTCGGGCTAGATACCAACCCCCTTTTAAGGCCCAGTAGCCAATATAGTTATGACAACATACGAGGAAAACTTGATGATTTTAGGAGTTTTACTCTAAAGGAACAAAATATTATAAACGCCCAACTAGTTTCTTCCTTTTCTAGTGAAATTACGTTCTTGCTTATACAATTCAATTTCCAATAGAATTCATACATTCAATTGGTATTCGGATATGTTCGATTTTTATTGTTTAAATGAATGCAATTATTTATTAAGTTGATCACCGACTTGCTAGTGGAGATATCCATCTGCTCAAAATAGATTTCTTCAAAACACACATTACAGTTCAGATGAAGGAAAAGCAACTCATTATTCCATTTCCTAGATAATTTACTTACCTGCATAAAAAAATTGCTATGGTCAGCTACGCTTTTTTCCAATGTGATTGCAGTAATTTTGCGTTTAATCCCATTACACGGTGTTTGATACTTTCGATATGATGTAGGTGTACATATATACTTACATTCAATACTTACAGGCTACTTTCGATATCATTACATTTTCAATGATTGTTGTAGGATGTAAATACTTGATACTTACCATCTAAATGTCAACCAGTGAAAGCTAAATACAAGTGAATACTGAAATTTTTCGAAACCAATCCTTCTGAAATCAAGTGGTCATAATAGCAGGTCTTTTATTCCTTAAATAGATTCGATATCCTAAAAACGAATACTACATTTACCCTTGAAGTTCTATTTTATAACAGAATGCGTCAAGCAGTTGAAAGCCTGCCTCTTCACGGCTCTTGTTACAATAATTTCTAAACAAGACAGCGTCGTTTGTTTAATGTTTACATTTTGAATGAGAAGTGATGTTATATGAAACGAAATCCGATATATTTGATGAGGTCTTAATTAGAAGTTGAAGACGTTTCTGTTTTTGTGTGTGTATGCTTATTTTCCACACCTGTTTCTCCACGATATAACTGAGGAAAGACACAGGACTAGTAGTTATTTCACATATTTTCAGTTCTTGTTTATACTTACTTCTCTATATGCTAATAGATGTCCCGATTAAATCACAGTTGTTTCCTGTTAGATATTCACAAAAAATAACTTCATTTTTATCATGGATTTTTCAATTAACGTATTAGGTTATTAATGAAATAGTGATAATTCTGTGAAGGGAATGGGAATCAATCTGAAAAATTGAATGAGCACTATTCGTTTCCGAAACTGAGTCGACCTACTTGGAGATGTTTGCGGAATCGAAAAATATACAGTTATACAGAACGTTTCATCAAGAATTTCAAAGTTTGGTTCAGTTCCGAGTGAAGGTGCCTTCACAAAATGATTATACCTTCGTTTTAATCCTAGAATTGAAGTTATGAATCTGGTTTCGTTCAATTTTGTATCCACATAAATTTTCCACAAATAATTAGTATATTAGGATTGTTATCCATGCGATTTTCGATTCGAAACCATCAATGTGCTTTGTAGGGACTGATAGACAATTAAATACATTTTTTGACTTCATGAATGGCATTCATTGCTCGATCAAATTTACAAAAGAAATTAAAATTAATGATCCGATAAACTTCATAGATTTGACCATAACGAAAATAAACAATAAACACGATTTTTAAATTTTCCACAAACCTTCGTATACAGATATTACAATACATAGTATAGTCCATCCAATATCAATTGAGGAAGCTGTTTCTATAGGGAGCAAATAAAAACTCACTTCGCTAACACGAGCGTATTTGCGAAGAAACGGAACGAAAAATAATCTGTACTACTTGTATACAGTTTCCGTCGGCTCAAAGAGCCCGCTGGTCAACGTGGACTTGAGTGACGGCTGTCTGTTTTACAACCGATTCGTCTGGTCCAATCAAGTCGGACATCAATGCTAGCAGGTGTGTCTATACGACGGGAGGTCATAAATCACGCGTTATATTTGTGTTTTAATAGCTCTGAAAGATTAAAAACCAGTAGCGTCTGTGGTCTTGGTGTGTGCCGATCGAAATACGTTTTAGGATATTCTAGTTTTGAAAGAAAGAAATTATTTTTCTTTCTTAATGTATTTGTATAAATGAAAGCTTGTCTTTAATTTTTTTTCATTTTTAATTATTTATGCAGTATTTTTAAAATCTTGAAATATCTGAATAAAATTAGTTATCTCCGCCACTGCTGCTCACAGGATTTCGCCGCAAGACTTTTTTATGCTTCTGCAATAGATATTGGGAAAACTATACTTCGACTCATCCCTACCAATAGTATGATCCACAGACTAGTAAATGTTCCTCTCTCTGAAGAGAATTTCAATGAAGAATTAAATATAATCAAACAAATTGCAGCCAATAACGGATATAACTCAATTTTAGTTGACAGCATCCTATCGAAAAAACTCTATAAAAAGGCAATTCAGGAAATTTATCCAACCGATTCAAATACGAAGTCAAATTTCATGGTTCTTACTCATTTCGGCAAACCTTTAGAGAAAATTTCTGATTATTTTAGACAAAGATATTAATATTACTTACAGAACAAAAAATACTTTGGGATATAACCTATACTCTGTCTTTTTTTCACTGGCAGCACGACTTCGTGGTCTCAGGTATAAAATAAACATAAACCATAGGCGTTACATTTCTTACCAAAATGTAGGACGGAAATTCAATGATACTTATTACCAACTTTTATACTGTAAAGACGAATTCCTTAAGAGCAAGTTATGAGAATATGGTTAAATACCTACAAAATGAATTTATAATAATACTAATACCTATTCCCCTCACCACTTGTTATTATGAAGGAATTGAGTGAATAATTGAGCACAATTACTATAGAAAATAGTCAGGTTGAAATAAAATATTCAGATGGAAATTCCCGAGATACACTTTAACTGTACATTCGTTTCTAAGAATCGGACATCATTACAAAATGAGGGTTCTTGGTTAATACCTCATAATTAAAATTTGCTCACTTCTTAGGTAAAACCAATACAATTCGAAATTGTTATTATGAAGGATAATAAATGCATGGTGGATGTACCTACCCCATTATAGGATCATTAGCTAGTATTAAAAGCAAATAAATAAAGGAATTCTGGGTTTTCCCCGTCGGCTAGTTTCTACAAAATACAATGAATACTGTTTTGCTGTGGAGGGGAGTCCGTGATGTGCTACTGCTTATTCTTGATATGTTTGTGATCTTTGAGTAGTGTTTATGAAAATGGCATCGGGTGCAAACTTCACACCAGTTAACCCAATATATTTGTTGCATACTCTGTAAGAGAAAAAACTATAGTGCTTTATGTGCATGATGCACTTGTTTATCAACAACCCACGAGTTTCGTTCGCTAGATAGTGTCTACAAGTTCTAATACGACGGGAGTGAGTGAAAGAACAATTTGCAGGTTTTTGAACGAGAGGAAAAAGTGGAGACATTAGTACACCAAAACTTCAGGAAGGAAGCCACTATCAATCGATGACTTTGATAGGACCGCCATCCGAAGGAAAGTTCAATCTTTTTATATAAATAAACAATAGACAAAGTTCTACAGTGAATTCAGAATGACGACGATTTACCACAAGTAGGCAGAACCAAATTATGAAAATTTTACGTGAGATAGGCTTTTCCAGGAAAAGCAGAATAGAAGGTCCCGCCTTATAGATAAAGACGAAATTGTGCGTTGGAGAGGAAATTATTTAAGGACGATCAGGAAGTATCGATCTGAAGGAAGGACAATTTATTATGTTGACGAAACATGGCTTAACGAAGGACATACTGTGCAGAAAACATGGGTCGACACTAACATAAAAACTTCCCGCCAAGCAGTCATGGAAGGATATTCCACTGGGTTACCTGCACCAATCGGAGAAGGGCGTGAGTTGATTATCACCCATATTGGAAATGAGCATGGTTTTGTCGATGGTGGTTTGATGCAATTCGTCTCGAAATCAACAAAAGATAACCACGAGGAGATGAATGCGGATGTGTTTGAGGACTACTTTTCACAAATGATAGAGCTGTTGCCTGTGAATGCCGTTATTGTCATGGACAATGCTAGCTACCATTCCAGGCTTGAGGAACCGTTGCCAACATCAAAATGAAAAAAAAATATTTGATTGGTTACAGCGAAAAGATCTCCCACATATAAAAAAAGAATTATTATCCATTGCGAGGCAACACAAAGCCAACTACAAACAGTACGTAGTTGACGAAATGGCAAAAAAAATATGGTTGTATTACGCTTACTTCCATAACATTGTGAGCTCAATCCTATCGAGCTCATATGGGCACAAGTGAAAGGAGACGTTGCTAGGAACAACACTACTCTTAAATTGGATGATGTACCTCAGCAAAGTGACAAGCGACAATTGGGAAAATGCTGTAAATCATGTATTAACAGAAGAACAGAAGATGTGGGATCTTGATAATTCAATTGACCAAACTGTGGAATCTCTAGTAATTTCAATAGGACCCGAAGATCCATCTGATTCGGATACCGATGATGACTGTGAAATGGACATGTAGGTAAGTAACTACATACATTTATTACCATCACCATTTGCAACTAAAACATTTCAGGTGAGCTGCCGAAGTCGAGAACAGGACGCAGTTATAATAGTTTGACAAGTGTAACTTTGATGCATCCAATAATCGATGAATTGTCAATTATTACTCTAAATTTGATATTGTTATAAACATGTATTGTTTCTTGGAAAGTTTTATAAATAAATAAATAAATATTAAAACATCATGGTTTACCGAACGCACGTCACTGATCAGTACTTTAACCATCGATGCTTTGTAATAATTTCATCGTTTTATTGTTATTAGAGATGAAACAGGGTGGACCAGAAAAACACATGAAGTCCTATCAAAACGTGTTTGTTACCTTGAAATTTATAGCTTTTCGCAGATTTGCATTTATACTGAGGGTGTTTAGCTGCCAGTAGAAAAAGGACAGAGTATAACTTGTGGTACTTCCAAGTTTTTACATAGGACAAACAGGTAGAACTTTCAAGAAACGCATATACAAGTATAAAAACAGTTTTATTAAGGGCAAATTTAATTCAACTTTCGCTAACCATCTCCTGACAGAAAAGCAATGCTTTGCTAATGGCTTGGAAGTTTTGCATGTAGAAAAAAAAGGACAAAAACTTAATCTCCTAGAGAGCTTAGAGATTAACGAAAGCAAGAATTCACAATATTCATTAAATGACTAGATTAATTTGAATAACTCGCCCCTTTTAGATCTGTTTACTAGAGATTGAATAATCTTTCGTCCAATAATCACTCAATTAACTAATGTCCAACTGACTATCTGCTCCTATTATTTATATCTAACCCAGTAATTGTAATTTAGTTTATCTACTCCTATTAAATTATATATTAATTATTCAACTGCTTTTGAGCAATTAATAGTATCTATAAACAAACAATGTGAGCTATAATAACTCACTATAATAAATCGGAAAAGATTCTTGGAATTATTTACGAACCGAATATCAAGGTGGCTCTGTTCTTCTGTACAAGCCGTTTGGCTGAAAGGGTACAGTCCATTATTGTTATTGAGGGGAGTAATGTCACTTGAATAATTTTGACGTTTTCAAATTAAGTTAATACCTAATTATTCTGAATTTTGTGCTGAAAAAGATAAATTCAGATAGTGAAGATGAATTATTATGTACACCTCCTGAAATAAGACAAGTAGATAATGTTACCATACAGAATTTATTGCCCGAAAAATCTCAAAACGAATATAAAGGTGTATACAAAAATTTTCAAGATTGGTGTAGCAGCAAGAACATTAAGTCATCGTTCACAGAAAATGAACTTTTGGCATATTTTAGTTAACTTAGCACTAAATATAAAGCATCGTCCCTATGGACTTTCTACTCCATGCTAAGAAGCACACTCATCATAAATAATGGAATCAAATAGAGAATTATTTGAAATTACGCGCGTTTCTTAAACGTCAATCAGAGAAACATGTAGCTGAAAAGGAAAAAACTTTCAGGCCAAAACAACTCAATAATTTCGTAAATGGAGCTACTGATGAGAAATATCTGGCGACAAAGGTAGTAGATCTCACAATATTCAATCGTTTTTATCATCTAGTCAATTACATAATTCATTTGAGGTTGGTTTAATAATGGGCATTATGGGTGCTTGTCGTGCAGCAGAATTGCACTCTATGCTAATTACAGATTTAGAAGATCATGGATCTATTTTTATGGTCAGTGTACCAAATACAAAAACAAAAATTGCCAGAAAATTTACTGTTACGGGAAATTTTTATACCATAGTCAAGAAATATTTAAATCTTCGTCCTACTGATATATCGCAAACGATTTTTTTTTATTGGTGCCCCATTTTACCAATTTAAAGCACGCCTCAGCGTGTTTAAATCGAACTTAAAAAAACGCGCGTATTTTGAAGTTACCATGGCAACATCAACAAATCGAGAAACGTGAAGTCTAAATGTCAAGTTTTTCATTATTGATCTGACAGGAGTACCTTGTAACATCAAATAAAATATTACTAACAACTCGTTCATTTGTATGTGATACCTCTTGCTCCTCCATCCATTTGATGAACTTTTCATATTCTTTTTTATTTATATATATATATATATATATATATATATATATATATATATACTGGATTTTCGCGGTATTAGCCGCGATTCTGCCTCAGTATTCAAAAAATGTTTGAGCTCTGGTGACAACAAATATTGATCTTTGATAACAAATTGCAAATGAATATCTGTTTTTCTCATTTCCATGACAACAAATTAGTTCTTATTTCAATTTTTTGTAGTGATAATACCAGTATATATGATTTCAAAGTGCACCAATAAAAAAAATAGCGTAAAGTATTCGTGGATAACTGGTCTTAAAAACACTTGCTCTATTTCGAGCACTCCGGCTGCGCCGTCGTGCTCGAAAAATCGCGCGTGTTTTAAAGCCCTTTTTATCCACTTATACTTTAATATACTAATTCTTCAAATTTCAAAATGGAAAATATCACTCACAAAGAATTGGCATTAATAAATTTGGAGCAATGGGGAAAGACATTGCTACATTTTTTAAATTACCACACAGTAATTTATATACAGGGCAACTTTATTAGTAGATGCTGGAGGGGATATAACGGTACTGAAACGCCATGGCGGTTGGCGATCAACTACTGTGGCTGAGGGGTACGTTGATGATTCCGAAAAGAATAAGACACATACTGCAAATAAAATATACAGTTCCATAACACCTCAACCAGTTAGTACATCAACAACATATATGCAACAAAACCAAAATGAAACAATAAACTTGCATAATTCAGTCCCACATATTCAGTTTACTGGTTGTTCAAACTTTACAGTTAATTTTATCAACAAAAAAAATTAGTAAATACAATAAAAAAAATTATAGCATCGTTATAGGTAACTATTAAGATTTGTGAATGAAGTTCTTTCTCTGTACTTGTATCTTAGTATTTATTGTTTTAGTCGTAGATAAAGTATAGTATTCAACTTGCGGTAATGGTCATAACTCACCTGATGAATTACAACACTCGCCTGCGGCTCGTGCTGCAAACTTCATCTGCGTGAGTTATGACCTACATTACCGCTCGTTAAATAATATACTGTTAACTCCACTTGAGAAAGCTATAGTATAGCGGAACACGTGTCGTGGATTTTGTAAACCAATTGTGTGTGAAAATCGTATTGAAGTGTTTTTAGTTTACTTTAATTATAGTTTTTCGTCAAGTATCGGTCTATTGAAGAAAAAAAACTATAAAAGTTTATTATTCGCTGCCAATGAACGCTTGCCGATGTCAAAGAGGTCCGAACTCATTCAAATTTCGCCTTAGTTCCTTCGGGCCAGTGTTTCATCGAGCACCAAATTGAAAATTTGAAAACAAAACAGAAAACAATGGAACGGCACTCAGGTAGTTCCGGGTAAATTACTTTCGAACTACCCCAACCCTTAGCAATCAACTCTCAATGGGAGAGGTCGACAAACCGAGCGTGGGCTCGGAATTGGAATTCGAGGAAAAATCGTGGAATATATAAAACAGTCTGTCAAAGCCGTTCCCGACCTTTTCATCGTTACGGTCAATTAGCGTATGCCAGTCGCCCGTAACGGTAATTGCAGAGGATGTTTGCATTACGCTCTGTACATAATTTATTATTACCCCAATTTCCAACTCTCGTTCACCCAAACCTGTTATTGTTCGAGATTATTGAAACAATTTCGTGTAACGGTCGAAGCAAATATTTTAGAAATTATTCGGGATTTTTTTGTTTGAACATTTTATGTCCTGTCGACATGTTTATTTTATCTTGTCGTTTGTTTTATCTATTTACTGACAATTCCTAAACATGTTAACCATGTCATGATTAGTCTGATCAACATGTGCATTTTCTCGAGTTCGCCTTCACCGATCGAAGTGTCATTCGATTCGTAATTGCATCTAGAAACTTTTTGAAAAAATCGAAGTTTTCCTCGAAAAAACTGCAAAAGTTTGGAAAACTTAATAAAAAAAGGGGGGCTTAGTACGACGGCGTATTGGTGCCATCCTACCAGTATTTTTTTTATTGAAATCTCAAAATTTTAATTTTTTTTCTCAAAATGTTGATATTTTCTATCAAAATGTTGGGAAAAAATCTCAGAACTATGAGAATAAAAGTCGAAATTTTGAGAAAAAATCTTAAAAAAAAATAAGTCCAAATTTTGAGAAATAATCTCAAAATTTTGGGAAAAAAGTCAGAATTTTGAAATTAAAACAGTCAAAGTTTTAAGAAAAAAAGTCGAAATTTTGAGAAAAAATCTCAAAATTTTGAGAATAAAAGTCAACGTTTTGAGAAATTTTGAGAAAAAAATCTAAATTTTTAGATTTCAATAAAAAAAACTGATAGGATGGCGCCAATACGTAGGAATGAATGTGGTTTTTTGAATTCTAAAAATTTTTAGTTTTTTTCTCCAAATTTTGGGGAAAAATCTCAAATTTTCGAGATTAAAAGTCAAAATGTTGAGATAAAATCTCAAAATTTCGAGAAAAAAAGTCCAAATATTGAGAAAAAAAAAGTTAAAATTTTCTGAACAAAAGTAAAAATTTTGAGAAAAAATCTCGAAATTTTGAGAATGAAAGTCGAAATTTTGAAAAAAAATCTCAAAATTTTGAAAAAAAAAAGTCAAAATTTTGCGATAAAATCTCAAAATGTTTATTTCTAAAATTCTGACTCTTTTCCCAACATTTTGAGATTTTATCGCAACATTTTGATTTTTTTTCAAAAGATCTTGAGAAAAATTTTGAGATTTCAATAAAAAAACTACTGGTAGGATGGCCCCCCAATACGCCGTCCTAGCTTCGTTTTTCGCGAATATATCAAAAACTATTGCTTTCTGAAATTTCTTGCCTTCAAAGAAGATGGGGCTTTTCTCCACATTGGATATCCCCAGACCGAGCTCACTCGGAGGTTCAATATCAGTACACTAGAAAATCGCAGGTTGATTGCAAAACGAATATTTCTGTGGAAAATACTCCATGGCATACTGATTGTACGAGTATTCTTCATATGATTGAATTCCACGTACCTAGGATCACAAGTAGACAAAATATTCTATTCCATCTACCTCTCCCTCGCTTAAATCTATCGAAATTTTCACCACTATACAGGGTGAGTCAGAAGTACTTTGAGTAACTTCAGGAAGTGATTCCTCACAATATTCTAATATGAATTGTAAATAAATATATGTCCGAAAACGCTTCATTTCCAAGATACATGGTGTTGAAGTTTTTTTTTGTTTTTTTTTAAATAACTTTCGAAATACTGACCTCAATCAAACTGAAATTGGTATTGAGAGTGTTTTTGAGGTGTTGAATTCGAACCTGATGTTATTATTGCTCTTACAAGATAGGGGGCGCCACCTACACGTCTTTTTCTTTTTTGAAGATTCATAACTATTTTGAGCGTATTTCTAGCACATGTTTCAGTAAAAAAATCAATTCCTTTATCATATCTACGTAACAAAGCTACCCCTGTTACAAGTCGCTATAAGCAACTGTTTTCTAGATATTTGGACTTGAAAAGTCGATTATTTGATAATCGATGTGCGTTGAAGTTATAACCGTTATTTTGCATTTTTCACAAGGATGCTTAGGAAATGAATTTAACGTTTAAGTAAGTAGTTTTGGTTTTTTGTAGGGGGAGCCACCCATTCTATTTATTTTTACTCGTTTGAAATAGTTATTTTTGTATCAAGGGTGCAAAATCTGTATTTGTTTTAATAAAATTTGCAAGGAATATCAACATTTTATTTCAAGAAATTTTGAATATGTAGTATAAAATAAAATGAAGGAAACTGAATTGTATTCAAATGAATTGTTCAAAATGTCCACCTTCAGCGAAGATACAGGCATTCAGTCTTCTTGTCATTGATTCTCGTACCCGCTCAAAAATTATTGGTGTGTTTCTTATTGTTTCACAGGCGTGTTCTATTCGGTTTCTTAGATCTTCCTCGTTCGCTATTGGAGTTTCATAAACTAGTGACTTCAAATGTCCCCAAAAATAAAAATCTAGCGGGTTTAGATCTGGGGACCTTGGTGACCACGCCTGGTTAGGTTCTTCTACACTCCTACCGATCCATCGATTTGGATAGACAGTGTTAAGAATTTCCCCGGCTACAACGCCAAAATGGGCCGGAGCCCCATCATGCATAAACCATATGCGGATACAAATTTCTAATGGTACATTCTGAAGTAGTCCCGGCAATTAATTTTCTGAAAAGTATCTGTAAGTTGCGCCATTCAGTCGGAACGGAAGAAAGAAAGGACCTATCAAGTTATTATCAATTATTGCCGCCCATACATTTACAGAACATTGATACTGATAATGTCTTTCACTAACTGCGTGCGGATTTTCCAGAGCCCAAACATGAGTACATATCTTAAAAATTGAGGATTTCCAGCCAATTTTCTCAAAAACCACTGACACATAGTAATGCGTTGGGGAAAGTCTCATGGCAAAAGAGCTTGTACCCTTTGAATATGGTATGGATACAATTGTTGATCGTGGATAATTCTCCAAACTGTGGACTGAGTAGAATTGAGAGCTTCAGGAATTATTCTTGTACTTGTTTCTGGATTCTCCTCGAGAGCGTTCAAAACAGCTTTTTCCAATTCTGGGGTTCGGACTGCTCGTGGTCTTCCAATAATATCAGCTGCTTTCTCAAAGCTACTTGTTGCTGCCAAACGACGGCGGAGACTGGTAAATGTTGGAGCTGAAGGCAGTACTCGATTAGGAAATCGCTCCTGGTAAATACGTCTTGCTTCGCGCGCATTGCCATCCGCAAGGCCATAAACAAAATGCATATCGGCTAAATTAGCATTATTGTTTAAATAATCCATTTTTCCAAAATTAGTGTTTTAAAACTTACAGAAACTTGAAAACAACAAAAAGTTTGACTGTCACATAATATGTAATTACAGAAAACTACTTACTTAAACGTCAAATTCATTTCCTAAGCATTCTTGTGAAATGATTGTAATAACTTCAACGCGCATCGATTATCAAATAATCGACTCGAAATTTTCAAGTCTAAATATCTAGAAACCGGTTGCTTATAGCGACTTTTAACAAGGGTATCTTTTTTACGTAGATATGATACAGGAATTGATTTTTCTACTGAAAAATGTGTTAGGAGTACGCTCAAAAAAGTTATGAATCTTCAAAAAAGAAAAAGACGTGTAGGTGGCGCCCCCTACGAGTAAGAGCAATAATCACATCAGGTTCGAATTCGACACCTCAAAAAACTCCTCAATATCAATTTTCGTTTAATCAAAGTCAGTATTTCGAAAGTTATTTGAAAAAAACTAACATAAAAATAAAACGCTAACACCCTGTATCTTGGAAACGAAGCGTTTCCGGACATATATTTATTCAGACAATTCATATTAGAATATTGTGAGGAATCACCTCCTGAAGTTTGTCAAAGTAGTTCTGACTCACCCTGTATATCCTACCGCTCATGTATCATTTTAAATTGCTCGCAAGCAGAACAGCAGTTCGGATGGTTTCGTTCACCTCCGGAATCGTATGAGCAAGGGCTAGACGCTAGTCACCCAGACTCGTATATAAAAAAAGAGACAGAGAGAGAGAGAAAGAGAAAGTCGCATGGAGGGTACATAACGCTTTTTTCTTACGTGACGATTTCTACCAGTCAACACCTACCGCAAGCCGCGTGAAGGAACTTCGTTCCAAAAATTATGAACAAAAATAAATTACCTGATTCAGACTCCATAGAACTCACCCTTTTCACAAAAAAAAATTATACTCTTCTTAAAAAAAATAAAAATTACCAAATTTGTCTTCCAGAAAACATCAACTTTCTCCGGTTAGATTACATTTGCTCACATTCATTTCTCTATTCACTATATTAATAAATTTTCGAAAGAAGAACATCATCCGATAAGACCTGGTTTAACAGAAACTGCTCTAGAGCTGTGGCTTCCAAACAGGCAGCATACCATCGATGGCTAAAAAATCCGGGCCCTGAGACCAGAGCAGCATATGTCGAGGCTAGAGGCATATGCAAAGAGACAATAGAATGCTCAAAAGATGCCCACAATGCCAAAATAAGATCAAAATTTGCTGAATGTCCTAACGGATCCCGTTCATTTTGGTCTTTCGCCAAAGCTGTGGGAAGAAACTTCACTTCCAGCTCATTTCCTCTTCTAACCAAAGAAGATGGAATACCAGCAACGACTGCCCAGGAAAAAGCCAATATCTTTGCGAACCTATTTGCTGGAAATTCCACTCTGGATTCATCGGGAAAACAACCCCCGAACATTACACCTATTGACAGTCACATGCCCGAGATCACCTTTCGCCAACGTACTATCAGAAAGATTTTGCTGGGTCTCAACACCAACAAAGCCTGTGGATCTGACGGAATCCGCCGATTGTTCTCAAGAAATGTGCCCCGAACTAACACCTGTTCTTTGCAAGTTGTTCAACCACTCTTACAATTTGGGGTATTTCCGTCCAATTGAAAATTGCAAGAGTACAGCCAGTCCCTAAAAAAGGCAAAAGGCCCTACCTAGCAACTACAGACCTATCGCACTGCTATCTATTATTTCAAAGGTCATGGAAAAAGCCATCAACATCGAGCTCATGAAATATCTGGAAGACTCAGGAATTGTCAACGATAGGCAATATGGCTTCCGCCATCAGTGATCAACTGGTGACCTGCTTGCTTACGTCTCACATATATGGCAGCTATCTATTGAAAAGTATGGAGAAACTTTAGCTGTGGCATTAGATATCTCCAAGGCGTTCGATCGAGTTTGGCACCAGGGACTCCTCGCCAAGCTTCCGTCTTATGGCTTGCCCCCTCAGCTGTGTTCTCTGCTTGCTAGTTCTCTCTCAAACAGGTCTCTCCATGTAGTGGTCGATGGAGTTTCATCTGACACTCTACTCATAAATGCTGGTGTTCCGCAAGGATCTATTCTCGCACCAACACTATTTCTACTTCACATCAACGACCTGTTGAAAGCAACTTCATGTCCAGTACACAGCTTTGCCGATGATAGTACCCTCCATACCGCTTTCTCTTCCAGGGCCCCTATATCAGCCCGTGAAACCAGAAATGAACGAGGAAGAAATGTTAATAATATAAATATGGACTAAGCAACAATTCTCGAGTGGGTATCTAATAACTTGGTAGAATTCAATGCAAACAAAACACAAGCATGTCTTTTCTCTAGAAAAGTCGATCTCACTGTGCCTAACATAACTTTGTCAGGAGTAACCATACCACTGAAGTCATCCATATCGATGCTTGGTATTACTATCAGCAATAACCTTTCCTGGGAAAATCACGTGAGGTCCATTGCCAAAAGTGCATCCCAAAAACTTGGTTTTTGTTTCGTGCCAAGAGCTATTTCACCCCCACCCAGCTGCTTATGATCTATAAGGCACAGATCCGACCTGTCCTGGAATACTGTTCCCATATTTGGAGCGCGGCACCTAAACATATCCTGAGGCTATTGGATTCTGTCCAAAAAAGGGCAATTCGTCTCGTCGGTGATGCCTCGCTTACAAACTCGCTCACTTGTCTGGAACACCGTAGAAAAGTTGGCGATTTGTCTCTATTTTATAGATATTTTCATGGGCGATGCTCTTCTGAAATATCAACAATCGTTCCTGCTTTGGCAGTCTCTTCGAGACTAACCCGTCAAGTTCAGTCATCACACCCCTCCGTGGTCACTTTGGAGACCTGCAGAACATCACTTTCCAAAGACTCGTTCATCCAACGAACAGCGAGGCTTTGGAACTCATTGCCTAGGGAGGTGTTCCCCGAGGCATACAACCTCCAGAAATTTAAGAAGAACACCAACTCCTACCTTCTTTCCCTTGGTTCCCACGATGTTCTCTGAACATTACAGGATATCCCTTTTCGTGGGAACCAGAACATAAAAAAAAAAAAAATTTCTTATGTACCTTTCATTTTATTGTATAGTATTGTAATTTTCAGTCACATGTCGTGTATCATTCAGCTTGTATATTTTTTGCATACTTCTTTTATTTAATATTTTTCATTGCTGTATTTCACTCTCTTGTTTATAGTTTCTTTATACCTACTTTTATTCATTTCTGTTGTGAGTAATATAAATTTCATTCAGCAGTTCCCAAAATGTGGTTAAATTTGCCAAAAAAAAATTAAATAAAAAAAACAATTTTTAACCACTGCAATTCTTCATAAAATGACAGTGCAACAGGTTATTTTATACCCTGTATAATACCCAGTACAAAATAAAACATAAAAATTCTGGAAATATCTAATCGAAATTATTTTAATAAAAAATCTAGCTTCTAAATATAATCAAATGAAATGAATGAACTGAAAGTTTACCGTAATGACTATTATTATAATGCATACCTCAGACTACATGGATAACTATGAAGACGGCTCCGGTAATAATGAACCGCTACGTACTTTCCGGTTTTGCCGGAAGCGTCCGCGTTTCCTGGCTACAAAAAATAAACGGACACTTCTGTTTGATATTCTGTGGACATTCGGATTTGGAATTCAAACGGATAGCGAAGGACAATAACTCACGCGTATTAGCTAATTTTATGATTACGACTGTCTATATTGCTCTCTCCACATTGGATCGATACGGAGATTACAGGGTGGCTCAGATACAAGTGGAAATCATCTTGCACGTAGTTTCGTCTATAAGTAGAGCATGCTATCCTATTCTCATGACGGAATTGTAAAGTACCTCAACATTTCCTGAGTACCTTGATAATTCTCTTACGAGAGACAATTTGGTATAGTCTCACCAGATATCTAAGAAGGTCGTAAATCAATAGTAGCCGACGACCCCCATTATTACCTCTTGTTCGAAATATAGATAAGCAATAAAAGTGTGTGTCCTTTAAAAGATTCTCAGGTCCGGATTAAAATATCTCATGAAATAGTATGGCATTTTAATAATAGTGGTCTCTCCATAATGTTTAGATGCTTGTGGATGTGGATAGAGTTTACCATCTGGCGGGGGTAGCCCCGCCTGCTGCCCGAAGAGAAGCTGCAGCCTATAAGGAAATACTTAAATCGTCAACTTCTGAGCGGCACTCTCTATATGGCCTGCAACCAGCATACCGGAGACAAGAAGTAGCTTCCTAACAACCACCGCAGATTTCCAGGAACAAACGAACAAGTCTAGGATCGATTTTTGGAAAGCCACCAAAGACCAACCTTGGATGACTCCATACGAAAACCTAACTGC
Source organism: Gonioctena quinquepunctata (assembly GCA_018342105.1). Classification (NCBI taxonomy): domain Eukaryota; kingdom Metazoa; phylum Arthropoda; class Insecta; order Coleoptera; family Chrysomelidae; genus Gonioctena; species Gonioctena quinquepunctata. Next base: position 185,075 of record JAFIRS010000681.1, read on the forward strand.
TGGGAGAGAGGAGAGTTGCGAGGTCTGGAAATCTTTGAATAGTCTCCGAACCGGAACTGCAAGATCTAGGGTCACCCTGAACAAATGAACTCCACCCTATGCGATTTTGGCGCCCCCAGACGACTTCACACATGTACGAATGCCCGCTGTGCCCCAACCAATGCACCCACGAAGATCTGATGTCAGCTCTACCAAACGCAATCGACGTCGCTCAATACTGGGCAAGACATACTTAGTTTAATTAATTTAACAATATCTGTGTACCTAACTGCTTATTTACCTTTATGGACTGTAAGTTATATATTATGTAAGATGCTTCTGACTCGAATAAATAAAAATCCATTATGTTTGGCTTTTGTTGACAGTTTTGTATTTAAATTTATTTGATAATAAAAAATCTCGTAAGGTTGATTTAGAACCCTTGGTAAGGATATGTTTAAATGTGAGTAAATAAAAAAATGCACTTACCTGGCCACCAGACTTCCAGTACTAATGGGCTATTAATGAGATTATAGCGATAATGGTACGCCTATTTACGGATACAAAATAAATTATCTACCAGATTTGGAAAACAAGACTGTTTTGAGAACTAACCGCTTTCCAATTTCAGAAATAAAAGGGGGAAAGTTGAACAACATTGAGTCATTACCTAACTAATATTCCGTTGTGTCAGTTGTGTCTATTTTAAAGTGTCTATTAGATTTTTGAGTCGTGAAAAATGAGGCGTCCATGGGCTCATCCTGAAGCTAGTACTTCAACTGGTGGTCGTAGTACCACTAGTCGACAAATGTTAAACCCTCATGGGAAACAAATTATATTAAATGTTTATACTTCCCTTCTGGAACGTGGAATGTCCAAGGGTCAAGCTGTGCAAGAAAGTGCTTCTTTAACAAAAACATCGTATTCCACAGTGTTTAAAATAGTAAGTAACCCTATTTTAAAAAGAAAGAAACGAAAAGACTCTGGCGGTTCAAGGAAACTAGATGGTTGTGATGTAGATATAATCCGAAGAACATTATATGCCTTGTATCAAGAGCAAATGGTGCCTACATTATATATTTTAATGCTTAAAAAGAATGAAACTGGTATCCAGTGTTGCAAAGAGACTTTGAGAAAGTATCTTTTACAAAACGGATTTTAATTTAGAAAACTCACTAGTACCAGAAAAGGAAAACGCATTACGATAATTCACGCAGGAACCGAAAATGTTTTATACCAAATGCGTTGTCTTTATCGGCAAAGAATATTAAGGACTCTTTAGTCGATTATCATGATGATACTACAGCCGAATTATTTGAAGACTGGTTCCAAAATAAACTCATACCAAATATTCCACCCAACAGTATTATCGTCATGGATAATGCTAGCTACCACAGTCGAAGACTAGATAAAGCACCATGTTCAAATGACACCAAAGCCACTATACAAGAATATATGTAAAATAATGATATGTACTATGAGGAAAAGTACACAAAAAACAGTTACTAGAAGTTTTACGCACTTATTCGATAAAAAAGAAATATTTTTGTGATTCATTTGCTGAAACCTTGAGACATACATACATAATAATAAATAAATAAATATCATATATTATATATAAATAAACACTTCTCAATTATATTAAAGCGATTTTTCTTAATCATTATCTTAACCCAATATCATTATACCTACCTATAAAACAAAATTTAATGGCTAGGCCAGGTACAACTCTACATAGAATCCACCTCCTGCTCATAACTCAAGTGGTTGGTGATTCACGACCTTCTTAGATATCTGGTGCGACCGTATCTGGATGTTTTCAGATCCAGATACGAAGAAATATATCATATCCGCAGACGGAGAATGTTCTAAAGTCTTCTGATTTTTTTATTTCTGAGTGAAAAATTATGTTTTAATGCATATATAAATATATGAAATATGTCTAGCCACATGAAATTGAGTGAAAAAGAAGGCAATATATTGATATCTAATATATTAATAAAATTCTCGTGAAACGGTGTTTGTAATTGAACTCCTCCGAAATGGCTCGACCGGTTATCATGAAATTTTGTGTGCATATCGGTTAGGTCTGCGAATCGGACAACATCTATTTTTCATCCCCCTAAATGTTGAGGGTGGTAAATTTTTTATTTTATTTTTTAGATAAAAAATGTTGTTTTTATTTTTTTATGATACAGCATTCAAAAATACATACCACCCTAAATTTTCACCCTTCTACGATCAACCCCTATTTTTCCTTCGCGATTTTTATTTTATTTTATTTTATCCACAGATCCGCAATAGGGTTGCAAGGTGGCAATCGAATATAATAATTGTAGTACGATAAATTGAGAACGGGATAACGGGATGAAGAAAAAGCGGGATAACAGGAAAACGGGATAACGGGAATAACGGGATAACGAAAAAACGGGATGACAGGATAAGAGGATAAGGGGAAAACGGGATATCGGGATAATGAAAAAATGGGATAACAGGAAAACGGGATAACGGAACAACAGGAAGCGAAAGGAGTCAAAAGCATAGTCTAGATGGAACAACATAAAGGAAAACATAGAAAAAAAGAAATTCTACGCGGACGAGAGTTTTCGGGAAAAACATTTTAGGGAACATAGTAATTTGGACAGGACAACGTCTGTCGGGTCAGCTAGTATATATATATATATATATATATATATATATATATATATATATATATATATCAAGCAAATCATCGTATTGTGTTTAGCCCAGAACATCACGGAACAAATTATCCCGCATTCGACCTTGTGTCACCATGCATTATGTCGAATTGAACGAAACAGCGGAAGTATGAGTCCACCGCATTCAATTGGAGTCATCATTATAACCACTATCGAGTTAAATCCATGAAATCATTAGTAAAACAATTTCAGAATGATAATTGTTGATGGATAGTATATGCTCGGGTTATTTAACTTAGAATCCTAATCCTTTGATTTCATAGTACCTACTTAAATATTTTGTTACATTGTTGGACAGATCAAGATTTCAGGTTCAATTCATTCACATATTGGTGTGAGTTCTATACAACGTGGCTTATATTTGTCAATATAGTGAACGGCTTTCTTTGAAATACAATGCATTGGAATGGTATTCGAATAAATACATTGGAAGATGGCTCTAGATCACGATCTGGTGAATTCTAGGAAACGTGGATTGTTAAAAGTATCCATTCAGTATATGAGCTTCTAAAGACGAAGAGTGAAATACAGGTAAATTCGGGGTACACGATTCACAAGTAAAAACGATTCTATTAAAAAAGGGCAGATCCATTGTCATTGGTAGCGACGTCCAATTCGTTATATCGACAGATAGGCCGATGTCGCTCAAAATTCATACCTAGCAGTTTTTGAGAGTGAAAGAAGGAGGGAGGTAATAGTTATTTATGTAACTTTTTGATCGAGGATGCAGATGGCCAAACAAGATCCGTAAGGTCGGGTTTTGCAAGCGTTCAATGTGGTAACTCTTTTCCTCAACTGATTCAATAGAGACTTCCAATTTTCTTGAAAACAAAGTTTCATGCAATGGTTGTAAGATACTCTATCAATGACTGGTTGATATCTTTCACACAAAATCGCCGTATCGTTGTTGGTGTAAACAATACATAGTCAGGCGAACAAACCACTGAACTAGGAACACCTCAGGGCAGTGTTCTGGGGTCGCTGCTGTTCTTGGTGTTTATAAACCACTTACCTGAATTTTTTGGGGGGAAGGCAGATCATTTATATATGCTGACGACGCGGCGGTGGAAATATCAGAAAACTCTCATGAAGAGGTAAGCCGCAGAGTTGAAATAGTAGTCAGTCAGTTTTCGCTATGGTGGAAAATATACCATCTTATATAGAAAAATCAGTTATATGGAATTCACAGGTATATTATATATGAATCACTCACATTGACCCGAGTATACCATTTGGTAATTCAGATATACAGGCAGTCAACTCTACCTCAACAGGCTTGTGTTATCGAACTATGGATATTTCTGAATGATATCTTACTCATCTGACAAAGCTACATGTAATATGGCAGAAAGGAAATACACTATCTATCTATCTGGTAACTCCGGGACTTCCTTGGCTGACTTCGATATCAACCATGCAGCACTTCATCTTCCAACATCGGTCAGTAGTTGATCTTAATTTTATGGTAAGATTTTGTAGAAAGAAAAAAAATTAAACCAACGAAATACGGAACTGAAAAGTAAAAAATAAAATAAACCTTCTCAGTCTCAATAACTAAGCTCCCAAACTAATGTAGGTAACTAATTCTGAGTCGGCGACAAACAAACAAGCGGTGACATTCTGATAATTTTTTTGAAGTAATTTAATGATCTTCGTTGATTGTTCGTTTGGCGCCGACTCAAAATTAGTTACTTACATTAGTTTAGGAGCTTAGTTACTGAGACTAAGAAGGTTTATTTTATTTTCTACTTTTCAGTTCCGTATTTCGTCGGTTTAATTTTTTGTTCAAAAGTTTTATTTTTCAATTTTTTGTGGCTAAAATCTACTAATTACTACCTACTTGTTTTTTTGTTACTTCCAAAATACTTACTCACCCACCTTACTTCAACTATTACCAGTTGAATACTATGATTATCCACTTTTACTATTTGTAATATAAATTATTTTTCTTGTTCTGGTTAGTTTATTTCATTACTTTGTATATCATTTCATTCTCTCATAGAATATAATGATTTTGACGGATGTGGAACAAAAATAATGTCAGTAGCGATCTGTCATTGTCAACTACATATGTGTGTGCCGAAGTTCACAAGTGAAAAATCAATTATTCCCTATTTTGCTACCCGTGAGGGTGGATAATTTCATTCGAAATCCAAATATGAGGTATACCCTATCTATTAAAAAAAATCATCCAAATCGAAGAACCCAGTACAAAGTTATGCCTGATACAATCGGTTAACGGACCAGAATTCAGAGGGTGAGTGATCAATATCCTTAATTTTGCTACCCTTAGGGGTGGATTTCATCCTCAAAATTCAAATGGGACCAACTTCGAAGTACACCCTATCCACTGAAAAAAGAATTAACGGAATCGGACGTCTCAGTAAAAAGTTATGCGCAATCACAGATAAAAAAATAAAAATAAACGCGTCGACTACAGAACCTCCTCCTTTTTGGTTTCGTCGGTTGATAACCTAACTGAGGCTATAATTTGGAATATGTGAACCAGAGATGGGAGTAGTGAATGTAAATCGTGATATTCAATAGGACTGACCCATCACACCAGAGAGTGTCTGGGTCGCTCGAAACGGGATAAGTCGTCCATATCATAGTTTACAGCTTTTCTTATCAGTTGATTCTCATGTGCTTCCGCACGCGTCAGACTTCTTATATATATGATCCGCAAAACCATGGAACATTCGTGATCATCCTAAGACGTTTCATCCAATACCCCCAGATAACTCGAACCTACAAAATAACGGGTAACATAGCCTTGTGATCTGAAGATAATTTCGTCCTTGAACAAATCTCTTTGGGGTTCGTGTAAAATAGGCAATGGTGGTCGTCAGAAATGAGAAATATTGTCAAAGAGAACATTCATAACAACAAACTTAAACTATACCACTACGTTAAATTAGTTCCCCCTTGAATAAGTCCGTGTTGAATTTCCCAAGTCCCTTTCCAAAACAAGCACTTTCGAGATCCTTATGGCAGTTTGACAAGCAATAATGAAATTTGATTCCATGACAGTTCTTTGATCAGAAAATCATTTAACGCGTACCTGGTTCTTATTATGGCTTCCAATCATTCCTGGCATACTTTACCACTGTTATCAATCCAATATCATCTTTCGATGGTCAATTAGTTTATTCTTCCCATTGATGGACGACAAAATTACTTAATGCTTTCTGATTTCTTGTTTCCCCTCGTCTTCCTCACTTGTCTCCCTTTTTCTGTCTTTTGGATACCCTTTCCAACGCGCACTTTCCCACAACTTTCTAACAAGGATTAGAAAATTGTCATACAGGATGACGAAAACTAAAGAAATAAGTTCAAAGCCTGGTTTACCTTCTATTCTTTCAGGGGTGTTTCGTGGCCCTGGAGATAATATCAGATTTTATTTTTATATTTATGGTTTCCTAATTAGACCTAGGAACTCAACTTGCAGGGACAATTCGACATGCAACAATCAATCACATGCAAGGTTGCTACACTTATGTCCCAGAAAAATCTTTATCTTCCATTTCTCTGACATCCTGTCAAATAAAAAAGGTCTTGTCCATTTCATCAGACTCATAAGTAGGTTGAAATGGATTTTATGCAGCAGTCTGTCGTGCCGAACTCGATCGAATGCTTCGGCGATGGCTGAAAGTAACCAACGGACACCTATCATTATCAAAAGCACTAATCGGGTCTTGCATCAATCTTTTCTGAACCCAAACTGATCATTTGGTATGATATTTTTATCTTCCTTGCCATCCACGAGCCTCTGCAGCACAATTTTTCCGGAAAGTTTGGCCGAACTGCAGAACCTGATCTAATAGGAATAGTCTCCATTATTTACATTTCTGACTGCGATTACTCTAGTGATCTAGTCACAGTCTAAGCACATTGTGTGCAGGGACACAGTTAATCGAAAAATAAAACTTTTAGAGGCATACGCTGATGAAGCATACTCATTGATGGAGGTATTTCACTAACAGTTCGATTACTGCGAATTTTTCAAAGCTGCTGGGTTTTTTATTTAGGTGGTTGCTATTGTTGAGATCGCCGGAATCCGTCGAGGAATTCCTCAAAATACAGGTGGATGATTTTTACGAGGATGATGATGAATAAAATGAACGTTACTTCGATATATTTAAAAATATTGCACAGGTAAAATCAAAATTTGCTACCCATAAACAATTTCTTTGGATATAGTGACTTGTGAATCAAGTTCTTGGTCGAAATTCTTCTGAAAGAATACCATGCAAAATTGGTGAATTCTTGGAATTGAAAAACCCTGAAACTTACACTGGGTACTTATTCTGCAACATTATTGGCTGATACTGCGGTCAATTTGCTTGATGTAAGAAACTTTTTAACTGAAAATGAAACCGACGAAAAAATCAACTGAAAAGCAAAAAATGAAATAAATATTTTCAGTCTCGATGATAATTGAGCTCCTAAACTAATGTGAGTAACTAATTTTGATTCGGCGCCAAACAAACAATTATCGAAGATCACTATCAATCAATCAATCAATCAATCAATAAGGAATTGAGTATTGACTGTCATAACCACGACTTTCGCTTCATTACCAGGATAGGAAAAAATAATGGTGACAAACCAAGATCAATTATTGCAGAAGTAACTAACTTCACTTTGAAAACCCAAATACTCACCTCTTCTCGAAACAAGAACGCCAACCTGAAACAACTAGGTGTGCTGTTTTCTCAAGACTATGCCAAAGAAGATTATATGAAGCGTAAATGTATGTACGAACAACTTAAACTGGCTAAAGTCACTGACCCTAATGCCAAAATTGTCAATAATAAATTATTGATCGATGGTACATCTTACTCCTATGAACAATTACTCAAGAAGACAAGCATACTGAAAACAAGAAGAGCGAAAGAGGAAGTTGGAAAATTCTCCTGTCAGCAGCTTTGAAAATCCAAGAACAAGACTCCGTTCTCAATCCATACGTCCAACTTAACTTGTAATTTGCAGGTACCTCTTACTCATGTATTTACTTTTTTTGTTGCTTTTCCTGTTCTCAATTTATTTTTTATTTTTTATTGTGATCTCAATGTTATCGTATTACATTAAATGCTTACTAGTATGAAAATCAGATTTGTCATATCAACTCGCGATCGCTAGTAGCACATTTTCAGCAATTTAAAGATTGTGTCTATCTGAAGTTTGATATAATACTGGTCACTGAATCATGGCTCTCTGCAGAAATACCAGACGACCTGATTGCACTTAATGGGTATTTATTGTATAGAAGAGATCGTCTGATAGGAGAGGTGGCGGTGTGGCAATATACTTGAAATCAAATTTAAAAGTAACTCCTGCGATTAGATCCTAGTAACACCGAACAATTATGGGTATCGTTCTCCGTAGAAAATGTCCAATGCGCACTTGGTGTCTTTACCGTCCACCCAAGCAAAATATAAACGAATTTATGAATGATTTTGTGCCGGGGACTTCAATATAGACATGTTGGATGTAGGAAGTGAGGCTACTATACTTTTGAGCAATACCATATCAAATTATGATCTCAAGAATTCAATATTTGAACCAACTAGACTATGCCAAACCAGCGCCAAAGCCATCGATTCAATTTTATGCACTGAATCTATCCTTGCCAACAATGTACTGGTCAGTGACGCTCTCTGACATTTCTGATCACTACCTTGTATCATGTTCGATCGGTTCTGGCGACGTCTCCTCTGGAATCTACGTACATTTCGCGATTTCAAAAAATTCAATCATGTCTCTTTTACAACCGATCTGATTCACACTGATTTCTCCCAAATCTACCACTTCGAAAATATTGACTCTTTAGTAGAATGCTTCAATAATACACTCATAGCCTTATTTGATTATCATGCACCTTTTAAAACTGTCAAAGTAACCAGGCCACCAGCACCTTGATCACTGATACAATCAAATTGATGATGTCATTTCGAGATAAAGCACTGATTAAATATAAGCGTACCAAGCTAGAGCGTGATTGGAACTACTATAGAGATCTCAGGAACCTAACTAAACATGCAATAGTTCCGAGAAAAGGGCGTATATCCAATTCAGAACTAGAAATTGTGGAAATGACAGTAAATCTCTATGGAAAGAACTCGACAAAATGAATATCCACTCTAAAACAGAAACCTAACAATCCCAGCAAATTTGAAAAATGCTAAAGTTATAAATGACTATTTTACCAGCTCTTCACAGAGCGACTTACAAACTAGAAGCTGATACCTATCAACCACTACTCCAACAACAATCTGCCTGGTGCAGGACTATTTAGGTTCACACCTATCAGTGAAACTGACATCTATAAGCACCTTCTTTCTATAAAATCGGAGCTATTGGTCGGACTCTATAAGTGTGAATATGCTACTTCATGCTTGTCCATCTGTCTTAGAGCATCTCTGTCACATTTTAACTACTGTATAAAAAAAAAAAATACCTACCCATCTATTTGGAAACATGCTGTTGTCCTCCCTTTACCAAAAAATAGTAATCCCACTGAACTCAAATTTCTTAGACCTATTAGTATTTTATGTGTTTTGTCCAAAGTCTTTGAGAAGATCATACATGCACAAATGAAAATCTACTTAGAAGATTATAATCTCCTACCTCCGCACCAATCAGGATTCAGGACTCATCACAGTTGTAATACAGCACTTTTGAAGGTGACAGACGATATTCTCAAATATTTAGGACGATAAAAGTTGGTGTTACTTGTATTTCTAGACTATACTAAAGCATTCGATAGAATTAAAATGACCTATTACTAGCCATACTACACTATATTGGTTTCAGTGATTCTTCTGTTATGTTTTTCAAAAATTATCTATACTATCGTTATCAAACAGTCAAACTCGATAACCAACAGTCTGATTTCGTACACATCAAAAATGGGGTACCACAAGGATCAATTTTGGGCCCGTTGCTCTTCATTTGTAACACTATTGATTTACACAGAACTTTACATTATTCTAGTAGTCATTTTATGAGATGATGTTCAACTATATCTTCCTTTAACCGAAAGTAACTTAGCCCTCTCGGTTCAGCATATGAATGATGATCTGACTGCTATAGTCGACATGTCGAGCAAACTATGTTCTCTATCAATCCTTCAAAATCAAATGCCATACTGTTTAGCAGAAACAAAGACGTCCGAATCAGGTGTTTTACCATATATCAACCTCCGAATCAATGACGAACTCATTCCAGTCATAGATACCGTTAAAAAATCTAGGCTTATTTATGGACTATACTCTGAGGTACACGAAACATGTGAATACTATCATCAGAAGAGCATTTTGCAATCTGAAACTTATCTACTCTAACAGATCCTTTCTAGACAAAAAAAGTAAAATAATCTTATGCGAAGCCCTAGTCTTGTCCACTTAAATCACGCAGATGTTGTCTTCGGCCCAGCCTTACCTCAAATCGGATATAAACAGACTACAATTGGTACAAAAATTCATTGTCCGTCTTATCTGTGGTTTAAGGAAGAAATAATATATCAACCCTTTGAGCAGCTGGGTTGGTAAGGTCCAAAACGCATCTATCTGCATTCATCTGGCTGTATCATAAAATCATCCTCGAGAAGAAGCCACCATACTTATTTGAAAAGTATCGTTCCGAACAGACGTCCACAATATTAATATAAGATTCAAGTCCAAATTGAACCCACCTTTGCATAAAACCTCTCTCTATCAGTCTTCATTTTCCTCACATGATATCACGGCTATACAATAAGGTACCAGATGCTCTAAAAAATACTTCCATTGGACTCCTTCAAGAAAAAAATGAAAACTCTGTTGATGGATGATATACATTTATAAGTATTCCCTGTACATCTACACTTATAAAAAAATAATTATCCATGTTTAATATATCCCCATTCTACGTGTTCAGACATACTCATATCATTTTACATTGTTTTTTTTTAAGCCCACATTAATATTATATAGATATATTGCTAGATATTGTAATTTAGCTTTTATTATTTTTTTTCTCTTTTCATTTCTATTTTCCATTAGTATATTAGATAAAGGTTGAGTGTAAGAAAGTATTTACCCATCTACATGGGTAAACGCTAACTGCCCTTTGATAGTACTATCAATAAAAACGATTATTATTATTATTATTATTATTATATTACTTTGAAGAAGTAATCAAAATGCCGCTATGCATCTCGCTGCCATCATTTTACGTTTTACCTAATTCAATTCAAAATTAGTTACTCACATTAATTTAGGAGCTCAATTATCATTGAGACTGAGAAGGTTCATTTCATTTTTTGCTTTTCAGTTGATTTTTTCGTTGGTTTAATTTTTAGTTAAAAAGTTTTTATTTTTCAATTTTTTGTGGTTGAAATCTACTAATTACTACCTACTTAATTTTTAATTACTCCCAAAATACTTACTTACCTAGCTTATTTCAACTATTAACTGTTAAATAATATGATTATCTACTTCAACTATTCATTGTTATATAATATTTACTATTTTTGAAATTTCTGGTTAGTTGATTCAATCACTTTGTATATTATTCCATCCATTCATAGAATGTAATTATTGTGACGGATGTAGGAGTATCTGTCAATATCAACTACATATGTGTGCCAATGTTCACAAGTGAAAATTCAATCATCCTCCATTTTTCTACCCATAGGGGTGGATCATTCCATTCCAAATTGGAAAATGATCAACTATGAGGTATACCCTATCTAATAGAGAAAGAGTCATCCAAATCGGAAAACCCACTACAAAGTTATGCCTGATAGAATCGGTCAACGGACCAAAATTCAGAGGGTGAAGGATGAATATTCTCCATTTTGCTTTCCTTAGGGAAGGATTTTTTTGTTCAAATTCAAATGGGACCAACTTTGAAGTACACCCTATCCAATGAAAAAAGAATCATCGGAATCGGACTTCTAAGTTATGCGTGGTCATATATAAAAAAAATATACACATCGAATAGAGAACCTCCTCCTTTTTGGTTGTGTCGGTTAAAAAAGCAAGGACACTGGGAATCTAATGAATTGCTGAAAGTTGTGAAGCAGGTTCGCTCAATAACAGACTAGAAGTTTCATGTAGAATTTTATAAAAGAAACACGGCAAAAATTTTACATTTTGAATACATCTGGTATGAAGTAAAATGCACTTATATCACTTTCACTTATGAAAAACTCTGTTCTATATATTAATTATCCTCCTAATGGTACGATTGATTTGATCATTATTAATAATTAGATCATCTTGACAAGTTTGTTTTCCACTATTATAATTATCCTTTTTTTACCTGCTATTCTCTAGGCATTTTCACATTTTTTTCTTCATATTTCTGTATTTTCCTGTTGACCTTTGTGTTAGAAATATGTATACGAGCATCTTAAGTCGCTCAATAAGAGACTAGAAGTTTCATGTGAAATATTGTATAAGAAATTTCACATTTTGTTGACATCTAGTACCAAGTAAAATGCACTTGTATCACTTTCACTTATGAAAAACTCTGTTCTAGATATTAATTATCCTCCTAATGGTACGATTGATTTGATGATTACTAATCATTAGATCATCTTGACAAGTATCTGTTTTCCACTAGGACAGAAAATTATAGTTTTTATAATCTTACCTGCTATTCTCTAGGCATTTTCAATTTTTTTTCTTCATGTTGCCTAATACAGTATCTGTATGTTCCTGTTCACTTTTGTGTAAGAAATATGTATGTGAGAATCTTAGTTCGCTCAATAACAGAATAGAAGTTTCATGTAGAATTTTATATAAGAGACACTGAAACAATTTCAAAATGCACTTATATCACTTTCACTTATATCACTTTCACTTATGAAAAATTCTGTTCCATATATTAATTATCCCTTCTAATGGTACGATTGATTTGATCATTATTTAATAATAAGATCACCCTTGAAAATTTTTTCCAGGGAAAAAAATTTTATACCTTTTTATAACTTTTTACTTGCCATTTTCTAGGCATTTTCACATTTTTTTTTTCATGTTGTTTCTGTATTTTCCTGTTCATTTTTGTGTTTACGTTTTATGAGCATTTTTTACTTCTGTCCATAATTTTATATTTAGTTCTGTTCTTTCCCTGTTCCAAAAAAAACTTTTAATTAAAAAAATTTTTTTCTTTCTTTTTTCTGGAAATATTTTTTTTTTCTTTGTACACGCTTTCTTATCTAATCCCTTTTTGGCATTCAAGTCTTTCTATCTGGTATGTTCCATGTTTTTCTTTCATTTTATTTTTGCATCTTGGGGAATATATCCGATGGATTCAGGGGGAATTTAATTTTTTCACTTTCATTTTGATCGGAGGAGTGGGGTTATCAAAGGCCCCGAAATTTGTCTCTCACACCGAAGGCACCAAACCAGGGGCCCAAAATCTGTTTTTTCCAATGGAATTAAACATTATACGTAAACCCAATTGAGCTTGTACCCAGGATTCGCATTATTTTTTATGCCCATTTTGTTTTGTGTTTTATAAATGTTTAATTTTAGACACTAAAAACGCGCCTATATATTTATATGGAGAAATTTTAATTAAGTTAAAGTCATTGACCGGTTGTGGTGCCCTTTTCATAAATTTTAAGAGTCTACCTTTTGAATAGTGGGGAAAAATATTTGAAATAACTGATATCAAGCACCCCACACTTTTTTTTAAAAAATGCATTTTTGGGAAATGACTTTTTCTTATTTTTTAAATTTGTAACCAAACATATAAGGTTTTTTCTATTTTTTATTTCATTTCGATACTACGCCCTGTATATAATAAATTTTAACATATGCTAGGACACGGTAAAATTTGCCATTATTAAACGAAAGTTATAAAAATGGCCAAACATAATCCAGATAGTGCCGTATACGCGTCAAAGTCATTGAAGTAAAAATATTTTTATGTGATATTTTGATATTTTCTTGGGATTGAGGAGCACTGATATGAAAGTTTTTCTTGGATCTTATTCTCACGCCTCTAAGGATGCAGAGAACAAACAATAATAATTAAGGTACAGGCTGGTATTAATAGTTGTATATGTTCCATTGAACTTTGATGATAAACAATGCAGAAGTCACTACAAACTATATTTTAATAAGATCATCAAAGCAACTCTCAAATGTTTTCATTTCAACATTTTCAATTGTTCTCTAGTTCTGGAATGCGGGAGTGCTGCAGTCTACTCTATCAAAATAACAATTTACAATCATGTGGATTTCTGGCTCTTTTTTGGGGCAGTTGGGACAAGATCCACGAACTTTTCAGAAGATACAGTTTTGATTTCCAGAGTTCGTCTTGAAAAACTTATTTGCGTCACAATCATCCATTTAGCATCTTCACTATGCCTTTGGAAAATACGAAAAGTCATTGGAAGTATAAATGAGGGAATAAATTGAAAAAGAAATACGATGAAGTGGTTTCAGTGTATGAAGATCAAAACGACAGCAAGACTACTGTAAAAAATGAATTTTCACTGAAAAAAAATGTACACCTACAGAAATCCTCGAAAAATAAAAAAAATAAAATTCCGTTTTGACAACAATAACAGGAAAAAAACCAAAAAAAGTGAAAACATCTCTGTCCGATTGATTAGTACTTGGGGAGGTCTGGGAAACAAAACTAGGGTGGTTAAAGATGGAAATAGGAATGTATTGTTTGAAGCTTCAAAATAGAATTTGAGAATTCTCGCAAAAAACAGATTATTTTTCTCTATTCATATATACACTTTCACTTTTTGATTCTAGTAAAGTATGGTATTGTTACGCTAATCTATGAAAACAGATTAGGTTTCATTGGAAATATTGGTGTTCAGAACATGATATACAAGACAGAAAAAGACGTTCATATAAAAAAACTGAATATTTCTTCATTACACTTAATTTTATTAAAGCATTTTTTCTTAATTTTCTAGAATGAAATAAAAGGTTTTCTCGTGCTTTTCAAAAGAAGGCTCAAATTGTGGTTACTTGTCCAAACTTTTTATAATATAAATACATTTTAACCGACGAAACCAAAAAAGGGAGAAGGTTCTTCAGTCGACGCGTAATATTTTTTTTTCATGTACTGATCACGCATAACTACTGAGACGTCCGATTCCGATTCCGTCTTTTTCCAGTTGATAGGTGTACTTCGAAGTTGGTCCCATTTGAATTTGAAAGGATAAAATCCAGGGTAGAAAATTAAGGAATTCACTCACCCTCTGAATTCTGGTGTTAACTGATTCTATCAAAGGCATAACTTTGTACTGGGTTCCCTGGATTTGGATGTTTTTATTTTTATAGATAGGGTTACCTTAGTTGATCATGCTGATTTCGAATGTAATTATCCACCCTTACGGGTTGAAAAATAGGGATAATTGATTTTTCACTCTAGAACATTTGGCAAACATAAGAGTTGACAATGACAGATCGCTAATGTCATTACTTTTGTTCTCCTACATCCGTCACAATCATTATATTCTATGAGAGGATGGAATGATATACAGAGTAATGAAATAAACCTATCCAGAACAACAAAATAATTTATATTAAAACAAATAGAAAAAGTAGATAATCATATTATTTGACTTGTAATAGTTGAAGTAAGGTGGGTGAGTATTTTGGAAATGATGAAAAAAAACAAGTAGGTAGTAATTACTGGATTTCAGTCACAAAAAAATTTAAATAAAACTTTTTTAACAAATCTTAAACTGAGAAATACGGAATTGAAAAGAGAAAAATAACTAAACTCTGAATCTATACTAATCTTTTCAAGTACTAATTTTGAGCTCGGCGCAAACGAACAATCAACGAAGATCATTAAATTATTCAAAAATTATCAGAATGTCACCGCGCAACTCGATGCCATCATTTCACGCCTTATCTAATTCATTTGCTTGTTTGTTTGGCTGCCACTCAAAAATTAGTTACTACGATTAGTTTAGGAGCTTAAGATTGAGACTAAGAAAATTATTTTATTTTTTTACTTTTCAGTTCCGTATTTCGTCGGTTCAATTTTGTTAAAAAAGCATTTTTTCTATGTTATGTGGCAAAAAAAAGATTCATCCAAATCGGATAACAGTCAAAGTAATGCCTGATAGAAACTGGTTAATGGACCAAAATTCAGAGGGTGAACGATCGTTAATGGGCCAAAATCAGAGGGTGAACGATCAATATCTTCATTTGCTACCCTTAGGGGTGGCATTTTTTTTCAATTTGAGATGGGACCAACTTTGAAGTATCCATTGAAAAAAATAATCATCGAAATCGACTACTCTATGGAAAGATATGCGGGTATGTTGGCTGAAATCTACTAATTACTACCTACTTAATTTTTTGATCACTTCGAAATACTTACTTACCTAGCTTACTTCAACTCTTGATCAGTTAAATAATATGATTATCTACTTTAATCTTTTATTGTTAAATAATATAATCTAAGAGACCCGGCCACGCGTTGCTGTGGCTGTGGTTTTTTATTTATCCTGTTATCCCGTTTTCCCGTTGTCCCCTTTATCCTGTCATCCCATTATCCTGTTTTTTTTTTATCCCGTTACTCCGCTATCCTGTTATCCAATATTCCTGTTATCCCGTTTTTCTTTATCCCGTTATCCCCTTATCCTGTCATCCCGTTTTTTCTGTTTTTCGTTATCCCGTTATTCCCGTTTCCTGTTATCCCATTTTTCATTATCCCGTTTTCCCCTTATCCCCTTATCCTGTCATCCCGTTTTTTCGTTATCCCCGTTATTCCGTTTTCCTATTATCCCGATTTTTATTTATCCCGTTATGCCGTTTTCCCGTTATTCCCTCATTCTGTCATCCCGTTTTCCCGTTATCCCGTTATTTCCGTTATCCCGTTTTTTCTTTATTTCGTTATCCCGTTCTCAATTCATCGAACTACAATTATTATATTCGATTGCCATCTTGCAACCCTATTGCGGATCTGTGGATAAAATAAAAAAACATAAAAATCGCGATGGAAAAATAGGGGTTGATCGTAGAAGGGTGAAAATTCAGGGTTGTATGTATTTTTGAATGCTGTATCATAAAAAAATAAAAAAATTTTTTTACCAAAAAAATAAAATAAAAAATTAAGGGGTGGACCACCCTTAACATTTAGGGGGATGCAAAATAGCCTATATCTTAAGTTGGAAAAATTACAACATACAGCCAATTTTCATCCGAAATCGGTTGACTTGGTAAAGAGTTGTTTTTGTTTTTTTTGTTTTTTTTTTTTTTTTTTCAACCGCGTTCTTAGTTGTTTGACCAATCCTCAGAAGTTAATGAAAAACTTGTACGAGTTAAGATCACGGGGACCTTACCTTTTATAGTGGGATCCGAAACCACTCTTGGGACCTTGAAAAAATTTTTCACCAGCTGCGGGAATCGATCCCGCGCCAGGTGGAAACAGTTGACACAAGATCGACGCTGGTGCCACTGAGCCACAGGCCCCGATGGAAAAATAGGGGTTGATCTTGAATGCTGTATCATAAAAAAATAAAAAAAATTTTTTACCAAAAAATAAAATAAAAAATTAAGGGGTGGACCACCCTTAACATTTAGGGGGATGCAAAATAGCCTATATCTCAAGTTGGAAAAAATTACACATACATGCCAATTTTCATCGAAATCGGTTGACTTGGTGAAGAGTTTTTTTTTTTGTTTTTTTGTTTTTTTGTTTTTTTTTTGTTTTTTTTTTTCAACCGCTTTTTAGTTGTTTGACCTAACCCTCAAGTTAATGAAAACTTGTACGGAGCAGATCACGGGGACCTTACCTTTATAGTGGGATCGAAACCACTCTTGGGACCTTGAAAAAATTTTTCACCAGCTGCGGGAATCGATCCCGCGCCAGGTGGAAAACAGTTGACACAAGATCGACGCTGGTGCCACTGAGCCACAGGCCCCGATGGAGAAATAGGGGTTGATGCTGAATGCTGTATCATAAAAAAATAAAAAAATTTTTTTACCAAAAAATAAAATAAAAAATTAAGGGGTGGACCACCCTTAACATTTAGGGGGATGCAAAATAGCCTATATCTTAAGGTGGAAAAAATTACACATACATGCCAATTTTCATCAAAATCGGTTGACTTGGTGAAGAGTTTTTTTTTTGTTTTTTTTTTTTTTTTAACGCTTCTTAGTTGTTTGACCAATCCTCAGAAGTTAATGAAAACTTGTACGAGTTAAGATCACGGGGACCTTACCTTTTATAGTGGGATCCGTAACCACTCTTGGGACCTTGAAAAAAATTTTCACCAGCTGCGGGAATCGATCCCGTGCCAGGTGGAAACAGTTGACACAAGATCGACGCTGGTGCCACTGACTTGGTGGAGAGTTCACTGGGAACAAACATCAGGACACTGGATTTATATATATTAAGATTATTTTTGAAAGTTCTGGTTAGTTGATTTCATTACTTTATATACCATCTCTTCATAGAATGTAATTATTATGGTGACGGATGTAGGAGGATCTGTTAATGTCAACTACATATGTGTGCCACTGTTTACTAGTGAAAAATCAATCATCCTCTATTTTTTTATACCCATAGGGTGAATCATTTCATTTCAAATTGGAATATGGATCAACTATGAGGTATACTTTTATCCGATAAAAAAAGAATCATCCAAATCGAAGATCCCAGTACAAAGTTATGCCTTGATAGAATCGGTTAACGGACCATAATTCAGAGGGTGAGTGGATCAATATCCTTCATTTTCTACCCTCAGGGCTGGATTTTCATTTCGAAATTGAAATGGTACCAACTTCAGAAGTACACCCTATCCACTGAGAAAATAATTATCGGAATCGGACGTCTCAGTATCATTCGAGCATTTGAAATTAAATATACGCGTCGACGGTTGAAAATAACAGGACACAGCAATTCATCATCAATAAAACCATACTTACAAATTGACAAAAAGAGTATCATTCGAGCATTATTCATTCAATTCGTTTGGAAAAAGAAAAAACTTCAACATCTACTACAGAAACGATTAGCTGTGGCACCCGCAGCGACATGACTGTTCCTAGTATGAATTTCAATAACTGCGTTTTTAATAATTGTACATTCTAATAAAAATGTGTTTATTTTTTATGTTTCATAAATAAAGTTTGCATTGATATGTTTCTAAATTTCTTATTCATTAAATTGTCCCGCCCAATTACACTCGATGTTTGTATTGATATCAGGTTAATTTGTGTTGTTCAAATTCTAAACTGTTTCCTTTATCAATTTGACTCGAAAAACTGTCAACCCAAAAACGCTCCACCTTCGGTGTCGCGTTTTCAATAGTTTCAGTTTTCCTCTTCCAATGCTAGGCAACAGTTTCTCATTAAACAACCCAAATTTACCCGATAAAATACAAACCTTTCGTGCAATTATAAGTGAAAAATGTAAAATCGATGCCACTGTATTTTCGGCAAATTACGGGAATCTTGGCTGCCAAGTTTCCATCGCTGTTTCAGTTTTGATTGAGATATTATTTTACACCTATTGTTTGTATGGAAATTCGATTAACGCAGAAAACTGCAATGATAAACCACCCCAAACTGGACTGCACGTGCAGGTTCAACTACACGATAAATCCAGAAGCAAAACACATTCCACTGCCATCGCTAGATGGTGCTTCACGTGGAACTGGCATTGATCCATCCCAAACTCCACTTGATCCAACGGCGGAAGATGAAACGCAGCTTTCTTTCCGGATCTATAACGTCCATTCTCCAAATCTCATCGCGGTAATCCCATCCCCGTTGGTTCCCACGATCCGCCGCACGTGTCGCTATTGATCCTTTGCCACCGAAACCCGCCCCCGACGACAGAGGACACCGCTGACACGCTTTTCAGAGCTTACGCGATGATCCGGAGAGCCTGAAAGTTGAGATAGAGCACACAGTAATTTTTTCGCATCAAGTCGGATTCGGTCGGCCGTTGAGATGCCTTTTGATGCCTTTTTGTTTGGGTTTCTCAGGATATTTCAATACAGGGGGCTTTGGACGGCCAATCAATTTTCGTCAGTGAAATATCACGTTTTCCAGTTGTCATGTCAATGTCAAAACAGAGGAATGTATGTACTTTTGGCAGAGTCGTTGAACATTAAAATTATTTTTTACATTTAACTGCGTTAAAAGCGTATTCTTTAGTTTTTAGAAATATAATTTATTTTCAACTCTTTAGTCTTATAATAATTCTAACATATTATACCAATACAAATTAAAAAAAAAATTGACTGTTGTGGGGTTTCTAACCCACGCTCTCTTTCAAGAACTAAACTTAAACCTGTTGCCTCAGAGCGCTGGTAAGTAAGGATGTTTACAAGTTGGTTTTAGTAAATTTGCAAAAACGTTGAACGAAGAAAATTCCAAGATCGCATTTTCAAATGACAAAAAGGTTTATTCACGCCAAAAATCGAACACTGTTATAATTGTACAAAATCCTACGTTGGTCAAACATGCCAATATTTAAAAGAACGCATAGCTGAACACCATAGGGAGACAAAAAACCGAATGCCCAAAATCCCACTGCTCTAGTAGAACATACTAGAGAAAATGTTCATTCTTTTGATTTCGAAAACCCCATCATCCTTGATAGAAAACCTTTCCTTTCATAGCGAAATGATCGAAATTGTCCACCAAGACAACGTCAATTTCCCTGCGAGACATAGAAGGATTGAACACGTCCTATTTCAACTTCATAAGTCAGATTCCTAAATGATTTGTTATCGTTTTTTACCACAGTTGTTTGTGTCCATCAATAAAAAAACGGATTTTTTTAAATTTTATCTCAGTATTCGTTTATCTTGCACTTGATGTTGAACTTGTCCCGTGAAAGTGTTTTTCGTTTGTATCTAGAATGACTGTTTATGTATTATTTTAATTTATATCCAACTCGGAAAAACGAATTTCCTTTTTTAATAATCTATTTTACTATGAAATGTTCCAATTCTTGTGGTCAAATGTTTCTTTATTTTTACTATTTCTCAACCCCTCCAATTTACAAGAACTGATTGTTACAGAGCCCTGAAGATTAATTTATTAAAATTCAAAACGTTGGCAAGGAAACAAGAGTTTTTCTTCAAAAAAATTTATCCAAATCGTAACAAACCTCTTCAAAATTATATGTGTTCAAGTAGTTTATCCTTAAAATTGTAACAAATTGTATTCTTTTATTTTTTGCAACTAATGGTGAAAAGTAAGACGTCAACGAGTTTTGAAAAGTGTACCTTTAAATGTCAAAATTAGAAAATAGTTATTTTTGCAACCAGTTGGGAAAAGCACTATTTTTCGTAGTGAGCGCAAAAGAAAGCGAGTTACGAAAAGTAGGGTTTCCCAACGTGTTTCACACAATATTTTTTCTAATTTTGATATGTGATCCTTTTTAATTCAACTTAAAAATATAAAAAATATATATGAAAAAAATAAAATAAAAACACTTTTTCACGCACTAAAAATTAAAAAATAATTTTGACATTTAACGACTATGCCGAAAAACATGGGTGCTTTTTGGTTACGTATCTTTGAGAGTAAGATCTCAGAGCCGGCAAACCTCTACCTCATTTTAGCAAAGCTGAAATTTTAAGTATGAATAGTATGATATACAGTGCTTCTCAAAAGTCCGCTCCCCCCCTCTTATTTTTGGAACGATTATACATAAACAAGTGAAATTTGGAAACTGAATATTAAAGGTTGTAAACTTTCCTACTAGTGATGATAGATGACGAAATCGTCAAAGTTGACGTCACAAGGCCATTGTGACCAATAATTTTAAATGGAACCCTATGGCAAGCGACACCTCTTTTAACAGGTATCGAAAAAACCTATTCAATTATACTAATTTTGTTTGTGTTTATGGCAGTTTTAATGGCTCATTAGTAAACATTGAAATTTGAATTCCATTCAGTATGATATTAATTACAGATTTAAGAATCAGTATCTACTCGAAGAAATTGCTCGAAGTGACCTCCATTTACTTCCTGACAGTGAAATATCCTATTTTTAAACTCTTCTCGTACTTTTGCAAATGTGTCTGCGGAAACAGCCTCACATTCTGCAACAATACGTTGTTTTAAAACGTCAATATTGTCAGGTTCAGTGGCGTAAACCTCCGATTCAAGGTACCCCAACAGAAAAAAATCCAAAGGTGTGAGGTCCGGTGATCGAGCTGGTCATTCCGTTGAACCTTGTCGTCCAATCCATTTACCACGATACTCCTCATCCACCGTCTTACCGCACCGTCATAGTGTGGAGGAGCACCATCCTGTTGGAATGTTATTTCCAAATTGCCGAATTCATCTGGATTATCTTCCAAAATTTCAAGGATTAACGGTTCTATTGCGTTTCGCAACAGCTCCAGATAAACCTCACCAGTTGAATTAGTATTTAAAAAAAGAGGCCCAACGATGTGGTTTCCCAGGATACCTGCCCAAACATTCACCTTCTGGGGAAATTAGGTATGTATTTCACGAAACAGGTGAGGATTTGCGTCACTCCAATACCTCATATTCTGTGTATTTACATTTCCATTCAGATAGAAAGTACTTTCGTCACTAAAAACAAATTGTTTTGACATAGTCTGGCTGTTGGTTAATTTTAGTTTCCATATTTTCACAAAATTCTAGCCTTCGGTCTGGGTCGTCGTCTGAGAGTTGATGAACCATTTTTAATTTGTATGGATGAAATTTGTTTTTTTCCTGCGTACTGTACTTCGACTGACTTCACAGGTAGATGCAACGTGAGTTGTTGAAGAGGTAGAATTAACTATTACTTCTGCCAGTATATAAATTTTTTTCTCATCAGAAATTTGTGGTCTGCCAGATCGTTTCGCATCATTAATACTACCCGTTGTTTCAAACTCACGAAGAAGCTCCCTTAAATAAGTCCTCGAAACGGGGGGATCGGGGAACCTCTCATTAAAAATGCGTTCTGCTGCATGAATATTTTGTCCAGTTTCACCAAGAATTAGGATCGCTGCTACTTTATCACCTAAAGCATGTACCATTTCGCTTCTTGAAGCACTTAAACGTTCGGCTCACAAAAGCTCAACAAATTATCAAAATGTACAAAAATATTAAAAGTACCAAAAGCTGCTAAAACAGTTGAACGTTCGATCAACAATACACAAATTATTAAATGTACAAAAACTTGGACAATTACAAAAACGTCGAATTAGGGAGACTAACAAAAACGTCAGCTTATTTGACAACTATCTAGAGGCGGAGCTTGAATTTGGAATTTTAGTATTAACTGATTCAATTCATCACAGCTTTGCGTTTTTTAAAAGCGAGTTGCCAAAACTGCCATAAACACAAACAAAATTACATTGAATAGGTTTTTTCGATATCTTTTAAAAGAGGTGTCGCTTGCCGTAGGGTTCCATTCAAATTCATGGGTCACAATGGCCTTGTGACGTCATCTTTGACGATTTCGTCATCTATCATTACTAGTAGGGAAGTTTACAACCTTTAATATTCAGTTTCCAAATTTCACTTGTTTATGTATAATCGTTCCAAAAATAAGAGGGGGGGAGCGGACTTTTGAGAAGCACTGTATAGTTGACAACGTATGCGTACTTGCTAGCTTGAAATTGAGAAATGATTTAGTTTTGGTATGAATATTCAAATAAAAAAATCATTTCTCGATTTCGATGGGGAAAAAACAGGCGTGGGGATACGACTGTGGAGTTCAGACAGAACTATATCTGCACAAACTGGAGACAGACAGTTTCCCATACCTAGACCATAGGTTGTCTATAGGATTTGTCTTTGAACTTGAAATAGCTGAAGACAAATTCTAGTAATGTACTACTTTAGCCATATCAACTTTTGCATCTGTGGCATCCTCCTCAAATATATGATCCATGATTTTCGGTTTTCCCATACCAATAACGAAAACGTCTCTTAAAACTACTCCCAGTACATCGGCACTGAGAGAGCATGTTGAAGCAATACTTTTAACTCTTGCTTCCCACTCACAAACTTTTTCACCTTCCAGTTTTATTGCTCTATACAGTTGCAGTCTCTTCGAGAAATATGACTCAACACGTTTAAAATGAGCAGTAAGAAGATTATTCAACTCGTCATAGGTTTTGTTTTCTATCGTAGACGGTACACATAAGCTTCGTAACAACAGCTTTCTTCCGTGCGACGTCCTCAATTTCATTGGCCACGAAAAATTGGGAGAGCCTTTCTACAAATACAGCAAACTCCGAAGTTTTGGGATCAAAATTGGTTAGTGTCCGTAGGATACCCACAGTTGACATTTCCAATTATATTTGCAAATTAACTGAGTTCTTCAGTTAACCTTTTGTCCCCATTGTTATGTTTCGGTTACTCAATTAGAAATAACCTCTCCTTGGTATTTTATAATTCAGTCAAATCGGAAACACGTCAATCTCTTGACGTATTTCACACACTGCGATATTCCAATCCACAACCCATATAGGGTGAAGCTAACAATTACAAATAAACTAGATACATGTATATATAACAGTTGTGAATATGTTAATTGTTTATTTGCACTATGTACTGACTACTTTTAATATTTTCGTTGCAAAATGAATAATGAAATAAATAAGAAATATGAGCACCTGTTTTCATTATACTCAGTATACTGTAACTTATATGACGCATGTAGGATAGTTGAACTCAGAAAAGTGGGGGCTTTTAATTGAAAATATACCCTTTCCATTTGAAAAAATTAACGATGACGCCATATCTTGTAAGGTAGTGGGGGTAAAAATTATTTTTTGTTGAAAAAAGTTGAAAAATAAAATTAAAATCGACTTTACTTCCAAAAATAATCGAGTCGTGAGATAATCCAGCGTTTCCACACTTTTTGAACGCACTGTAAGTACGTATCCGTAAGATAACGGCTGTATTATTTTTTCAGTGTGTTTTTATCCGCCCAACTAATATATGTTACATTGTCTGTTTATCAGTATAAATAAATAAATAAATGATTGAAAATGTATTTGATAAAGCAGGTACTTTCTCTGTTATAGGTAAATTTACTCAACACATGCACTCTGATTATAGGAAAAAAACTTTTCTTACGTGTTTTTGCCTCCTGAACACGAATCCGGCGGTCTCATACCGTTCCCGAGTCAGAGAACTTTTAAATTTTTTTTAACCTCATTTTCAAGCACCGTTTTCTCGCCCAAAAATCACTCAAAATGCCTTATCGAAAAAATTCTCCTTCTTACACAGTTCCAAATAAATACATTTCACACTTTGACAGATGAAATTTAGTAACTTTGACTTATTTTTCATGTTGGTAATAAATGAATAACCGCCCACAACAATTGCACACATAGATGAAGGGGAAACTATTGCTCAAATTTGATTTCGAAAAGTTGGCGGTGATTCATTAATCACCGACATGAAAAATAAGGCAAAGTTACTGAATTCCATCTGTCAAAGTGTGAAATTTGTATATTTGGAACTGTGTAAGAAGGAGGATTTTTTCGATAAAAACGACGATATTTTGTGCAAAGTTGTGCCGAAAATCAGTGATTTAGGGTGTATTGTTTATGCTGGTGGAAATAAAAAGGCATTTTGAGTGATTTTTGTGCGAAAAAGCGGTGATTGAAAATGAGGTTAAAAAAAATTTCGTGTTCAGGAGGCAAAAACACGTAAGAAAAGTTTTTTCCCTATATTCAGAGTGCATCTGCATAGTAACTTTATATTTACACTGTTATAAATTAAAAAGTAAATGCTGTACGGATCCGCCCCTCTGTACAAAAACTATTCTCGTTATTCATCCTTAGTACGTCCCTGGCGTACCTTCTTACTTCCTGCGGTTACCAATGTGTGTCAGGATATATCCTGACGTTCAGCAATCACCCATCGTTTATCGAGCCACATCGTAGAAAAACAATGACACACTATACTTATGGGAACTGTTTACATTTCACGTGAATAAATGGTAGCTAACACAATTTCAACAAGTTTTGGATTTCATTTAACAAGGTGCGACCGGTTTGATTACGGTTGGCAGAAGGAAGGGGGCCGTTTATCAATATAGTCACTGGGTTGGTCTTCTTTACCATTAGGAACAAATTTTTTTCGGGAAGTATAGGATGAACATGAAAAGAAGGGTGGGTACCTTTTAATATTTGAATATGAGCCTTCAAAAAAGTTTACTTCCCAGAATTGACAAGAAGCTGAAAAACAGTTTCTTTCGACTCAAATGAATTTTTAATTTATCCTGATTCATCTGGTAGGCTCCACTTCTTTTTTCAGGGCTATTCATATTCTGTCCTTTGTGAAAAACATAGTTCTGCATTATCGTTTCCGGTCAATAAAATACATTTTTCCTTTCGTGATCTGATTTGTACATGAGTTATTTTGTATTCTCCAAGTTTGCTATATGATTCCTGGATAATTAATATTATTCTTTAATCAGATTTTCTAATTGAAAAGGGAAATATTCTCAATTAAATATTGATAGAAAGATTTTTCTGTGAATTGAAAAATCCACGATTAAAATGAAGTTATTTTTTGTGAATGTCAATGTTACGAATGATTTCTGGTGAGTACTCTCTTTTGGAAAACATTCTTCTTTGCCTCATTCATCTTTATGAGTTCTTAATGAAGACTGGAATAGAAAATCAAATAACTATCTGAATGAAAATGCAAATTTTCAATTTCAGATTTTTTCTTTTGAGTTAGGGCCTTTTCAGAATATCTATCAGATGTAGTTCAATGTCCAGCGTGGCTTTAGCCGGGGAAGTAGTTGTTTTCTTTCAGACATTCACAAGAAATAACTTCATTTTAATCGTGGATTTTTCAATTCACAGAAAAATATTTCTATCAATATTTAATTGAGAATGTTTCACTTTTCAACATGAATACCCCACAAGAGGTTATCTTGACGATGGAAGATAGTGACTAAAGTTTATCTTTCAGTCGCAGATGATTCCACATCTGATTTTATGAACATCCTGTTTATATTTTCAACAAATCAATCTATCATACCCCATGACAGGTTTTAATGTCAGAAAACACTAATTTCAAAGTGTCTCTCCAAAGAAATGATTCTAACTTTTCCATCTTTTGCAAAGTGAGATTGCTTCTTGAACATGTGTTTCCATTTCTTCCGGTCTTCCTGATGATCGTGGAAGCGTGAAATAGATTTTCGTCGACAAAAATGTATTGAAGATCTAGTGAATGCGATGTCTCTCCTGCGTCAATGTTACGAATGATTTCTGGTGAGTACTCTCTTTTGGAAAACATTCTTCTTTGCCTCATTCATCTTTATGAGTTCTTAATGAAGACTGGAATAGAAAATCAAATAACTATCTGAATGAAAATGCAAATTTTCAATTTCAGATTTTTTCTTTTGAGTTAGGGCCTTTTCAGAATATCTATCAGATGTAGTTCAATGTCCAGCGTGGCTTTAGCCGGGGAAGTAGTTGTTTTCTGTTAGACATTCACAAAAAATAACTTCATTTTAATCGTGGATTTCAATTCACAAAAAATTTAAAATACCCCACAAGAGGTTATCTTGACGATGGAAGATAGTGACTAAAGTTTATCTTTCAGTCGCAGATGATTCCACATCTGATTTTATGAACACCCTGTTTATATTTTCAACAAATCAGATTTTCTAACTTTTAAACGCCGTAATATTTCTTCTATGTAAGTTTTTCTATAAACTTTTGGAACGCACAATATAGTAGAGGAGACCGTGGGAGGTCGACCTTCACCGATCTGATAACTCGATGAGACATATTTTTTATAAAATATAATTTTTAAACAAATATGCCCATGATAACTTGTCTATCGAAAAGTGTTCATAGCTATTTTCAATTGAATTAATTTTAATCAATTTTTTTTCATCACCTTCACTCTTTCGATAACCGAATGAGTTTCACCTCAACTGATAGTTTTTAACACACAGAATATGCCTAGGTAGGCTTGCCTACTTATTTCTGTGCATGGCTATATGGCAAGCAGATGTGAACAGGTAAGCCAATATAGGTAACTACACCGATCTGTTAACCAATCGAAATTAATATCATAGGTGATATAATTTAATTACAAAACCAATCGTATATTGCCAAGCTATAAAGAATTTTAGCTATTTGATAGGTGCGAGAGAAAAAGTAGAGCGTCCGAGGTCCGTGTGATAGAACAGGACACAACATAGCAGCTGCACGCTACCTGACCGTTGAATGTATCCGAGTGCGCATGCTCGTGTACATGTGAGTGACAGTGACAGCATTCATTTACACTCGACAGTAATTTTGAACTCTTTTATATGCTTTGTAATAAACGCTTTTAACAACATAAATGTATTACATTTTATTTTTCTATATTGATGATTTTTTAAATTTATTATACTGAAATTTTAAAGGTAACACTTATTTTTTCCCGCTTTACGGCGTTTATTTGATTTTAAGTAATAAATAAATTATTCTTTATTTAATTTTAAATAAAAAATATATATTTTTGTATCATTTTTAAATTTTATAATTTAGCTTTAAAATGAAAAAAAAATGTTGAATTTTTTTTTCTATTTATTAATATATTAAATTATTTATTTTTGATTATTTCATAGCTGTAAGTATATATAGTGTGAAATAATACAAAAATTGTGATCGAAATTAGAGTTATAATAAATTAGAGTTCAAAATTACTGTCGAGGGTAAATAAATGCTGTCACTGTCACTCACTGTACACGAGCATGCGCACTTGGATACATTCAACGGTCAGGTAGCGTGCAGCTGCTATGTTGTGTCCTGTTCTATCACACGGACCCCGGACGCTCTACTTTCTCTCTCGCACCTATCAAATAGCTAAAATTCTAAGACTTTATAGCTTGGCAATAATATTTTATGTACGATTTTTTGCAGGCAAGCCTATACGATTGGTTTTGTAGTTAAATTATCTTACCTATGATATCAATTTCGATTGGTTAACAGATCGGTGTAGTTACCTATATTGACTTACCTGTTCACATCTGCTTGCCAGGTAGCCATGCACAGAAATAAGTAGGCAAGCCTACCTAGGCATATTCTGAGTGTTAAAAACTATCAGTTGAGATGAAACTCATTCGGTTATCAAAAGAGTGAAGGTGATGAAAGAAAATTGATTAAAATTAATTCAATTTAAAATAGCTATGAACACTTTTCGATAGGCAAGTTATCATAGGCATACTTGTTTATAAATTATATTTGATAAAAAATATGTCTCATCGAGTTATCAGATCGGTGAAGGTCGACCTCCCACCGGCTCTTAAACTAATATATTTTGTAGATTATTTGTGCCATCTCAATCAGTCCTATGTTTTGAACAACTAATTTTTCACCGGTTTTAAAAAAAAATCGAAGACACCAGAAACGTATCGAATCATATACGTCAATATATGATATTGCTGTGTAGTGTTTTTGTTGCTTTTTAACCGACGAAATCAAAACGGAGGTGGTTTTCTAGTCGACGCGTATATTTTTTTTTATGTATGATCACGCATAACTTTTCACAGAGCAGTTCGATTCCGATGATTAGGGTATACATCGAAGTAGGTCCCATTTGAATTTGAACATAAAATTCTTCATTGCATGTCAAACAATGCGCAATAACTACCTCTTACAACTCACAAAATTTCATTTGCATATAACGACCGGTTTCAGAGCAATAAATAAATATTCAGTTTTTTAAGAAAAACTTTAATACCCCGTATCTCGTAAAACGAAGCATTTGCGGACAAAAGTTATATACCAGACTAACATTATTTTTTCATGCAGAATCACCTCCTGAAGTTTGTTGCACTTATTCACTAACACCCTGTATAATGTGTTTCATTGATTTACTGAATTTAGAAAATTACGTTGGCCAGCCACAGTGTGAATAATCACGAAACATCCTGTATAGCGCCTCAGGCTCCCAAGGACGATTTTCCGTTCAAATAAAAATGCATCAAAAGATCGCCCGCCGTCTTTCACAGCAGCACTAAAAGAAAATGATTGATTGACGTGAGTTAGACGAACAAGAACATAAGTCGGTTATATAAAAATCATCGATCTTCTTCACAGAGTTTTAAAACCAGCGATTCGCGTGAGTGTAGATAACAGGGAAAATAACTCTGGAAACAAATGAATCACTTCAGTGTTCTGTGAATTCGTAGATGAATTTGAAAATGGAAGAAAAATATCACAAAACTCTCCAATTTGAATGAATTGTACCTTCGAGATATACCGAGTGCCATGCCATGCCATGCCTATATCTCCTTCACTTATCAACCGATTTGAATGAAATTTTGTACATGGATTTGGACACAATTTCGAATTGACAGACATATGAAAACAAAATAGCCGACTTCCGGTTTCGCCAGATTAGCCACCAACTTCGATTTTTCAAATGGAACACCCTGTATGTTTGATGTTTTTTAGATTCTACGGCTCAAATTTTTTCAGCACAGGAGGCTTTGATCAGGTTAAAATCTATACTAATTCACATCAGTAACTCATAGTAATAGTCATATCATCGATAAGATCAATAACCAATCCTACAGCAAGAGTTGAAGTATTCTGAACGCCTTTTTAACAAAAAAATGTTTTTTTTTTCGAATGGTACCTACCGAGGGCCATCTTGCCATTCAATAGATAATAATAATGATTTATTGAATCCTTTAAGATCAAATACATGATATAGGATACGTCAAGAACACAAAAAGGTAGACAAATAATCAAAATACCAAAATACAAAATATAAATTTCACATATACACAGATAGAACTTTCATTTTATCTCGAATTCAAAACAAATCAAATGTAAGATATAAATGTCATTTATACACAGGCAGAACTAACATTTTATCTCGAGTTTAAAAATGCAGAAATGCTGTAGTAACAGTTTTCTTGCAGATATTTCTTCAATTTTGATTTGAACATATTTTTGTTTTCAATTTACCTTAGATCAGTTGGAAGATGGTTGAAAAATGTAATTCCTGTATATGACGGACTGTTCTTAAAGAATGATGTGCTATGAGTCGGGATCCTGATGATATCTCCGTTTCTAGTGGAATAGTAATGATGTTGGGAAACAGTGTCGCACATATGTTTCTGTTTCAGAAATAACATTATACATTTAAAAATATATATACATGGATATGTTAAGATATTGAATCTTTTAAAATATTCTCTACAGGAATCTCTAATCTTTAGATTGAAAATGAGTCTGATGACTCTTTTCTGTAGAATAAATATTCTGTTGGAGTTGCTGGAGCTACCCCAGATGTTGATATTACAGGAGATGTGGGAGTAGATTATGGTATAATAAATATTGAACAGTTGAGTTATATCAAAAATATTTTTCAGTTATAGAATGGCATAATAACCACTATTTAACCTTTCACAAACGGCATTTATATTTACTTCCCATCTCATATCACTATCTACGAAAGTTCCGAGAAATTCAGTATTTTCAGAGAGATTAATTACATCATCCATCACTCTTACTTGAAAATTTGTTACAATTTTTGATCTGCGATAGAACTGCATACACACCGCTTTGTCTGAGTTCACAATTAAAGAATTTTCTTCACACCAGGTTGTGAATTCCTTTGATAATATATTCAATTTACCTTGGAGTTCCTCGGGACTGTCAGCGTCAGCAGCCAAAGTTGAATCATCAGCATAGAGAACTATACATTGTGTGCTTATATGAAGTGGTAGATCGCTTATGAATAATAAAAAAAATCAGTGGACCTAAGATGGAACCCTGAGGAACTCCTAGGTCCATAAAATAGAAATCAGATCTATGCTCTTCAATTTTGACAGATATTTTTCCATGGCGCATGCATGAGACTAACCACGACTCATAGTAATAGTCATATCATCGATAAGATCAATAACCAATCCTACAGCAGGAATTGAAGTATTCTGAGCATTTTTAACGAAAAAATCGTTTTTTTTCAAATGGTACCTACCGAGGGCCATCTTGCCATTCGATAGATAATTTAATTACCAATTCAACGATATACATGTATGTACCACTTTCTTTTTGTTCAAAACTAAAAACGATCAATTATTGAATTTGCACAGTACTTCATACGATGCCTACAAATTCCAATGAGTTATCCGTTTAGGTTTGATGAAATGAAAGGTAACCGTGGAATCATGGAAAACAGTAGGTGATTAATGTCATGTCGAAAGTGAAATACCAATTTTACTTGTCATCTCGTTTCGTTTGTAAAGTTTTTTTGAAATGGAAAATAATAATCGTTATTCTCGAATCGATATGATATTGATATATGGAGAATGTCAGAAGAACGCTGTAAATGCTAGTATGCTATACGCTGTTCGTTATCCGTTGAGACGGCACCCATCGAGGACCTATTTTAGGAAATTGGAAATGATGCCAAGGAAAGTTCCAGCTGATCAAAACCACATCCACTTCATCGTCAGTGAAGTGGATGTGGTTTTGCAAATGTTTTACCAAATGTTCATTTTTCTCAATGCAAGAATTGGAAATTGAATGTGGGATCAGCAGGGAAAGTGCCAGAAAAGTATTGAAAAAACATAAATATCGCTCCTATAAATACAGTTTGCATCAGCATCTATATGAAAATGACACAGAACGGAGACTAACCTATTGTTATTGGCTGTTGCGTCATCATGATTTGAATAATGGTTTTGTCTCGAAGATAATGTTTACAGATGAGTCTAGGTTTACGAATAATGGTATGTTCAATAGGAATAATGCAAGGTATTGGGCTCAATAAAATCCTAGGTTGATGAGAAAAGGTAATTTTCAAGAAAGATTTGGATTCAACGTCTGGGTAGGAATCATTGGACCAATTCTTTTCGACGGCCTTTGACGGGCCAAAGACATCTGCAATTCTTAGAGAACGACATTCAAAATAATATCAACGATTTACCTGAGAACATCGGGGAAAATAGGTTTTTTCAGCAAGATAGTGCAGGACCACATAAAGCTAATATTGTTCGGCAATATTCTAGTCATAGCTACGGGCAGAGATGGATTGGAACAAATGGTCCAATCAGATGGCCAGTCAGATCGCCCTATTTAACCCCTATTGATTTTTATTTATGGGGGTCACATAAAATCCAAAGTATACTCGAGGAGACCAACTTCTTTGGAGAACTTGAGAGATAGAGTTAAGCGCGCATTTCAGGAAATTCCTGCTCACGAAATGATAAATGTGATGAGGTGTACAATAAAAGAACTAGTCTATGTGTTAGGGAAAACGAGCAACACCTCGTGACTTCTCGATGGTTGTGAAAACAGGATAATGGTATTTTGAGTAATAATTTGTACATTGAATTTTCACTGTTTCGACGTTATTTTTTAAATTTAAAATGATCATTACATATTGTCAAGTCGATTAGTTTTGGTAATTCATTGTTGCCATACTGAGGTAAAGTTTGAAAGAATGAATAAATGTCATGTTACCTACCAATTTTTTCAGATTGATTTCATTTTGTTAGATGGCTGGCTCTCTACGTTTTGAACAAAAAGAAAGTAGATCAAAATGTATATCGTTGAATTGGTAATTAAATGTCAAGATGGCCCTCGGTAGGTACCATTTGAAAAAACAAATTTTTCGCAGAAAATGCGTTCAGAAAATTTCAATTCTTGCTGTAAGATCAATAATAAATCATTGATCTTATCGATGAAATGACTATTACTATGATTCACTGATGTATATTAGTATAGATTTTAACCAGATCAGAGAAATAATTGAAAATATTTTGTTTCAATCGTAAAATAAAAAGTTGGCAACACTGTCGTATATAGAGGCAAATAAGAATTATAGTGCCTTATTGATAAAGAAACGAAAAACATATTTCCCGGAACGCATTGAAAACGCGGAAAACAATACGCGTGCCTTGTGGCAGATTACCAATGAACTTAACGAAAAAAACTAATTCAAATAAAAATATCGTCCTTACTATCAATGGTCACACAATGGACGATCCTAATATCATAGCCAGAGAATTCAACAATTTTTTCATAGAAGCGCCCACTAGACTGGTAGATAAGATAACAGATAATGAGTTTATTATACCTAAAAATCAGCTCAACAGTAAAACTATGTTCCTTTATTCGTATACAGAAAATGAACTATATTCACTACTGAATAATAAATTAGAAAATAAGAAGTCAGCAGGTCTGGATGATGTTCCAGCATTCTTATTGAAGTGTGTTATTGACACAATTATAAAACCATTGACCCACTTGATTAGCGTGTCTTTTGAGTATGGCGCCTTTCCGAATATTCTGAAAACAGGAAAAGTGGTTTATCTTTTCAAAAAGAGAGATTCTACTCTATTGGACAATTACCGGCCAATAACAATACCTTATGGCTTTTCAAAAATATTCGAATATGCTTTTCTCAATAGGTTATTACCATTCTTAGATAGATATGATATACTTAGTGAGAAACAACATGGTTTCCGCTCGAGAATGTCAACTACTACCGCAATGTCTTCATTCTATCATAAAATCATATATATGATTGACAGAGGCGAATGCCCTGCTGCAATATTTTGCGATTCAAGTAAGGCATGCGTTAATCATGACAAACTCTTATCAATATTGGAAACATATGGTTTGCGAGGTTCACCACTTGAATGGATCTCATCATTTCTAGAATATCGGAAACAAATAGTCTGCTTACAATTTCAACAAGGTGGAAAAAATGATAGTATCCAATCTGATACCGGGAATTTGATTAGAGGCGTCCCACAGGGCTCAATATTAGGGCCTATACTGTTCATTTTGTATGTGAATTATTTAGATCATTTTATTGACAAACAGCATTATAGAGCTCATCCAGTATTGAAACGACCACTTTGGCCTTGCCCCACCTAACAACCAATTTTTATCGAAGATACCCGAACCATTGTCTAACTATGGCTATTAATAGAAATTCCATAGGCGTACCAAATTATTTGGTATAGGCGATTCACGAGACGTAGAGAACTCACACTCCTATAACTTTCCTAACACTCCTATTTCTTTTTCCGCTACTGAATAGTACTTACCACTGGGAATTTTGGCAAGGTAACGAGTAAACTATTGCAAAGTTCAATAAATAACTGCACTACCTATTTATTAATTAAACAAACCTAACCTTTCAAACGCTGCATGCCCAGACACTGATGAAGATTCGCCGTAGCACAGCAAAACGTGTCCACTCGTGTTTTCCCCCTCTCTATCTACCAAACGGTCGTTTCAATACTGGATGAGCTTCTACTGCATACGCAGATGATTTCACACTAATAATATCCGATGCAGATACTAAAATATTAGAAGAAAAATGTAATAATACCATTAATAAAGTAGCAAGATTCTTCAATGGACCTGACCTATATTTCAATATTGAAAAAACACAAATTATAAGGATTCACAATCGTCAAAGAACTGTAGAAAATATGCAGATTATGATAGAAAATAAATTACTCATTAATACTCATGAACCGGTAAAAATTTTAGGAGTTTATCTAGATGAATTCCTGAACTGGAAACATCAATGTGAACAATTAATTTCAAAATTGAGCTCCCTGAAATATATGTTTTCTAACCTTCGCACTGTTTTGGATATGCATCAGCTCCTGAATTATGCACAAATCGATTCCCGGCTAAAATATGGTATTTGTTTTTGGGGCAATTCAACACATGCACGTGATATTTTTATAATTCAGAAACGATTTTTGAGGTGTATTTTCGGAATTCCGCGGATGGGTTCTGGCAAAAATATTTTTTAATCTTTCAACATACTGACAGAACCTAGTCTCTATACCGTGTGTAACAGGATCATGGTACACCCCCCGTATCTCCTTTAGTTTCGAAGGTAATTGATTGAAATTTGGGATATCCCATATACATAATGAGCAACACTTTTTGACATACAAATGATTTTTTTTTTCACTTCCGGTTTCGCCGGAAGTGATACCAACTTTCGGTTATTGAATAGAACACCCTGTATACTATTACATTTCTGAAATCTGCATAATTTTCTGAATCCAATAATACCACATAAGTGACATTTCAAACGTCAATATTTTTGATAATTCAATTTGTAGTTTTCCATTTAAGTGTGCCATGATGGTTTCGATTCATTCCAATTCACCCGTCTGATGCTAGAAAAATCGAAATCCTGTCAAAAATACCAAATTGCGTTTTTTATGAGCAAATAAAGTTAATCGTAATCGATTTTGGGGTAAAACTCAATTTTTTCAAATGGAACCATATTGGTACCGTGGTTGCATTTATTAGTACTATTAATAAGGAATTTATTCATACCTGCTAATGGAATGTGCGATAGATACAATCAAAATTACAGCTAAAAGAAAATAAGATAATACAATTACTTTATTCTAATTTAATGCTAAGAAGTTACTAAGGTGGCTTTCAAATACAAAAAATGAACACAAAACATCACAACAATTGTTCGAAATGCCGTCCATTAACGTCAATGCACTTCTGGACTCGTATAGCTGTTTCTTGAAGAATGTTCGCTAATTGCTGGGTTGTTATACTATTAATTGCTCGTCTTACTCGCAACTCCAGGTCTTCGCGGGTTGTAACAACGGTTGCATAGACAATGTTTTTTGAATGGCCCCAAACAAAGAAATCAAGAGGTGTCAAATCAGGTGACCTTGGAGGCCATCGCAGTGGACCATTTGTCGAAATTACGTTTTCTTGGAATGCCTGTTGAAGGTAATCAGTTACTATTCTTGAACTATGGGGAGGAGCTCCATCTTGTTGGAAATACATTCCCTGTCGTAGATGGACAGGTAATTCAGTTAACCTGTCCTCAATTTCATTTTGCAGAAATCCCAAGTATCTATCTCCAGTCAAGCGTCCTTCAAATATTATTGGACCAATGATTCTACGACCGAGTATTCCAAGTCAAACATTGAAACCGAACCGCACTTGAAAGTTACCCTCCCTCAATAAATTTTGATTTTCTTGTGACCAATACCTTGTATTTAGATATAGACTCGTTCGAAATAAAATCATTCCCAAAAAAGCATTATTCTGCAAGATCCAATTGCAATATTCCATCCTACGTTCATTATCATTTTCGTAACAGGTGCTGGCGCAATTGATATTTGAAAGATTTATAATTATGTTTGTGCAAGATTCGGCTTACCGTTTGGTGACTAATTTCCAATTCAAACCCAATTTGCTTTAAAGAAACAGTCTTATCAACTTCTATTCGAGCTAAAACATTAATTTCCGTTCCATCGTTAATGATAACCTTTTCTTCGAGATTATGGTTAGGCTCTCTTCGGAATTGATTTTCAAGACGATTAAAATAATTTCTCGCTGGACATTGTCTATCAGGATATCGGTTGGCATTAAGGTTTCTAGCCGCAACGGCATTTTTTCTACATTCCCCATAAATAATTAACATGTCCACTTTTTCATCCCTTGTATAAATGTGGGGCATTTTGAATAAAAATAACAACAAATGTAAATACTTTTCCAATACACAATAAAAACACCGATAAACCAATACCTATTTATTTGACAATCTGAATGAATAATTTCATTGTTTTCAAAGCCTCCTTAGTAACTGATTACCTTCAACAGGCATTCGAAGCTATGCGAGTTCAGAAGTGCATTGACGTTAATGGACAGCATTTCGAACAATTGATGTAATGTTTTGTGTTCATTTTTCGTATTTCAAAGCCACCTTAGTAACTTCTTAGCATTAAATTAGAATAAAGTAATTGTATTATCTTATTTTCTTTTAGCTGTAATTTTGATTGTATCTATCGCACATTTCATTAGCAGGTATGAATAAATTCCTTATTAATAGTACTAATAAATGGTACCACGGTACCAATATGGTTCCTTTTGAAAAAATTGAGTTTTACCCTGAAATCTATTACGATGAACTTTATTTGCTCATAAAAAACGCAATTTAGTATTTTTGACGGGATTTCGATTTTTCTAGCATTAGACGGGTGAATTGGAATAAATCGGAACCATCATGGCACACTTGAATGGAAAACTAAAAATTGAATTATCAAAAATATTGACGTTTGAAATGTCACTTATGTGGTATCATTGGATTAAGAAAATTATGCAGATTTCAGAAATGTAATAATATACAGGGTGTTCTATTTAAAAATCCAAAGTTGGTATCACTTCCAGCAAAACCAGAAGTGAAAAAATGAATAATTTGTAGGTCAAAAAGTGCCGCTCATTATGTATATGGTATATCCCAAATTTCAATCAATTACCTTCAAAACTAAAGGAGATATTGGATGTGTATCATGATACTGTTACACACGGTATATTTGAAATATGTTTATACGTTTTTCAGAACAAACATGCATTTCTCCTCAATATGGATATTCACGAACGTAATACGCGACATAAAAGTGACATTCGAATACAAAAGACGAAGCTGAATATTTCTTCATACGCTCCTAATATAGTTGGCCCAAAAATATTCAACAATCTTCCAAAGGAAATAAAGTCTTGTGGCTCCCTATTACTTTTTAAAAGGAAACTCAAATTGTTTTTAGCTGAATAATTTTTTTATGATATACGTGATTTTATTATTTCGATAATGTGAGATAGCACAGATACTTGTAGTGTATTTTCAACTTTTAAGAACATTTTATTGAACGTTTTTTTATTTTTATCTTTTGTACGTTTTTATTTTTATCTTAGGTTTAATTATTTCGTTGTACCCTATTGTATTTTAACAAATGTCTGACTATTCCTATACATGTAAATGTCACGAAGGAAATAAACTGATTGCTTGATATAATTTGAGCCGTAGAATCCGAAAATCATCAAACATACAGGGTGTTCCATTTGGAAAATCGAAGTTGGTGGCTATTTTGGCGAAACTAGAAGTCGGCCATTTTGTTTCCATATGTCTGTTAATCCGAAATTGTGTCTCATATCTATGTGCAAAATTTCATTGAAATCGGTTGATAAGTGAAGGAGATGTAGGGATGGCTCTAGTCCCCTTTGTCACCCGGTATATATTTATTCCCCTGTTTTTTTATAGTGACCTACTCCGGGGTGAATAAAAAGTTATTATACATCAGTATTATCATCATAGTTGGGTATGGTCAACTAGTTCATGATAATTATTGTTTCACAATGTATCAATCCTTGAACAGGACAACCTCATTCGGGTTGGAACATGGCGCAAAAAGTGGCCCCGAATTGTCACAGTAGACGGGTTGAACCGAATTATTTGATATAAATTCATGGAACAACATGGGCGTGAAACATATCGTGACCATATGCGACACTTCTGGCTAATTTAATAAACATACGCGATGGTTTTGTGTTTGGACTGTTGGTATATTGACTATGTCACAGATTTACTGGCACTGCTTGTCAAGAGTTTATTTTCTATACGAGAATAATGTATAAACACGATGCACCGATTTTTTGTTTCGGAGGTTATCAACCTCTTTTATGGATTCGAAGAATCAACGAGTATCTGGATTCATAATTTCTTTCAGGCACGATTGGTTGTTCTATTGAAGAGATTCAAAAAAAATTTCGTTGCACACTGTGCAGTACAGATGTGATCGGTTCTCCCCTGTGAACTTGTGAATAGTTTGACATACAATGATCGAACAGATATGTGTTACGCTTAGACAAAAACAATTTTTCAACAAAAAATGAAACCGACGAAACAAGAAACTGAAAAGCAAAAAATAACCCTTCTTAGTCTTAATAACTAATAGTTAGAGAGCCGCGGGCCTGAAACCGCGATGAGAAGCTATACTTCTTCCGTTTGGTGAGATGAAAGTTCATCCCTCAATAACCCCAAATTCAAAATTTTTTTGAAATCGGGCAGGATCCACTCCAGTACGAAGGGAAAATGACTATCGACTTTTTCGACGATTTCTATGTCTTCCGTTATGATCATTTTGTTTAGAAAGTGACTAGTAATCATCTGACAAAGTGGAAGACGATTTGGTTGAAGCGCACTACTAGAAACCTATTTTTAAAAATTTTAGGCCCCAAAATCAATCATCGAAAAAATACGACGACTCTTATATGCTTACTTTTGTGTTCCTTTACTTTGTTATGGTCTTTACATCGGGAAAATCCGTGTGGAAGACTCTTTTAGTAGGGCCTGGCCTGAGGGTTGTCCAAACAAACAATTTGAAAAACTCGCGGGAGCGGCTAAGTTGAAAAAGCGAAAACTGCAATTGGTTTCAATCTTAAGCTTCCAAATTTCGCATGGAGCTTCTTTAGGGGAAGTTTTCACCCCTTCCCACCACTTTGAATTTCCTCTATTTTCTATGTTTATTCCTGGTAATCGTTTTGTTTGCAAATTTTTCTCATCGATAATTCAGTATATGAAGTTTAAAAGACGTACCTCACCTGGTAGTTGATAATAACAGGAATACATTTCAACCCTAATATGAGAGCTGTTCGCCCTCGCTGGCTCAAATAATCTATTTGAGCGAGGAATAGCCCATAAATGAACTCAGGGAGACTAATAAATGCCACCAAATGAATTATTTGGCGTTTTGCTCGTTAACGGTTTATGAATAAATAAAGTTATGAACAATTCTTACCAAAAAATAAATAAATGAAGTTATAAACAATTTTTACCAACAAATTATCAAAAATGATTTTGGTGTCAAAAATATTTCGGTATAATTCATTCTCTCACATTTGAT
The DNA here is from genome assembly GCA_018342105.1 of Gonioctena quinquepunctata. Taxonomy (NCBI): domain Eukaryota; kingdom Metazoa; phylum Arthropoda; class Insecta; order Coleoptera; family Chrysomelidae; genus Gonioctena; species Gonioctena quinquepunctata. Next base: position 225,420 of record JAFIRS010000681.1, read on the forward strand.
CAATTACAACACTTTTTTTGGTTACAAATTACTGATTGATTATTAAAAGTGTAAATATCTGCTGTGAATTTTTTTTCTAGTTGATATAGCTTACAAATTATTTGAATTGTTCAAGAAAGTTATAGAAAGTATAGAAAAATGTTATATTTATTAATGTTTAACAAAAAAGATTACCAGGAATAAACAGAGAAAATAGGGAAAATTCAAAGAGGTGGGAAGGGGTGAAAAATTGGCCAAAAAGTCTTCCCTTTGTGAATTAGGTTTTCTGGCCCCTGAAGAAGCTTCATGCAAAATTTGGAAGTTTAAGATTGAACCCAAGTGCAGTTTTCGATTTTTCAACTTAGCCGCTCCCGCGAGTTTTTTAACCGACCAAACCAAAAAGAAGGAGGTTATCTAATCGACGCGTATATTTTTTTTTATGTATGATCACGCATAACTTTTTACTGAGGCGTCCGATTCTCATAATTCTTTTTTCAGTGTACTTCGAAGTTAGTCCCATTCGAATTTAAAAGATGAAATCCGCCCCTAAGGGTAGCAAAATGAAGAATATTGATCACTCACCCTCTGAATTCTGGTCCGTTAACCGATTCTATCAGGCATAACTTTGTAACGGGTTCTTCGATTTGGATGATTCTTTTTTAATTAGCTAGGGTATACCACATAGTTGATCATATTTGGATTTCGAATGGAATTATCCACCCTTACGGGTAGAAAAATAGGGAATAATTGATTTTTCACTTGTGAACATTGGCATACATATGTAGTTGACAATGACAGATCGCTAATGTCATTATTTTTGTTCTCCTACATCCGTTACAATCATTATATTCTATGAGAGGATGGAATGATATACAAAGTGATGAAATAAACTAACCAGAACAACAAAAATAAATTATATTACATCAAATAGTAAAAGTAGATAATCATATTTTTCAACTGGTAATAGTTGAAGTAAGGTGGGTAAGTAAGTATTTTGGAAGAAATCAAAGAACAGGTAGGTTGTTATTAGTAGATTTCAGCCACAAAAAATTTAAAAATAAAAACTTTTTAACAAAAAATTAAACCGACGAAATACGTAACTGAGAAGTAAAAAATAAAATAAACCTTCTTATCCTCAATAACTACACTCCTAAACTAATGTAGGTAACTAATTTTGAATCGGCGCCAAACAAACAATCAACGGAGATCATTAAATTACTTCAAAAAAATTATCAGAATTTTACGCCTTATCTAATTCATTTGCTTGTTTGTTTGGCGCCGACTCAAAATTAGTTACTTACATTAGTTTAGGAGCTTAGTTATTGAGACTAAGAATGTTTATTTGATTTTTTACTTGTCAGTTACGTATTTCGTGGGTTTAATTTTTTGTTGAAAAGTTTTTATTTGACAAGCACTTTTTGAAAAAATGATGTTTTGACGAATCTAACGATTCTAATTTATTTGCGATATGATTAAAAATAAGAACATAAATTAAATATTACTAAGGAAAATACTGGATAATAATTTATTTACTTTTCAAGTGTGTCATGAAAAATATTTTATTTACTTTCACTGTAGTAAATTTTCAAAGTTTATTCCTCATTTAATCCAGAGGAAAACATTCTAAGGTCAAAATTGAACGAAACCATATACCATACAGAGCTACCTGTTGAAAAAAATTACGACAGAAATTATAAATTTTCTGTAGATTAATCTATTACCCAACTTTTTCCATCGTGAAATGTGTCGGAAATGATGTATTGTCAAAAATCTGTTTTTGGGCGCATTTTTTGCAATATGGCGGCACGAGCGGCAAAAATACGAGGTGACAAAGTACAAATTCGAAAAGAGTACGTCGAAATCTATGAAAATACCAATTTTCAAAACTCCCGTAAAACTTTCCATTAAGCCCCTTTTTGAGCACCTATTGACCGTATTGAAAAGCGATTACTTGGAGGGGTTGCGAAAGGGTCTCGTCTGGCCAATACCAGTGTCGTATATCGAAGAAAATAATCCCGGATTCAGTAAAATGATCAACAAATAAATCTGACGCGATTTCGCAGTTCTGTTAGCGCAATATTGGAGAAACATACAAATCCCGAATTTATTAATCTCATTTCGTTTCGTTCACGTCTACTGCCTTCTCAGTATTATCCCCGTTAATTTACAGCAAACACGTGACGCAAAGCTTGGAGCCCAGAGTGAAATTTCATTAGTAAGTGCATCTTCACTGTTTGTTTTAATCTTTGCAATAATACAAAGGCGTTGTATGACATAATAGTGCCGGAGTTTCATTCGCGAAATTCTATTACGTGATGTTGCTTATGATTATGCAGTCAAGAAAGGCACCTGGCGCTTCTATAAAGTTGATGGAATAACCTGGGAACAGGGTTTTCACGTGAAATAGTCGTTTATACTGGGCGAGATAGAATCGGATATTTTTGGATTTTGGACTGGAGGGCTTTTATTTTTTTTACTCGTTTACTTGAAACAATATCCAATTCGTGTGATAGTCTAGTCTACAAGACACTTCGTACGTATTCCAGTTCTCATCCTCAGGAAATTATAGTTCTCATTCAATTTGGAATGGTATCTAAAAACTTTTTGAAAAAATTCAAGTGGCACGGAAAAAAATTTCAAGAGTTATAAATGGTTTTATAAGAAAAGGTTTCGTTTATCGCGTGTATCTCGAAAACCATTGCAGTTATCTCAAATGACAAAAAAAAAGGAGGGAATGCCCTGGAAAAAATATTTGACTCCCGGAACTCTACCACCAATATTTATAATTTTAATTTAGGGGTAAAAATGGTGCTCAAAATTCAGAAACTTCTGTAACCAACATTTTGAGATAATGTTAGGTCCTGATAAGGTGGAACTGGTCAATCAATTTGAATATCTTGGGGTTCATGTGAATGGGGGTTACATTTTAAAGAACATGCCAACTCCATTATAAAGACGATAGCATTTAAAATATATTATTTATCTCGTTGTGCCCCATATTTGTCAAGGTGGATGAAAATTTTACTGTACAATTCATTAGTGCTCCCTCATTTTACATATTGTTCTACAATTCTGTATCTACTGAAACAAAATGATTTAGCTCATTTACAGAAACTCCAAAATAGGGCCATGCGCATAATTTTAAATTGCAAAAGACTAACACCAATAAGATACATGTTAAAGCAACTAGAATGGTTACCAATTAATTATTTTCTCCTCTACCAAACATGAATCCTAATTTTCAAAATAAGAAATAAAATTTCCCCAACATATTTACAAGAAAAAGTTATGTACAATGACCAACTCCACGGATACAATATAAGATTCAGAACTGACTTCCATATTCAACAAGTCACATTAACACATACCCAAAATTCTGTTTTTTTTTTCAAGGGACTTGATAGCTACATATAATAATCTGCCAGAAGAGATCAACATCCATTAACATCCTTCAAGACAAAGTTAAAATCATGTTTTCTCAATCAATAAAAACCTAGTAGCCACTTTCTCATTTTGTTTGTTTCGATTTATTATTTAGTTAGGACAGGTATACAAATGTTTTAGTATGTATAGAGTATTTTTTGTATTCATTAAATATTTTTTAGAAAATGTATGGGCGTATAGATGTATGGTGTGCAAATAGGTGTAGTAGTTGTGTATATGTAAGTGTATATGTGTTGTATATATATTTTTATTTTTTGAACGTAGTCTATATTAACCTAAAAGCATGATATATATCGTTCTCATTGTAAGCATTGCAAGGATTTATATGTGGCAAACGAGCGCTCGGTACGATTCTCCCATATTTAAAAAAAATACTTATTAAATATGAATATTAAATTCAGTTATCAGTAAGATACATGATTGAACAATAATTCGTCAAAAAAATGTTTGCCCTAATTTTTCTATAACTTATTGTTGGTGATTAAGTAAAATTCTCAAACCTATGTAAGAGATTTTTTCCAATTCTGGGACCCGTTCTTCATAATTTTGATTTTTCACTTATTTATTAACAATTTAAGGAATTAAAAAATTATAAAAACAAATGATTCGATTGTTTCATTTCACAATCACTGGCAACTATATAAAACTTTTTTTTTATTTTATTTTTTCCAATTGTTTAAAAAATTGTTATAAACAAATGTAATTTTTTTGAGAATTTGACCGTTAATGAAAATTATGATCTTCGAGAAAATAATTATTTCTAAAAAAAAAACAATATTTTTTTTCTCTTTATTCATTTTTAAATATTGCTCTTGTTAATTTGTTTAAAAACAATTTCGTAACAAATGACGTAATGTTTTTTTCCTACGTTAATTAATGCCATTGTCAGATGCAAAAACAGCTGTATAATAACATTTGTCAATTTTTTTTTATTCAAATCATTTTTTTTATATTCTATTTTTTGTTCATTTAAAATAATTATGACAAACAAAATATAAAACTTTTATAAACTTTTATTACGTGATCTTGTTAAGTATGTATATAAAAAGGGCTCCAAGAAGCAAAAAATTCATAGGTCAATTATTTAAACTTTTATGTCGACTTTTGTAACAACAGAGATTGGATAAAAATTAGTTAATTAACAACTTTCTGAAAAATTGACATAATCTTTTATATCTTTGGTGGAAAATATCTGTAGTCCTGATTCTTCTCGGAAAATGGTAGACATTTCACATTCCGTCCGTCTATTCAGAAATTTTGCTCCTTCCTTCGATCATAACGTCCCAGCAGATTCGGAAGAGTTTCTAAGATACCTTCTGGTAGGTTTACATAAAGATTTAAACAAGGCGAGTGCAGATAATCATCCATCACCAAACGATTTTGTTATCATGAATGAAAATCAGAAAGCTTTCATTACTTGGACAAGATATCTGTCTACTCATAATTCCAAAATTGTGGATACATTTTCCGGTCAGCTGAAGTCTGTATTGAGATGTACTTTCTGTAATTACTGCTCCGTTACTTTTGAACCTTTCTGGGTTCTTTCAATTTCTATTCCAGACTTGCCAAACGAAGTCGTGAATTTAACACATTGTATTGAACTGTTGGCAGAAGAGGAGACTTTGACTGACGATGTGAGCCCATACTGTGGACTGAAAAGGGAATTCAAAAAGTTGATTCGTATACAAACATTTCAAAAAATTTTAGTTATACATTTGAAACGTGTTTTTTCGACTGATGGCAGTAAATTGGACAATGTGATCAATTTTCCCATACAAAATTTGAATTTGGACCAATATTCTACTCTTTATAATATCTACGCCATATCTAATCATAGCGGCAGCATTTCCAATGGACACTATACGGCATATTGCAAACACCCTCATTCTAATTGTTGGCACCTCTTCGATGACTCCCGTGTATTTTCCAAGATTGATTATCTCATCTCCCAGGGAGCATGTGTACTTTTCCATGAGAAAGTTGATGATCTGAATTCTGATGGTGTTGTGGGTTTTTCTCCAACTGAAACAGCAAATCACTTCGAGTCAATATTTCCATCTTGAGATTATTTTATATTTAAAACATCGCTTTTGTATTATTAAATTAATTTTTATATCCATGTATTATTCTTTAGGACATATTTTCATATGAAGTTTTTTTCTCGAAATGGACCCAACAATAACCTCCTTGAATATCAGCTTTTTATTAAATACACACTGTACAGGGTGATTCAAAAGTACTTTGACAAACTTCAGGAGGTGACTCCTCACAATATTCTAATATGAGTTGTTCAATTAAATATATTTTCGAAAACGCTTCGTTTTCAAGATACAGGGTGTTGAAGTTTTATTTTTATCTTCGTTTTTGCTTAAATAACTTTCGAAATACTGACCTTAATTAAACGAAAACTGGTATTGGAAGGAGGTATCGAATTCGAACTTGATGTTATTATTGCTCTTACTCGTAGGGGGCGCCACCTACACGTCTTTTTCTTTTTTGGAGATTCATAACTTTTTTTAGCGTACTTCTAGCACATTTTCTGGTAAAAAATTCAATTTCTCTATCATATCTACGTAAAAAAGCTACCCTTGTTACAAGACGCCATAAGCAACCGTTCTCTAGATATTTGGACTTCAAATTTCAGGTCGATTATTTAATAATCGATGCGTGTTGGAATTATTACCATTATTTTGCATTTTTCACAAGAATGCCTAGGAAATGAATTTGACGTTCAAGTAGGTAGTTTTGGTTTTTTGTAGGGGGCGCCACCTATTCTATTTATTTTTACTCATTTGAAATAGTTATTTTTGTATCAAGGGTGCAAAATCTATATTTGTTTCAATAAAATTCGGCAAGAAATATCAACATTTCATTTCAAGAAATTTTGAATATGTAGAATAAAATAAAATAAAGGAAACTAAATTGTATACAAATGAATTGTTCAAAGTGTCCACCTTCAGAGAGGGTACAGGCATTCAGTCTTCTAGTCATTGAATCTCGTACCCGCTCAAAAATAATTGGTGTGTTTCTTATTGTTTCACAGGCGTCTACTATTCAGTTTCTTAGATCTTCCTCGTTTGCTACTGTAGTTTTATAAACTAGTGACTTCAAATGTCCCCAAAAATAAAAATATAGCGTGTTTAGATCTGGGGACCTTGGTGCACACGCCTGGTTAGGTTCTTCTACACCCCTACCGATCCATCGATTTGGATAGATAGTGTTTAGGAATTCCCTGGCTACAACGCTAAAATGGGCATCATGCATAAACCACATCATGCATAAACCACATGCGGATACGAATTTCTAATGGTACATTCTGAAGTAGTCCCAGCAATTCATTTTCTAAAAAGTCTCTGTAAGTTGCGCCATTCAGTCGGAACGGAAGAAAGAAAGGACCTATCAAGTAATTATCAATTTTTGCCGTCCATACATTTACAGAAAATTGATACTGATAATGTCTTTCACTAACTGCGTGCGGATTTTCCAGAGCCCAAACATGGTCGTTATGAAAGTTTGTGATAGCATTGCGGGAGAAGTTTGCCTCGTCCGTGAAGAGTACATATCTCAAAAATTGAGGATTTCCAGCCAATTTTCTCAAAAACCACTGACATATAGTAATGCGTTGGGGAAAGTCTCGTGGCAAAAGAGCTTGTACCCTTTGAATATGGTATGAATAAAATTGTTGATCGTGGATAATTCTCCAAACTGTGGACTGAGCAGTATTGAGAGATTCAGCAATTATTCTTGTACTTTTTTCTGGATTCTCCTCGAGAGCGTTCAAAACGGCTTCTTCTAATTCTGGGGTTCGGACTGCTCGTGGTCTTCCAATAATATCAGCTGCCCTCTTGAAGCTACCTGTTTCTACCAAACGACGGTGGAGACTGGTAAATGTTGGAGCTGAAGGCAGTACTCGATAAGGAAATGACTCTTGGTAAATACGTCTTGCTTCGCGAGCATTGCCATCCGCAAGGCCATAAACGAAATGAATATCGGCTAAATGAGCATTTTTGTTCAAATAATCCATTTTTTCAAAATTAATGTTTTAAAACTTACAGAAACTTCAACAAAACAACAAAACGTTCAAATGTCACATAATATGTAATTACCAAAACTACTTACTCAAACGTCAAATTCATTTCCTAAGCATTCTTGTGAAACATGCAAAATAATGGTAATAACTTCAACTCCAAAGATCTAGAAAACGGTTGCTTATAACGACTTGTAACAGGGGTAGCTTTTTTACGTAGATATAATAGAGGAATTGATTTTTTTACTGAAAATGTGCTAGAACTACGCTCAAAGAACTAATGAATCTTCAAAAAAGAAAAATACGTGTAGGTGGCGCCCCCTACGAGTAAGAGCAATAATAACAGGTTCGAATTCGACACCTCAAAAAACCTCTCAATACCAATTTTCGTTTAATGAAGGTCAGTATTTCGGAAATTATTTAAAAAAAAACGAAAATAAAATTAAAACTTTAACACTCTGTATCTTGGAAACGAAGCGTTTCCGGACATATATTTATTTGGACGATTCATATTAGAATATTGTGAGGAATCACTCCCTGAAGTTTGTCAAAGTACTTTTGAATCACCCTGTATATTTCTTCAATCCCCCTTCGTATAGCTTCCTTCCCTCACAATCTTGATGCGGAAACTTATCAGTTCAGGTCTGGTGCTCAAGTTCTGGTATGTTTTTTTCACCGAGTTTTCGTCCACTGCTTTTCATTTCGAAATCAGAGTGGAACGAAACCTGTAACACCTATACCCAGTCACCGGATATCCACCGAATCTTTGAAATTGGTGCCACACACATCACGAAACAGCCGTTGGAGGTAATGTTCATCGATGATAGTATCGACTATATTTGCTGGTTAACCCCCCAAAGAGGGTTTAATAATAATAATTCATTTATAAATAGGTAGGCAGGTATAGTTTTCCCAATATCAATTGCAGAAGCATAAAAAAGTCTTGCGGCGAAATCCTCTGAGCAGCAGTGGCGGAGATAACTAATTTTATTAAGATATTTTAAGATTTTAAAAATATTTCACAAATAATGAAAAATGAAAAAAAAATAAAGACAAGCTTTTATTCATACAAATACATTGGGAAAGATAAATAATTTCGATCGGCACACACCAAGACCACAGACGCTACTGGTTTTTAATCTTTCAGAGCTATTAAAACGCAAATATAACGCGTGATTTATGACTTCCCGTCGTATAGACACACCCCCAAGAATTCGATTCGATTCGATTGGCCCAGACGAATCGGTGACAGCTGTCACTGAGGTCCACGTTGACCAGGGCTCTTTTGATCTCCCCTCCGCCGACGGCGAATGTTTACGAGCAGTACACATTATTTTTCGTTCTGTTTCTTCGCATATACCCTCGTGTTAGCGAAGTGAGTTTTTATTTGCTCCCTATAGAAACAGCTTTTGCAATTGATATTGGATGGACTATAATAAAATTGTATTTTAACATAACAAAATAACAATATGCTATCAACGAAAGTTGGGCTTCATGTAATTATTCACAAATAAATCTTGAACCACAAAGTCAAAGACTGTCCGTAGTATGAGTTGATCTGGAATAATTTATTAAACACAACGACACTTTTTAACCGACGAAACCAAAAAGGAGGAGGTTCTCTAGCCGACGCGTATTTTTTGTTATTTTTTTATGTATGATCACGCATAACTTTTCACAGAACAGTTCGATTCCGATGATTCTGTTTTCATTGGATAGGATGTACTTCGAAGTTGGTCCCATTCGAATTTGACCAAAAAAATCCATCCCTAAGGGTAGCAAAATTTTAAAATAAAAAAAAAAATTGTAAAATTGTTTTTAACCGCTTTCTTAGTTGTTTGACCAACCCTCAGGAGTTAATGAAAACTTGTACGAGTTAAGATCACGGGGACCTTACCTTTTATAGTGGGATCCGAAACCACTCTTGGGACCTTGAAAAATTTTTTCAACAGCTGCGGGACTCGAACCCGCGCCAGGTGGAAACAGTTGACACAAGACTGACGCTGGTGCCACTGAGCCACAGGCAGGATATTGATCGTTCACCCTCTGAATTTCGGTCCGTTAACCGATTCTAGCAGGCATAACTTTGTAGTGGGTCTTCCGATTTGGATGATTATTTCTTAATTAGATAGGGTATACCTCATAGTTGATCATATCCAAAAATGGAATGAAATAATCCACCCCTATGGTTAGAAAAATAGGGGACGATTGATTTTTCACTTGTGAACATTGGCACACATATGTAGTTGACATTGACAGATCCTCCTACATCTGACACAATGATCACATTCTATGAAAAGATGGAACTATAATCAAAGTGATGAAATCAACCAACCAGAACATTCAATTTTTTTTAAAATTATATTACAATAAATAGTTAAAGTAGATAATCATATTATTTAACAGTTATTAGTTGAAGTAAGCTAGGTAAGTGAGTATTTTTGAATCTAAAATTAAGTAGGTAGTAATTAGTAGATTTCAGCCATAAAAAATTGAAAAATAAAAACTTTTTAACAAAAAATTAAACCGAGGGAAAAATCCACTGAAAAGCAAAAAATAAATACACCTCCTTAGTGTTATATATTAGGAATCACTCTGTATTTATGCTGACCTGATATCGATATTTATTTTAATAATTACTGTGGTTACGAGTTGTACATTATTAGGAAAACTTCTTTGTACGAATCTGAGCAATAGAAGATTGCAATCATAATCTTTCTTTGAATTATTCATAAGATAAAACATGGTGGCAGCGAGTTAAGAACCCAAGAAAATAGAAAAAGAAGTTTGCAAAGTCAGAACTCAAGTTAGCAGAGTGAAAATTCGAATTGCTAAATTGACAGGACAGAATGACAGATTTCAATAAACCTCAGGCGCTACAAATCAAAGGTAATCCTTCGATTGATTGGAAGAAATGAGAAGTAATTTGAAGTTTATATGGTTGTTTCTGGTATGGACACTGTTCCGATAAAAGGAAAATCAGTATATTATTGAATCTCATTGGTGAGGATGCTATTGAAGTGATGGAAACGTTCCAGTATGAAAAGAATGGGAAAAGAAAATAACTTTTATAATTGTTTTTTTAGCAAGTTTGAAGCATATTGTATCCCTAAGAAAAATTTGACAATTGAACGATTCAATTTTTTTCTGTCAAACAACATGAAGGGGAACCCTTTGAAACATTCTTTGAATTTGAAGACCAAGGCAGCCACTTGTGAATTTCTGATCCTTAGAGGACAGTTTAATCAGAGTTCGAATAGTTAGTGGAGGTTTTGAGAAAAACCCTCCAGAAAGCATTATTGAGTGAATGACATATCATCAAAGGAAGCATATAGTTTATGTGAGGCCCAAGAATTAAGCGAAAGGCGATCCCTAATGTTTCAGGATCAATCCAAAAGGAAGAGCTTGGAAAAAAAGGAAGTACCTTTGAAAAAAAAATGATATGCGCACCAAAAAAAATTCCGAATAAAAAAGAAGAATTTGAAATAATAATTAATTTATTTAACTGTTTCAGATGTAACAGAAGGCACAAATACAGAGAATGTCCAGCATTCGGAAAATTTGCAACCCATTGTCAAGGTAAAAAATCATTTTGAAAGCTGTTAAATTAAAATTTACTGAAATAATAATTTCAATATGGATAAGAAGGTAAGAAGTTATTTGTCCTGTATGGATGATATCAGTGAACATGAAAAGAATTTCCAACTGAAATTAATGCCAATGCTTGGTATTCCATAATCCGGGTTTGGGAGACAATGAAAATAAACTTCAAGCTGGATTGGAAGCAAGAAATTTGCCAGAACGTGTTTTTCCCTTTTGAAAATTATCAATAATCTGCATTACTGAACAAATAAAAATTTTTGGTGGGTTTTTGGGGGAATTTCAAAGTAAAATAAAAAAGGAAAATTTACTTTTTTTGCGAAAATTCTATCCAACTTGAATTTATAGTTACCCTGTTGAATCTCAACCTATTTTGGGTTTGAATGGTTGTAAGATTAAACATCCTCAAAGAAATAAGAATAACATCATTAAAAAGGGTCAGTAAAGGGAAATTTTGCGGGAAAGGGAAAGTATCACATTGAAATTGAAAAAGGGTGCTTCCAGTTGTTCATGAAATTAGGAGAGTTCCATTTACCTTACAACCAAGTTAAAAAACACTTCTTGAAATGGAAGCTTCAGGAAAAATTTTCCCAAAAGTTGATTACGCAACGGGATTGGGTAATGTTTTTTCATTGTGAAAAGAAAATGGAACTCTCAGGTTATGTTGACCCCAAAGTTTTTAAATAAAGCTAAAAAAAAAGACAGCATTTTGCAATACCCACCCAAGATGATATTATTTCTCGAATGAATGGAAAAAAAAGTTTTTTTCAATAATAGATATGAGTCAGGATTCGGAAATTCAGTTAGATGATGAAAGTTCAGACTTGTGTTTTCAACTTCCGTTTGAAGGTAAATTTTAAGGTTACCGTTCGAATAAGTCGGGCCCCGGAATTTTTTTAAAAAAAAAAATCATGAAAATTTTTGGGGGAAAAAAGGGGGTATTGAATGTTTTGATGATCTCATAATTGCAGGGGAAAATAGTGATAGCATGATATGATCATAGAAAAGCCAGGACTGCAAAAAAAAAAAAATATTACTTTTAACAAGGAGAAGTTTCAATATAAATTGATTCAGTTAAGTTTTGGGGAATATCATAAGTTGGAGGGTTAAAAACCTGACCCCGATAAAATCAAAGCTATTTATCAATGGATACCCAGTAAAAAAGAGGAACTGAGAAGATTTTAGGTCCCGTCAATTATGTCTCACGATTCATTGAAAATTATGTTGATATAAATGCCTCTAAAAGTTATTGAAAATGATGTTGAGTTTGAATGGAGGAAAACATGAAAAGTTTTATTTAAATAAAGAAAAAAGTAATAATTCCCCTGTTCTTCTTTTTATGATGTGAACCTGTGGTTATAGGTGATGCAAGTATGAATGGTCTTGAGCGTTTTCTGTAAGGGTCTCAACCCGTGGCATACTCTTCTAGAGAAATTGACCGAAACAAAAAAAAAAATACGCACAAATTAAAAAGGGAATTTGGGGTTTGCAATCGTATTTTCTGTTGAAAAGTTTCCCTCAATATGTATATGGTAAACAAATAATAGTGCATCAGATCGCAAACCGCTTGAAGCATTTTGAACAAAAATATAACAAAAGGGTACAAGTAGATTCAAAGAATGATGATAAGATTGCTTTTAAAAATGAGTTGAAAATTGTATATTCCTGGAACGAAAATGCATCTTTTGATACTTTGTCTAGGGGCTTATTTGAAAGATCCAGTTGAAGACGATCCTGAATTAGGGAAAAAATAGTTCCCTTCTGTTTCAAAACATTGTCCATAACTCCTGGGGAAAATTAGAGTTTCACCCGGGGAAAAAAAAAAATGATCGCGTTTTACAAAAGTATCATTTTTTCACCAGAATGGTTGGGCCCAAAAATAAAAAAAGATGTTCATGATATAGCCAAAGCTTATTGGTCTGTACAAACATCATTGTCGCATTGATGATCTTTATTTCTTGATAATAAATTGATTGTACCAACGTGTTTGAGAAAGAATCTGATCTTTTACATGAAGGGCATCAAGGAATAGAAAATGAAAACCCAAAACAAGAGAGTAATTGTATTGGCCAGAATCAGTAAAGATATTGAAAGTTTTTTGGAATATTGTGATATTTGTCAAAGATTCCAAAAAAATAATCAAAAAAGATTCTTCCTCATTCATTTAAAAAAAAGCATGGCAAAAAAATAGGTACAGATATTTTGACCTAAAAGAAGAGTTTATTTTGAAATTATAGATTATTATTCGAATTGGAAGTCAAAGAATTGAAAGGAAAACTGCACTTTGGTTATAACACTTTGAAAAATGTTTTTTCGAGTCATGGCATTCCTGAAGAAATAATGCCCGATAATATGCCTTTCAGTAGTCACAAATTTTCAAAATGTTTTGAGAGAGGATATAATACTAACAACAAGTAGTCCAACTACCCCCAGTCGAATGACTTGGAGAAGGGCAGTACAGATAGCAAAAAAAGTTGGGTAAAGCTTTGCAACAACGAACTGAAAATATTCCATGTGATGGATATCGAACACGCTTTAAGAATATAAATAAATCACCCGGGTCAAATGATGTGGGAAAGGAAAATCGAACTAAAATTACCCCAGAGAATAAATTGTTACCTAGAGAAAAGATATTTGAAAAAAAACAAGAATGCAACCCTTACAATATTATTATAATAAAAAAGCCAGAAAACTGTGAACTGAAAGAAGGAGAAAAATATATTTGAGACGGGGCAATGCTTGAGAGGAAATTAAAAATACATAATTCGCCAAGATCCTATATAGTGTCAACAAAACAAGGCGAATATAGACGTAATAGGAGAGATTTAAGACCTAGGGTTTTGAATCGGGAAGATAGAAACATTCAAAATGCATTAGATGAAACCTTGATAGTCCCACAATAGTAATGGTTTTACTGGTAATAATAATACTCATCATATTTTGACGGTCCATCATCAGGTTCAAGAAGTTTGTTTTGGGGGAAAAGAACTTGTTGATATAACCCCATTCCAGTTTGCCCAGCTTAAAGGTCTACTAAAAAAAACTTCCAGATCGATTCAGCAGCTTCAAAGAATAGAAGTGGCCCCAATACAGAGTCTTTGAGGCACAACCAATATCGACACGTTTTTTTCGGTTGACAATACCTCTTTTATAGATACACTAATTTTTCTGTTGGATATATATGATTCTATCCACTTCCCTGATCCCTAGAGTTGATAGTTTGTTAAGAAGATATTGATGATTCACGCAAAGGCTGCAGTTGGGTCGAAGAAAACACCAGCTACTTTCCTTCCTGTATCTAGATATTCATAGATAGTCTGAGTAAATTCTATGGGGGCTAGTTCAGTTGATTTTGTTGTTCGATATTCAAATTGAGGAGGGGATAGAATATTGTATTTTTCGAGAAAATCACTTTGCCAAGCTTTAGATCATCATCATCTAATACTCTTAGCTCATTGTATAGGTAGGTGATCGCTGGAGTAGCTCCTTTTATTGGGTTTTTTGTTCCAGGATGTTTTTTTGTATAACCTCATCTAAGTGAGTGTTTGTGACTGCTTTCCATTCTAGGATACCATAGGAGGTACGCGATTCATCAAGTGCATGATGGATCATTTTAAGGTGGGCTAAAGATTTTTGAAATTATGTATCATTGTTCTAATGATGTTAATAAGAGCAGTATCGTGGAGAAAAGAACAAGTATTTATTGTATTTTCTTTCAAATGGTGAGAAAAGCGACAGTAATGGAAAATCCTCCCGGGAAACTGAACTCATCTCGAAATGTCAGCGTTATTAGACGAAGGATAAAGAGGATTCGAAGTGGTCGTAGTGGTAGCAGATGGGTTGTGTAATAATTAGTGGCCTGTCAAGTTCCATAAAGATGTCAGAGCAGTCTTGTGTTACATAAAACTGTTTAAATGCTTCTTGTACAATTTTCATACTGTAAAAAACTTTTTGTGAAGAATGAAATGGAAAATAATATTTATTTGATTTCTATATACCGGGTGAATGACGGGTGTGTAATGCTATTTTGAAACGAAGTAGAATGGTTGAAAATAAAAATACAATTTTTCGGTAAACTAACCTAACCCGCTGTTCGAAGCCGTAAGGAAATACTTGCAATTGCCGAATACATTTAAATATTTTGAAAGTTTGAGAAATGTAAAAAGAGAGAATCCTTACATTCGTTGCAGCCTACCGTCCTCTGCAATAACGTCAGTTTTTCATTAATCAAGTGGTAAATGGAACTATCTATCAATCAATTGTTCTTCAAAATAGTTATTTATGATAGAAGTTTTAAAAAAAGCACTTTATTTTGCGAGTGAAGAATATTGCGAAACGAGCATTAGTGATCATCCCCACGAACAAATAAAAACACTTTTAACAAAGAAAAAAACACATATTCAATCAACTTCTGTAGGATTCGAACCTACGATCACTGGACTACGAGGCAGTTGCTCCAGCCTTTTGAGCTAACAAAGCACTCGGTAATAAATTCCAGTATTCAGTATTTCCAGTAATATTCACTTGAAATTGAAAAATAAACCAAATAAAAAGGTTGTCTTTTCCTTTCCTCTTCTTTTTTCACTTTCTTTCGAGAGGACAGCCATTGGTGTTGGCTTTCTCCTCGAATGGATCTAGGGATTTCCACATCCATGGTTGTTACTCCTTTCTTCTTCTAGGTGGAATTCTTCATTACCCCTTATATGGGATAAGGGCTCTGAGTATTTCCATCCACTACTTCCTTACTTCATATTCTTCGTCTTCTAACTTCAGGCTCTCATCGAAATGCCTGTATGTATCAAGGATTTCATGAAAACCATCCGCCTCTCACCATTTTGAAACCTCTTACGATTTTTCTATTGCGCATGATTTGCATGAAAACTTGAAATTCACTATCTAGTCCCTCTCGACATTTCTCTCAAGCATACAAGCCATACTGCTTCCATAATTTTTCCATATTATAATTTTTGAAATTTTAAATGATGTCATTAACCATAGACTTGTAAATCTGGCAACATCGCACGATTTGGAATCGTCGTGTACACGCAGAGTTAATTTTTAAATAAAAAGGTTTCGGAGGGTTTGCAGATTATTTTATGGATATATTTTGTAATAACGGGCTGTGTTGCTGTCTTGGAAAGCAAGTATACACATTCTAGTAGTTTAGATGGTATTCAACGTTAATATTTTGATATTCAATTCACATCACCTAAATGAATGAACATCGATTATATGCAGAGTCAGTGCTTCTTCATCACTGATTCTCACCTCTGATAAAAGTTGAACGTGCTTTTTCATCGCGGATACTCAATATAATACCGATGGATCGAACAGATAGATATGCAAAATTTATATGATTTCGTGGATGTATATGGATATCACACCAGATCTGTTAACAAAAATGGATAGAGAGGATTCGGAAGTAGGACAGGGAAATGAAAACTAATTTCGTTTTCGTTGTAATAATAATAGAGTGTATTGCCCAACAGGGCAATTTTACAAATCATTAGAGCAATTAATCAGTAGTACACTTTTGAAATATACATGAAAATCACAAGTCATCTTTGAATACCTTAAAAAATTCAAAGATACGCAGGGCGACATCAAGAAAGAGGAGGTTCTCTAGTCGACGCATTTATTTCTTTTAAGTATGACCACGCATAACTTTTCACAGAGCAGTTCGATTTCAATGATTCTTTTTTCAATGGATAGCGTATACCTCGAAGTTGGTCCCATTTGAATTTGAAATAAAATTTCACCCTTAGGGGTAGAAAAAATAGGGGATATTCATCGTTCATCCACTGAATTTTCACCCGTTGACCGATTCTACCACTCATAACTTTGTACTGGGTTATCCGATTCAGACGATTCTTTTTTTAATGGACAGGGTGTACTTCAGAGTTGGTCATTTTTGGATTGGGAATGGAATTGCTAGTTTGTTTGGCGTTGACTTAAAATTAGTTACTCACATTAGGAGCTCAATTATCATTGATACCTACTAAGGAGATTTAATTTTTGCTTTTTAGTAAATTTTTTCGTCGGTTTAATTATTTGTTGAATTTTTTTATTAGTTCACATATACTGCCACAAAAGATGTCACAAATGCTAGAGGGGCTTCTTGCATTACTGCACATCAAATTTATCGTTGCGTTTAACATTAAGTTTGTATGAGGTCTTTCGCACAAGCTTGTCTTCAGAAATGTTTATTTAATAATTATTTTATTTTGTGCTTTTTAGTTAGTACGCCTCAATCTATGGATATTTTTGCAAGCATCGTTATTGTGAGACATTTTTCCTATGAGATTCGAGCAATCTAGTACTCCAATGAGGAGACCATCTAAAGACTAACTCGTCCGCCATCCTGGAACTGCCATCATCAATTTATGAATTTTGACTAAATTCATAATCTCCGACGTCGAAAACCTCGATACACAAATTTTGAATAGAAACGGTCCATAATCACAAAACTCGTCCACAATCTAGGAGCCGCCATTTCGAATTTATGAATTTTTATAAAAAATTCATAATTTCCGACCTCGAAAACCTTCACATACCAATTTTGAATAAAATCGGACCATAATCACAGGGATCGTCCGCCATCTTGGAGCCGCCATTTTGATTCTATGAATTTTGACAATGAACCTGACTGGTGCAATATATTTGGATTTTCTTCGATTCCTCCTTATTCCTGCACTAATAGCTTTGTATTCAGATCTAGAGGAACCTGATCTGCCGAGAACTGATTTATTCTTCCAACAAGATGGTGCATCTCCACATTATGCACCAGCTGTCCGCGACTATTTAGATGTGGTGTTTCCGAATCGTTGGATTGGGAGGAGGGGACCGATTGAGTGGCCACCTAGATCTCCAGATTTAACACCCCTTGATTACTTCTTGTGGGGACACTTGAACAGTAAAGTGTATGTCAAGAGGCCGGATAATTTAGAAGATTTAAAAGCCAGAATTCGTCAGGAGATACAATGTATACCTCCTGACGTTATTGACAATGTTCAAAAATAATTTATTCATCGTCTTGGCTACTGTCAGATAGCAAACGGTGAACAATTTGAACATTTAATTCGATCGTTGCCATTAAATTTAGTATTTTCATATTTCAAAATAGTTTTTCTTATTTTATTTTCATTTCACCCATACTCATAATCACCTTTTCACATTCCGTAATGAAAAATGGAGTTGCCATATCCTCCACGAATCATTCTGTATGTATTCATTGAATTTTAAAGAATTCCCAAATGAAAATAAAATTCGACGGATTCGAGCGTTCTTTCCAAAAAATATTCCTTGAATTTTTTTCAAATTTATCCACTACTTTACGAGAGCACTGAATTCAACGAACGCACTGTATAGAAACCCTATGTGTGATATATTTTTGAAATCAGCTTCCTATAGAGATTCCAAAAATTGAATAATATATAGAGTGTTCTATTTGAAAAAATTGTTGCGGACGTCATTAGTCAAACGAGAATCACCCTGTATATTAAATTTTCCGTTTTAAATGTGGCAAATTGAGATTGAAAATCGACCTCAGAAATGGTTAGTTTGGCTAAAAATGAATTTATTCAGTACTTCACGAAAGCACTGTATGCTTTGGATGCATCTTTTCAATAGACAACTTATGCAAAATGTGTGTAAAATCGAATCCGTCACTATCATCGTGCGACATCACAGAACGATCATTAAGTTATTTGCTCAGGTTACGCTACGCCCCACGATTTCATTTTAGTCTGATCAATGCCCTATATGGATGAGGAGAGTGGTGTGATGACTGGTACGTGGTACCTACCTAAAAAAAAATAGTTTTTCAGTCTGCATTATCTGCATCATTATTATGTTTCTCTACAATAAAACCGTTCAACTTAAAAAAAAATACTTTATATTTTATTTTCCTTTCTTATTTTTTCCACGATCTTTAAGCAATGTTTCCAGGAAGACATATCAACAAAGATGATTGTTGCACTCTCTTTTATTTCTGGGAAGGTTATTGTTTGCAGAAATTATATCTGAAAATAATGAAGAGTCATGATAATGTTACGAATACTCTGAGCCCACTGCAGTAATCACATGCTGTCGACAACTCACGGGAATATCCTGTGTGAACAAACTCAAAAGGTCAATCGCATGTTTTTGACTTTTTCTGGCAATATGAATAAAGACATTATTATTATCATTATTTTTGAAAGTTCACCGACCTTTCTGGTATATTTTACCGTTTGTGGCGGACGACTTTAAAAGTGTATTGCAGAAGAGCGACAGACAGTTAGTTATTCATTTAATCAGTTGAAAGGTAGTACAGTAATGTCTAGTAAGGCTTTCAACTGTAATTGATTTATTTAGTTGACATAGTACGTTATTGTATTGTAATTATAAACCCCAGTTTCGTAACAATGATACACCATTAGACATAACGAACATAATCACATAACCACTCTCCCTCGATTCATATCTCCTTCTACTCAGAAATCCCATTTCTTATTTACAACGAAACATAAAGCACCGATAGAATAAAACCCGAGAGCGTACGTCCTTTTCAGTGCCTCCTATCGACAATACAACCACTCCATTAACCATTTATCATTTTCCATCCGTACGGACTCCATACTTTTTCTGCTCAGTTTGTGTTCTTTCTATCTTCTGCAGAGTAATAAAATCCGGCCGCTGTGGTCTCTTGAGAACTGATATATAATTCAGTGGGTCAATATGTTCGTAACTGGTTATAAATATTATTTTCGTCTCGGCCTGCTGCTCACAGTAATGGACGAGACGGTTTAAAGGGCTACTACGTTCATTCAATTTTATAAACGGGTTTTATCTTCTTCGGGTCTTTTATCGCGAATTAGCGGTGATCCAGGCTCAGCGAAGTTACACGTTAGAAGGTCTTCGCTGGTTCATGTTACAATTACTGGCAGAGCTGTCATATATTATTATTTCTACTAAAGTAATGATATAGTTATTTACCTAACAAGTCCGGAAAGTGGTACTTTTTCACACGTGACGGCAAATGCGTTAAGTGCGGAATAGTATATTGTACAACGAGCACGGAATGACATACATTCCCTACAAGTATGAAAGTTTGCAGCACGAGCTGCAAGCGAGTGCTGCAAATCATACGAGTAGGAAATGGTCATTCCGTGCGAGTTTCACACTATACTTTTTCTACGACTGTTATAATATACAGTGTAAGTAAAAAACAACAAACATGAGAAATGTACTTTTATTAATTAATTGAAAAAAATAACGTACTAGGTAAATGTGTTGAGCACCTACTACAATAATCGCGAAAAAATATCTTCTCATTTGTTATCAACAATATTCAATGTTACATTTGTACAATTATTAAAAACAAATTTTGGGGAAATAGAATCCGTTTTTTTAAGGGAAAAGTTGCCATTATTAACATTTTCTGTAACTGATGTCAATGGAAGGTCTGACAACTTATTGATCGACCCTAATATTTTATTGGCTATGTTATTTCGACTAGTCTGGGACTCTTCGATGTTACCCTCAGCTACTGTTGTAGAGCGCCAGCCACCATGCCGTTTTAATGTCGTTATATCTTCGCCACTATCTATCAATATTGTAGCTGAAGATCGGCGGAAACAGTGGCCGGTGTATAACCCAGGATTCGGAAGTTTTAAGTATGAAGCAATTTGTTTTCCCATATTTCCTATTTTATTTATTCCAATTTTTTGGACAGTGCATTTTCCTTTCTGATAATTCAGAAAAAAATAAGCATCGTTGACATTACTTGGTCGCAGATTCCAATATTTTTCCACAATGTTAGCATATTCTCCCGTTACAGTAAATTTTCGAGAAGTTTTTGTTTTAGTGTTCGGAATGTGGACCAAAACTGCGGCACCTAAATCTTCAAAATCGTGAATTTTCATTTTGTACATCTCATCTCTCCTACAAGCACCCATAATTCCCATGATGAGTACAACCTGCAATAAAAAAATATAAACAAATTATAATTAATTAACTGATTGTTGTGGAACTTACTTTTGCTACAAGGTATTGGTTGTCTGAGGCTTCTTTGATGAACGTATCAATCTCCTTCGTTGTGAAAACTTTAGCTTTTTTTGCTTTGTATCCATCTGATTTCCGCTCTAAAAATGCTCTCAATCTGGAATAATTACTGATATCCACGCCATTATTCATACTAAGCATCGTTTTCAACATGCTATAGTGTGCCCATAAAGTGGATGATTTAAATTTATTTGATATATTCCCAAAGTAAGCCATCAGAACATTCTCTGAACGAGAACTAGTTTTCTGTTCTTTGCACCAGTCCATGAATAGGGTATACGAAACTGTGTATTTTTCTTTAGATTTTTCAGGCACTCAATTTATTGAAGCGTTATTTGCTGCCTCCATAACACTTGGCGGTGTTAAACTTCTTTCACTGTCACTACTTTCCATGCTGAACTAATTTAGAAATACCTTTATAATATCGTTCTGTCAAAGAAATATTGAATTGTGATTATATTGTCTGTATGGTTACAGCAATGTTACCTGGTTATGGCGTCTTTTGTTTTATTCACTCCACGCCTCTTTTGTCGTGACGAAGATTGCGAAAATTTACCCGTGCGTTTTTCAGACATTGTGCACTAGTTGCCCAGAAACTAGTGCATAATGAAAAGGAGTATTACAATGTACTACATTTAGAAATCATCATTGAATATACAATGAAGGTATTTTGTGACAGTCCTAGAAAAAAGACCATTTCCGCATGTGTTAGGTATGTTTTTCCTACCTATCTAAAATTTTTATGAGAAAGAAAGGATACCTAATATAATCCTTATTTATTTTCAATTCAAACAAATTATGAATAATATTGAAATTGAATGTACAATATGTCATGAATGAAAGCTTGATGAATTTTCGCTGAATTATCCACAGGTGAGGATGCTGCTTCGCGAGAAACTGATGTCGATGGGAAGCTGGAGTTTGG
Source organism: Gonioctena quinquepunctata (assembly GCA_018342105.1). NCBI lineage: Eukaryota > Metazoa > Arthropoda > Insecta > Coleoptera > Chrysomelidae > Gonioctena > Gonioctena quinquepunctata. Next base: position 247,439 of record JAFIRS010000681.1, read on the forward strand.
TATTGGAGTGTTTGAACGTTTCTTCAGAATAGATGAGCAATCCTCTTCTTATTTTCGAGCAAATTCTCGATGTATGATTCTTTGATCCACCGTGCCTTTAGAAGTTGGCCCCAGAGTCGGCCAATGTTGTGACTGACGACCGCCTGAAACAAAGACTGGTGTAATTCTCAGGATTTGGAAGGCCCAAGTACATAGCAATGTTCGATGGCATTTTGCCAAAAGTATTAATTCTCACACTTTATTTTCTGATTTGAAAAAGAGAAAAAACCGCCGATGACGATTGTCAGCAGGACGCAGAGGGCATGGGTATAATTCTAGGTAGCTTGTTCTTTCACTTTCGGGGTCGCAAACCACAAATTTTCTCATAATGTTGGTTTTTATCTTCGGGATGGTAATAACAAAAACATTTTTCTTGTCTTCAATATCGTCTATCGTCATATTCAACAATTCTTCGCGACTGCACGCACCAGCGATTCCAAAAATGGTAGACACCTTCACCAAGAGGAAGTAGCTGTCCGGAGCTTCAGAAAAGAATTGATCGATTTCCTGTTTATCGAAAATCTTCGATTTCTTGGGTGTCAAACTTTAGTTAGTTAGTTAGTAGTTTAGTCTTTCTAGACATGCCGTTAATTTAAAATATTTGCTTATATCGATGTCTTTCTTCAATTTTACAATAAGATTGATCATTGAGTACTTTGACCACAAGGTTGACAGGCAAAAATTTCTTGATGAGTGGTGAAAGTATACTATATATACCTATTCTTTCGGTGATAATGTATTTTTCTCCTTACACCACAATTCAAATGCTGCAAATCCTTTCTCGTAACGCCAGCGAGACTTTTCTGGCTACTTATAAAATCGGCAGCCTCCAAGATTTTTGAAGGAATGTCACTTAATGAATCTTCTGGATTGTTCATTTTTGATATCAAATTGAAGATGAAATTTGAATATAACTTTAAATTACCGCAATTCTACTTTGTTGAAGTTAACAATCGCTACTTATTTACCCGATTCTATGGTAACGAGAGAATTTTCTCGTTGAATGAACGTGTATCTCGGATGGATGAACTTGTCTCTCGCTAATGTCAACCAATTTAAAAAGTTATACGCAAAAGTTGAGGAATATACGAAGTCCACTGAATCTTACAAAATGTTCACAATATCTTTGGACTAATATGATTCGAACAATAAAAATTAAATTTGACGAAACAGACGCATATACCTTTTTGAGCTCAGTTCAGATTTACAGATTTACAGGTTTTTATTCAGAGTAAAAGTGTACATAACATGATATACAGTGATTTATCTTAAAGTTTCTAATTGGACCACAAAACTGCACCTAAGCATACTGAATGCTTGTGTTGTGCTTGTCTGCAATCCTCCAGAAACATTGAGATTGTACAGAAATTCATTGATGGTGATAGTTTTTTTTTTTGATAAGTATAAGACATTTATATACAATATATTAGGTACATGAAGGCAAGATTAACTTATTGTTGAGTGAGATGTTCTTAAGAATAGGTGGGTACTGAGTAACACATCGACTAAATTAATATTTGATAGATTTTTGTTTGATTTTTTTGAACGAAAAGTTTTGTTTGTTTTTTATATTTATGGAGTTTTGTTATTGTCTTCATTTCAGGAGGTAGAATATTATAGAGTTTCGGCCCAAAGAAGAAAATAAATCTTTGTGTATGACTCTTTTTGAACATTGGTATATATATTTCAAGTTTGTCTAGTGATCTGGTATTTTTTATGATTTCCATGGGACGACTAAAACGACTTACGTTGTGGAACATCCATTCCAGGCATTGATAGGCATATAAGCTTCTAATGTCTAGTATCTGCAACTGCTCATACAGTTGAACAGTAGAATGTAGTTTAGGTTTCTTAAATATGATTTTTAGAATTTTGTTTTGCATTGACTGGAGTTGTATTAAATTATTTTGGAATAGCCCGCCCCATACCTTAATACAATAACCTAATATGGATTCAGCCAAGGAATGGTAGATTACTCTTAGTGTTTTATAATTCAGAATATCTCTCAATTCATACATTTTTCGAGTCAGCTGCCTAAGCCTGTTTTGTCAATGATACCACTGCTTTTCCCACCTTAAATGTTCGTCTATCATGACACCTAAATATTTGATGCTATTACATTTTTCTATTTTCGGGCAATAGCATGTTGAACGATTTTGGCAATCATTTTCGTGTACAAGAATACTACTTTTTTCTGTCGGTTGATCACTTGCTGTTAAAGAAAATGAGATGTACTTTGTTTTCTTAACATTCAAGCTCAGTAGGTTTTGGTCTAACCATTTCTTAACTTGTCTTAGTCCATTATTAGCATTATTTATAACTTCGTCCCAAGTTTTTGCAGAAAAAATCAAAGTAGTGTCATCGGCATAGGAGATTATATGGCCTTTACAGTTTTCCAGATATCCGATACTATTTATGTAAATAAGGAACAGGATTGGTCCCAAGACTGTTCCTTGTGGTATACCAATTGTTATTTCTAATGGGTTGCTGTTATATTCTCCAAGCTTTACTCTCTGTGATCTCTTGTATAGATAATTTTGTAGAATATTCTTAATAGGCCCTCTAATCCCATAATTATAAAGCTTCTCCAAAAGTAATTCGTGAGATATAGATCAAACGCCTTGGCAAGATCAAGAAACATAGCGAGACATTTGTCAGAACTATCCAAGGCGTTTACGGTTTTTCCACAAAATTGTCGATCACAGAGATTGGTCGATAATTTGCGATATTTTTTTGATGCTGTGTTCAAAAATTTTTGCAAAATTGTCGATCACAGAGATTGGTCGATAATTTGCGATAAGTTTCCGTTCGCCAGATTTATAAACAGGAGTGATTAGACTTTTTTTCCACTCATGTGGAATTTCACCGCTTTCATAACAGATGTTTATGATATGAACCAGTGGATCTACTAGATAGTTATGAAATTGTTTAATGAGTTTTGCTGAAATTTTGTCTGGACCTGGTGAACAATTGCATTTGAGCAAAGCTATAATATTGATGATCTCATTTCTTGTTGTAGGCTCAAGAACCATTGTGGATGGCACTGTTGGGTCATTTGAGAGTCTTTGAGGATGTTCGAGCAGGGTTTTATTTATATTGTTTTGCATCTTTAATCCTATTTCAACAAAATATTTATTAAATACGTTTGATTTTTGTTCATTGTCTGAAATAGCAATGTTATCGGTATCTGTTATTGGTATGTTCACTTGACATTTTGCTTCAATGAGACATCAGAGTATCGCAGTGTCGTTCAAATATCTCATCGCTTAGTCTATGAGCAATACAAGTCAACTACAATGGTTTCACCGAAAAAAGAAACTGTCTAAGAACTTGAGTACCACCGTTTTGTGATCAGTCGAAGAGTGATACGGGGACAAAATATGCATTTTCGTTTGAATAATTCTGAGTATTTTGAAATCGTACGGAAAGGTACTTTTCCGCACTAGTACGAAAATCGTATATTACATTACTAGTGCGGAAAGTGACATTTTTCACACGAGTGGGAAATATTGTGGCACGAGTGTGAAAAATCACTTTCGCGCGAGTAATGTACGCTATTTTTCCTACGACCACCTATTTTATTAAACAATATGTAAATATTAGATCGTGTATATTGAGTTGCCTGAGCAATCTTACGTTGTATATGTGACAGTCTATGTTTGAATATTGTTTCTATAAAAAGTGCACATGAATTTAGAATTACTTTTAATAGTGAAATAAAGAAATAACGATAATTAACGTTTATTTGAAAACATTACAATAAGTAAGTACTTATTAGATACAACTGGGGAACAAATTGAATTATTTGGAACCATAAAAATTAAAAGTAAATTGGTTATTGTTACAATTTGTAAATTGTAACGGTGTTTGCGAAAGATTCGTTTCAATATTTTCTCGGAAGCTGCTTGTAATTATTGTGCTCATCGAAGAAGTTGAGGGTTTTATGTGAAATAATTTTTATGTAAATGATATCGATAAGGAAGAGCAATTAATAATTACATCTGTAAATCTTACAGGATTCACGGGTGTGACGGCTTATTGGCAGCCGTGCGGAAAGTACTTTCAACACGCGTGAGAATAAAGGTCACTTTCCATGGGAGTAGAGAGTGCGATATGTGTTACTTTCCTATGTGGTCGTAGAAAAAGTTCTTTACCGCACTAGAGTAAAAAAATGATTCCTTTCCACACGACAAATCACAAAACAAAGTTCGTACAGAGAGGTTTACTGAACTTTACAATCTCCAGTAGCTCCTTTTTAAGCATATATTTGTGAAATGGCTTCACATGTAAAGTAAGAAAATGAATGAGGCAATTTTTTTTTCGATAGAAGTCGTTGGTATTTTTTCGATTTTCCCAGTCCCAGGAGGAATAAGATCCAGCATTTGCGGAGTGTATTCTTCAAAAACATCATCGCTCATGTCTCCATGATAGTCTCCAGTCCGTTTTGATTAAAATACTGGTAAGCCACCATCGACAAATCCATTTTTGCTACCAATGTGAATAATTATTAATCTTTTACCTTTATTAACCGAAGAAACCAAAATTGAGGAGGTTCTCTAGTCGAGCGATTTTTTTTTTTTTTTTTTTTATGATCACGCATAACTTTTTACTGGGACGTCCGATTCCGATAATTTTTCAGGGGATAGGGTGTACTTTGGGGTTGGTCCCATTTAAATTTAAAAGATGAAATCCACCCTAAGGGTAGCAAAATGAAGGATATTGATTACTCACCCTCTGAATTCTGGTCCGTTAACCGATTCTATCAGCTATAACTTAGTACTGGGATCTTCGATTTGGATTAATCTTCCCTTATCAGATAGGGTATACCTCATAGTTCATATATTTGATTTCGAATGAATTATCCACCCTTACGGCTAGAAAAATAGGGGATAATTGATTTTTGTGAACATTGGCACACATATATAGTTCACAATGACAGATCGCTAGTGTCATTATCACAATCAATATTTCTTATGAAAGGATGGAATGATATACAAAACAATTATCAGAATGTCACCGCCCAACTCGATGCCATCATTTTACGCCTTACCTAATTCATTTGCTTGTTTGTTTGGCGCCGACTCAAAATTAGTTACTTACATTAGTTTGGGAGCTTAGTTATTGAAAATAAGATGGTTTATTTTATTTTTTACTTTTCAGTTCCGTATTTCGTCGGTTTAATTTTTTGTTAAAAAGCTTTTATGTGTACAACTAAGGCATATTTTTAATATTATATGAAAATGTCAGTTTTTAATTCACATACCTACGAGCTAAAAACGTCATTTTTAATGCTCAAAATATTTTCAATAGAGCTGCAAACTATTACTTGCCACACCCAAAACAGAAATGGCTATTTTTTCAATACGAAATAATTCAACTGAACTTCCCTTCGACAAATGAACCTAATTTATATTGCACTTGCTAGAAATGCTTAATGCACACCCCTGTTAGCGTACTGCTCATTTGTTTTATACCGGCAATTAAGTGATAATAATCTACGCCGTGAAAACAAATGCAGCAGGGAACAGGGAACTAGCAAATGAGGGATTGGATGTGTGTGTGTGGAGAAAGATTGTTGTACTGATTCGAATTGAAATATGTGAAATAGTGTGAGTGATCCTTTTTTTTCGATTCAATTATTATACTTTTCACAGGTGATCTATAGAACATCGGTATCGGGGCATTGAAATAGCTGAATATATATTATATATATAATGTTCGTATAAATTGGTTCCATATGGGAATAAAGTTTGTTATTGAAATTTCAGAAAAACTCCAATGGCGGTTCGTTCCTGCTTGTCTGACAACTAAAAAATCCGTTGTGACTTAAATCACGTGACCTCAGATTTCGCGGGATTTAAAAAAAAAGTTGTCTGTGTTGCCGAAAAATGGGTCAAATTGACAAGATATCGAACATGTGTTTGGATTCCAACGAGGACCCCATGTATCAATTTTGAACCAGATTGAAAAAAAAAAACAAAAGTACCATTTTATTCCTCTACCCTTACATTCTTGTTTTATCTGGAAACAACTTTAATAACCTAAATCACATAAAATGGGGTCAAAAGTAATCAAATATTTGTGGAATAGACGTTTTGCGGGAGATTAATTATGAAAACACGATTTAGTCTTGTTACTAGATGTAGTCACGCCCTGTATATTGATGCACATGAGCTTATTAAATAAAATTTATACCAATATTTGCAATTAAAACTTAATATTTCTCCTTGCTAAATATAAAATTGATTACCTGAAAAGCAATGTTTATAAACAACGCCCATTCCGAAATGTAGAACATTTAGAAATTTGTATAAGGAATTGTGCAGCACTAATCAACAGAACCATGTTGGAAAATGTTCGCCGCGAAATGTTTTCCAGAACAATTCTATGTATGGAGCGCGAAGGTGGTCACGTAGAATATTGAAAATTTGTACATTGTTTGTTTATTGAGTTTTTCCATCCACTAAAATATAAATAATATATATATTATATATATATATATATATATATATATATATAAATATATAAATATATATATATATAGATATATATGTATATATATATATATATATATATATAGGTGTGAAGGTTAGACGACTGTCTGAATTAAAGAAGAATCCTTTTTGAATTCCTTGTTGACTGCATACCCGAATTTAAAAAGGATTCTTCTATATACATACATATAACCAATATGGTAGGATTATATGGTCATATCAAAAAATCTCTAAACTTAGGAAGAATGATCTGATTTAAAAAAAAATTAAGGTTTTCACAAAATTAAATACAGAAAAATGTATGAAACTAGCCAGGAACATAAACAAATGTGACTGGTAGAATGAAGATATTTCCATCTGATAGTTGGTATTTTGAATCTGAGGATTGGCTTTTTTGGTTTAGTTTGATCTGATTCATAATTAATTAACTTTGTTCTGATAACATCATTAGTTTTAGTTTGACAGGTGGATCCTCGTCTCCATCAGGATTAAAATCACCAACAACATATCCAGCATGGGTGAAATTATGCTACCATTCTACCAGTCACTAAGGCAGAATTTCGGACATAAGAGTTGTAATGTTTTTAATCCTGATGAAGACGAGGATCCACCCGTCGAAACGTAGAAACTGAATTACAGATGTTATACCAGAACAAAGTTGTAATTAATTTATGAAAGTCAGATCCACGAACCTAAAACCCAAGAAAAACAAGCCAAAAATATACCCTCAGGTTCAAGAAATCACCAACAACATATCCAGCATGGGTGAAATTATGCTACCATTCTACCAGTCACTAAGGCAGAATTTCGGACATAAGAGTTGTAATGTTTTTAATCCTGATGAAGACGAGGATCCACCCGTCGAAACGTAGAAACTGAATTACAGATGTTATACCAGAACAAAGTTGTAATTAATTTATGAAAGTCAGATCCACGAACCTAAAACCCAAGAAAAACAAGCCAAAAATATAGCCTCAGGTTCAAAAATCACTAACAACATATCCAGCATGGGTGAAATTATGCTACCATTCTACCAGTCACTAAGGCAGAATTTCGGACATAAGAGTTGTAATGTTTTTAATCCTGATGAAGACGAGGATCCACCCGTCGAAACGTAGAAACTGAATTACAGATGTTATACCAGAACAAAGTTGTAATTAATTTATGAAAGTCAGATCCACGAACCTAAAACCCAAGAAAAACAAGCCAAACATATACCCTCAGGTTCAAGAAATCACCAACAACATATATATATATATATATATATATATATATATATATATATATATATATATATATATATATATATATATATATATATATATATATATATATATATATATATATATATATATATATATATATATATATATAAATATATATATATATATATATATATATATATATATATATATATATATATATATATATATATATATATATATATTATATATGTAATAGAAAACAAATTGATTCAAAGAGCAAGTAACGATTCCAGAATTATCAATGAGTTCAGTGAGAAGTAAAACTCAAAATCTCTAGATTGAATAAAATTATCTTTTGAGCACTAGCTGATTGTTACAGTTCGAACTCACAGTTTGAATGTCCATATACTTTGAAAGAATATTTCGAATTGATTATTCCGATAATAAGTGATTTACTGAAAATGTATCGCTTCAAAGTGACAACTTCCCATTCTCTCTGATCCATTGCCTGCTCATACTTCACCCAGTCAAAGATAAGGCCCGAACGTGGTTGTTTCTCCGCCACGAAAAAGTAAATGATACCACCATTCAATTCCCCAGTCGACAAAACGTTGAAATATGGCATCATAATCGACTTTCCTCTGACTTGCGAGAAGACGTCCGCAAAAAATATGTGAATCTCTGGGTATTTGCGCCAAATCAGAACAATCTTTCACACGAAAGTCTTTGATTCTACACAGGCTATAGACATTAATCGGATTTTTTATGAGATTACACTCTTTATAAATCATTGGTGCTCAACTAAATGAAGTCCTTCCCATTGAGGTCGGCTTTTGGCACGGGATTCATCATCTATCAATTGAGTTGCTGAGCTTGGAGAAAGAACCGAGCACGTGAGAAATGATGATAAAAGAACTCGGGAGGCACGAATGAGGTTTCTCGTTTCATTTTCACCTCAAAATATGAGTTGCATGTTGATAGCTGTTCTTGATTCAGTTATTCTTGAATTATATGTATGTATACCGAGTTCTATGTCATTATTTTAACGGCCTGCTCACATTGTGAAAGAATATTATGAATAACGCTTGGCAACTCTTCAATTATTGTACGCTCTCGGCGATAGATCTGAACTTGTTACGTCACATCCTGGTGCGATTTCCGCAGTGTTCAAACAGGAACATTTCTTTGGGATTTTTTTTGGGAAAACTACCTCGAAAAAATTAAAAAGAAAATCCAACCACTTAACTCATCGTTCTGGACCTTGTGATATTTTTTCCAGAAATGAGTGATTTCGCCTATTCTTATAACCTATCAGTTATTAATTTTCTTAAAGAACAAAAAATAAAGATAAAAACTTTTTAACAAAAAATCAAACCGACGAAAAAATCAACTGGAAAGCAAAAATAAACCTTCTTGGTCTTAATGATAATTGAGCTCCTAAACTAATGTGAGTGACTAATTTTGAGTCGGCGCCAAATAAACAATTACTTTGAAAGAGTAATTAAAACGCCGCTAAGCATATCGCTGCCATCATTTTACGCTTTACCTAATTCAATTGCTAGTTTGTTTGGCGCCGACTAAAATTTGTTACTCACATTAGTTAAGGAGCTCAATTATCATTAAGACTAAAAGGGTTATTTTATCTTTTGCTTTTCAGTTGATTTTTTCGTCGGTTTGATTTGTTGTGAAAAAAAAATATTATTCAATTTTTTGTGGCTGAAATCTACTAATTACTACGTACTTAATGTTTGATTACTTCCAAAATACTTACTTACCCAGCTTACTTCAACTATTAACTGTTGAATAATATGATTATCTACTTCAACTATTTATTGTTACATGATATAAATTATTTTTGAAAAATCTGGTTAGTTGATTTAATCACTTCGAATAACTCCATCCTTTCATAGAATGTAATTATTTGACGAATGTAGGAGGATCTGTCAATGTCAACTACATATGTGTGCTAATGTTCACAAGTGAAAAATCAATCATCCCCTATTTTTTTACCCATAGAGGTGGATCATTTCATTCCAAATTGAAATATGATCAACTATGAGGTATACCCTACCTTATAAGAAAATAATCATCAACATCGGAAAACCCAGTACAAAATTCAGAAGATGAACGATCAATATCCTCCATGTTTCTACCCTAGGGATGAATTTTTAAATTCAAATGGGACCAACATCGAAGTACACTCTATCCAATGAGAAAAGAATCATCGGAATCGAACTGCTCTGTAAAAAGTTATGCGTGATTATACATAAAAAAAATACGAGTCGACTTGAGAACCTCCTTCTTTTTGATTACGTCGGTTAATAAAAAGAGTCGTTCATTTTTTTCAGTCATATATCAAAACATTCGAATTATTTTCAAGTATTTGTTTGAAAATATTTTATAAACAAATAGACTGTTACATACAGTGCAGTTCAGTCCAGTGCAGGTATGGAATAAATTAATTTTTAGCGTTATTATGTATTTGTTTGAAAAAACCTGAAACAGGTCGATTTATATTGTCAATTTGACAATTTACAGTATGAAAATATTACCCCCTTCTTGCACTCCCACTGAATTATCAGCACCCCCTCAGACATTTTAAAGGAGAAGGGGGGTCGTGTGGTACTTTGTTCGAAAGGGATTTTCATTCTCTGTTCAGCAATATGAGTTTTTTTAAATTTGGTGCATTCATAACGGAGAAAATTCATTTTGAAAATGTAAAATTTTGATACTTTACGTAGAATGAAGGAAATAATGTCACATAATGTTTAGGAAGTATTTTTCGATTCATTTTACAATTAAATTAAATGAAAGAAAAAGCCATATGAAGGGGATAAGATATGAAATGAAATGCATAAAGCACACACAAAGTCGTATTCACAAAAGGTTCAATATAAATTGAAACAATTGTTAGACCGACAGGCGAAAAACAACTACTTTCCTAGCAAATACCACGCAGAACGTTGAATGACATTCACCTGACAATCCATGAAACGTCCATATAATGGATATTGTTCGCAAATGTTCTTTCGATAACTGATTATGTTTAAATTCAGTCGTGTCCACCTAACAATCCGCATACCGGTTTCAGGCTTTTTTGGCCCTCATCAGTACGGAGTAGTCATCAGCCAGAGATACAGAGAGCTCTGGCCGAAGCGAGACACCACATAAATAAAATCATCATCGAGCTTAAAACATCTTTAGGTGCGTCGGAAAAGATAACTTTCAACCGGCGACACCTAGTGACAGAAAGAAACACTCCATACAATTCTCCTACCTCGATGTTTTAAGCTCGATGATGATTTTATTTATGTTGTGTTTCGCTTCGGCCAGAGCTCTCTGTATCTCTGGCTGGTGACTACTCCGTACTGATGAGGGGCAAAAAAGCCTGAAATCGGTATGCGAATTGTTAGGTGGACACGACATGAATTTAAACATAATCGAGCTTATCAGAAAGAAACATTTGCGAACAATATCCATTTATATGGAAGTTTGCATGGATTATCGGGTGAATATCATTCAACGTTCTGCGTGGTATTTGCTAGGAAAGTAATTGTTTTTCGCCTGTCGGTCTACCAATTGTTTCAATTTATATTGAACCTTTTGTGAAGAAGACTTTGTGTGTGCTTTATGCATTTCATTCCATATATTGAAATAAATGTTCGAAATTACCACCATTCACTCCTTGACAATAAGCAAGTCGATCTTAGAATTCTCGTACAACATTTTATAGGACCTCATGGGTTATGTTGGTAATTTCTTCCGTTATCCTAACTTTTGAAACTGCAATATTGTCTGGTCTATTGCAATATACTTTTTATTTTAAATAACCCCATAAGAAGTGATCGAGAGGAGTCAAATCGGGGGATCTAGGCGGTCATTCAATCATTCCACGTCTTCCAATCCACCTATTGGGCAAAACTTCGTTCAAATAATCTCTAACAATACGTTTGTAATGCGGTGGAGCTCCGTCTTGTTGGTACAAAATTGATATATCTATTGCATTTGGGTTATTAACATCAGGAAATAGTCTCTTTAATGTAGGCTGTAAAAAGTTCATAAACAAATCAAGATAAACCTCACCATTAACTGTGCCTTATAAAAATAAGGGACCAATGATTTTGTTGTTAATGATACCAGCCCAAACGTTAACCTCTTTAGGATATTGTGTGTGAGCCTCACACATCCAATGGGGATTTTCTCTGGTATGATATCTATAGTGTTGTCTATTAACCGTTCCATTTAAATGAAAAGTAGCTTCATCAGAAAAAACAATTTTGTTTATGAACTGCAAATCTGCTTCCATTCTGTCCATCATCAGTTCACATAATTTTTGCCTTCTATCAACTGTACTTTATTTGGATGGTATATGTTTTTCTTTAACTAATGCTCTCAATATCGATGATTTACTTACATCATTGTCGGCGGCAAGTTGTCTACTTGTCATATGCGGATTTTCCTCAATCGCCAACTTTTTTTCCTTATCCAATTCAACATTCCGACCTGGTTTTTGAATACCTTTCACATGTCCAGTTTCACGAAATTTTGTTTCTATTTTGCTAACTGTAGACTGTGAGACGTGTTGACCAGGGTATTTATTATTTAACATTTCACAAACTTCCTTTTGAGTTCTTGTTTTATTACCGCATCCAATCATAATTAAAATGTCTATTCTTTGAGTTTCTGATGAATGAGCGATAGTTAAATCAAATACACACACAAATATGTTTCCATATACTGACTGACGTGTGTCAGCAACTCATGAATATCAGAATAACAGTAGTCTACTAGATTGACATTACATTATTTATGTGGGTTTTGAGAATAATTTTTTAGTGACTTGAACGACTTTTTCCTGACGTTTAGCAATACAGATAGGAAAATACCTGATTATTTATTATGGGGTTATTTAAAATCAAAAGTATATTTCAATAGACCAGACAATATTGCAGATTTACTAGTAAGGATAACGGGAGAAATCAACAATATAACCCCTGAGGTCCTACAAAATGTACGAGAATTCCAAGATCGACTTCTATTGTCAAGAAGTGAATGGTGGTCATTTTGATACTTCAATTTAATTGTAAAATAAATTGAAAAATACTTTCTAAACATCATGTAACATTATTTCCTACATTCTACGTAGTGAATAACAATTTAAAATTTTCTCAGTTATGGTTGCACCAAATTGAAAATCTGGCCGAACAGAGAATGAAAATCCCTTCCGAACAAGGTGCCACACCACCCCTTCTCATTGAAAATTTTTGAGGGGGTGCTCATAATTCAGAGGGAGTGCAAGAAGGGGGTAATATTTCCATACTGTAAATTGTCAAATTGACAATAGAAATCGACCTATTTCAGGTTTTTCAAACAATTAGATAATAACGCTAAAAATGAATTTATTCCATACGTATGGACCGCACTGTATAATATCATGAAAAAATACTTTTTTTTTAGGTTGTTTGAGCAATATATTAATAAAGAATGTCTTCCCAAAATATGTTCATTGACGATTTTATACAAGGAAGAGAAAAACAATATAATGCTTTCTTGGAATAATGATCATTTGAAACGAAATCATAATGTATCCTCCGAATCGCTGAGCTTCTTCGATAAAAGAAGAACTATACTGGCGCATAAAAGAGCTTTGGCATTCTATTCTCTCCGCGGTTGAACACCCACTCTAGCCTTAATTCAATTTATGAGGTATAATTACCTAAACTTGTTGTTCCGGAGTTCCTTGGGGTTAAAGGGCATCTGGGTCAATCAGGGAAAAAGCAAATAATTTCTCATCGTCTGATGGAAGCGGATCATTAAATCTAGGTAAGTGGAAAATAAGTGTGATTATTCTCATCAAACTAAGAAGAAAAGTTTTCAGTATGTGGGACTGAAAATGCTCCTTCAAATAATCAGGATGCTATTTATTAATGGCTTACGTATACACAAAGTTCACTCTTGTACTAGATTTGGAGGAAACAAAGAATTTTTCTACCGGGTTCTCAAATTTCATGTCACCTTCTTTTGTCCGCTTCCTCATTTTAAAATTACCTCCACATTTTTTTTAACCGTTTTCTCAGTTGTTCTACTAACCCTCAAAGTTAATGGAAACTTGTACGAGTCAAGATCACGGGGACCTTTCCTTTTATAGTGGGGTCCGAAACCACTAATTTGATTTACTCAATCGGTCTCTTCGATAGTTCGGTCCACTCATTTGCCATGTTTATGCCCGCTGGTGATCAGTTTAATATTTATTTACGCTTAATTTTCTCCACTCAATTTACCTGACATGTTTTACGAATAGCGATTTCCTTAGATCTCACATCGCTTGGTCCCTCTTTGATATTCTTTAGGACTATATTGTTCTCTGTCTATATATATATATATATATATATATATATATATATATATATATATATATATATATATATATACATATACATTGTGACCCATTTAAAATGGAACCACCCCTGTAGAATACGCATTTTTCAATCATTCTCAAAAAAAAATTTTTGTTGTAATATTGAGCATCAAAAACTATATCTTGACACAAATTTTCATAACTTTAGTTTCATGTCCAAGGCACTCTATGGTTTTTTTTCTTCGTCAAAAACGGCAAAAGTTTATTAGGCAATTTTTGTTTTGAAATTTGACTACACCACTGGATTTGTAGTCGTTATAAATGGAAACCATGGAAATTTCATAAAAAAATATTGGTTAACAACGAAGTTACAACAATTTCAATTTTGGAAACAAAGTATTTGATTATAATTTTTATTTAGATTATAGACATTTGAAATCTGGCAATACTGCCGATACAAAGTAGAACACCAGTGAATTTGTACAGCGAAAATCCGACGTCAATAGCTCATTCCGTTCTACAGTTATAACTCCTGAAAGTATGGTAATGTGAGCGATTTGTGGTGGAAGCGATTTTGTAATAAAAATCTGACTACGCCACTGGATTTGTGAATTATATTCCCTTAAAATAATGTATTTAAGTTTAGGTTATAAGTGTATTCGAAAATAACGGAAAATTGAAAATTCATTTTCAAGTTATGCAGTCTTCCATAGCCGATAAAAACGAAATGAACCGAATCAAGTTTTAAAGTACCAAAATTATTTATTGAATGATAAAACAGAAAGCAGGACAAACAATGTTTCTTTTAAATTCTGCAAAACTCAATTGAAACAAGCTTTTAGACAAGGTATCAATAATTTGAGGAAAGGTGAACTAATACATTAGGCATAGGTATTGTACTAAATCAATAGTAGGCTGTGATTTAGTACACCACAAATCGCTCACATTACCATACTTTCAGGAGTTATAACTGTAGAACGGAATGAGCTATTGACTTCGGATTTTCGCTGTACAAAGTCACTGGTTTTCTACTTTTTATCGGCAGTGTTGCCAGATCTTAAATATGTCTATAATCTAAATAAAAATTATAATCAAATACTTTGTTTCCAAAATTAAAGTTGTTGTAACTTCGTTGTTAACCAAAAATTCTTTTATGAAATTTTCATGGTTTTCATTTATAACGACTACGAATCCAGTGGTGTAGTCAAATTTCAAAAAAAAAATTGCCTAATAAACTTATGCAGTTTTTGACGAAGAAAAAAAAACATAGAATGCCTTGGAAATGAAACTAAAGTTATGAAAATTTTTGTCAAGATACAGTTTTTGATGCTTAATATTGAAAAAAAAAATTTGTGAGATTGACTGAAAAATGCGTATTCTACAGGGGTGGTTCCATTTTAAATGGGTCACACTGTATATATCTACATATATATATACAGTGTCCGCCAAAAACTAAGTACCATATTAGAAAAAAGTTTATTATTGGAGTATTGGAAAATATATTCTGGGGAAAAGTTTGTGCATGTCCGATTACCTAAAAACCGATTTTGACACATGTCACGTGAACGCTAGTATGGCGGAAAATCGAAAAAATTGCAATAAAAGACGAAAATTGGAGTAAGATGGCAAGATATCAGAAAAAGTTATTTGAAAAAGTTACTAAGAATTCGATTTCATGCACATAAACAAAGTTTCGAAGGATAATTCAAAAAAATTGGAAATTACTATTTTTTTTTTGAATATTTTCCCATCTATTCAAAAATATGTTTTTTTTTTCTCATGAATAGATTGACTATACTGAAACATTTGCATTTCAATGATAATGACAGAACTTTCTCATTTTCTCCTCACCAGAGGGCACTATATTTAAAAAATAGGATTTTGTCAGAACCCTTGCTGTTACATCGGTTCGCATCTAACAGTTATATCAGAATTCCACGACCATTGTGATGACATGACACTTCAAAAACATCGTTTTTTCTAGATTATAATCGAGATTCGATGATAATCGTGCATGAACATTTCACTTCGCACATAAACTGGAAAATTATTTAATTTATCCCACTATTAATCTAAAATAGAAATTCTGAATATTTTCATAGTTTTTTCAGCATTGATCGATGGCTAATTATTGCTGTTAGATATAAATGTATAACTCAATTCAAGATGATGAGATGTGGTCCTGAAAAGACATTCTGCTGAACAGGTTTTATTATTCAATCAAGTAATTCAAATATTCTATAAACAAAACAACAAATTTTTAACTATTTCTTTATAATAACAATTCATATCTCAATATGCCTTCCTTCTCTTTCTATACATAAAATCGTTTTATGGTATATCTCTTTTCGAACGTTCAACAAAAAATTTGGAGAAATTTCTGCTGCACAATAACGGATAGTTTCTTCCAAGTGCTCAATATTTCGAAAAAGTCTAAAATTGAATTTTTACTTGTTTTTTGGTGCAAATTTGATATTTCATTTTGTACATGTGTTTGGTAAATTTGTCCTACAATTGTGTGACTTTCCGGATTTTCGTGATGACGCGTTTTAAATATTTTGCTGTTTCTCGATTTGTTCTATTTCCTCCATGAATGAGAATTATTTCAATTTTCTGATTTGCACTCAGCATTGTAAACGAATCTTTATAAAAATTTGCTCACTTCATAGTAACATTTATTCACTAGATGTTTTCTCAATTTTTGAATTTGTTATAATTGTCTTCAATTGCAATTTCCTCGGGTAATTTATTGTTGAGATGAATCGCTGTGTATGAAGGGACACTTTCGAAAGAGGTTGTTGTGTAATATGGTATCTGCAGAAGGTTGCCATGTCTGGTATTACAGGGGTGGTTATCACTGTTTGTCGAAAAATTGGAAAGTTTTGATTTTATCGACAGAATCGATCTTATGATATATATACATGGGATAGTAAGAAGCTT
The DNA here is from genome assembly GCA_018342105.1 of Gonioctena quinquepunctata. Lineage (NCBI taxonomy): Eukaryota > Metazoa > Arthropoda > Insecta > Coleoptera > Chrysomelidae > Gonioctena > Gonioctena quinquepunctata. The sequence goes on from JAFIRS010000681.1 coordinate 264,475, forward strand.
GTTTTCAATAAAATATGATTTGCAGGAGACTGTATGCTTTACTCCGAATATTGAACGTACTACTCTCTATCATTTGTGATACCAGAAATCTTCGAGATGAGACTGCATTGCCCCAAACTATGTTATAGGTAAGGTGGGGATATATGAGGGCATAATATATGATTAGCTGATGCTCATCAAATATATTTTTCATTAGTAGGATGGCGTGAAATTCACTATTCACCTTTTTGCTAATATGGTGAATGCAATTTTCAACCGACGAAACCAAAAAGGAGGAGGTTCTCTAGTCGACGCGTATATATTTTTTTAATGTATGATCACGCATAACTTTTTACTGAGACGTCCGATTCCGGGTTTTTTTTTTTTTTCAGTGGATAGGGTGTACTTCGAAGTTGGTCCCAGTTGAATTTTAAAGATGAATTCCATCCGTAAGGGGCAAAATGAAGGATTTATCCCCCCTCTGAATTGGCCTTAATTCTTTTTTTATCAGATAGGGTATACCTCATAGATGATCATATTTGGATTTCGAATGGAATTATATACCCTTACGGGTAGAAAAATAGGAAATATTTGATTTTTCACTTGTGAACATTGGCACACATATGTAGTTGATAATGAGAGATCGGTAATGTTATTATTTTTGTTCTCCTGCATCCGTCACAATCATTATATTCTATGAGAGGCTGGAATGATATACAAAGTAATGAAATTAACTAACCAGAACAACAAAAATAATTTATATTACAACAAATAGTAAAAGTAGATAATAATACTATTTAACTGGTAATAGTTGAAGTGAGGTGGGTAAGTAAGTATTTTGGAAGTAATAAAAAAACAAGTGGGTAGTAATAAGTAGATTTCAGCCACAAAAAATTGAAAAATCAAAACTTAAAAAAAAAAATTAAACCGACGAATTACGGAACTGAAAAGTAAAAAATAAAATAAACCTTCTTAGTCTCAATAACTAAGCTCCTAAAGTAATGTAAGTAACTAATTTTGAGTCGGCGCCAAACGAACAATGAACGAAGATCATTAAATTACTTCAAAAAAATTATCAGAATGTCACCGAGCAACTCGATGCCATCATTTTACGCCTTATCTGATTCATTTGCTTGTTTGTTTGGCGCCGACTCAAAATGAGTTACTTACATTAGTTTAGGAGCTTAGTTATTGTGACTAAGAAGGTTTCTTTTATTTTTTACATTTCAATTCCGTATTTCGTCTGTTTAATTTTTTTTTAAAGTTTTTTGATTGGTAGATGAGTCCAAGAATGAACCTAAGAATTTTGTTATTTCTGATATTCTTAATTTAGCATTATACATTTTGAATTCAGGGGCTATACTATTGCTTTTGATGGAGTATTGCGTCAGGATGTTTTTTTTGGCTGACTATTAATCTGTTAGCAGTTACTGAATACGTTATATATTTTGCCTAGTGTATTATCAAGTTGGATTTGACTTTCACTTCAAAATGCTACAGATACATCATCGGCATATAGCACTAAGCAATAAGTCAGTTATTATGGACACACTACATATAGAGTAAAATATCAAATTTGCACAAAAAAACCATTAAGAATTTCAACCATTTTCAACATACGTCGATATTCTAGTACAAATAATGAATTGGACCAAATTTTGCATTGAAATATTATTATCGTAATATGAGGGAGGCGCCTTCGAGATACTAGTAGGTACTCTTTATGAGGGTAAAACAATGAAAATGAAAAAAAAAAATTGCGTGGTTGGCTGTGATCTCAAATCTGAATATTGTTTCCAATTCTAAAAAACTTTTCTAAATAAACTTTTTTGATAATGTCGAAAATAAGGGTAGTTCACTAGTGATCAAAATTCCTATTTTCTGTTCTTCCCTGAACACCGTTTGGAAACTTGGAATTTTGTCAACTCAGATGCAATTTTTCCAACACAAAGAAAAACATAGGAAATAATAAAAACTCCGAGTCGTGGGTACCAGCTAGTGATAAATAAGTGATTAATTCAAATCAAATCAAATTTTTTCAAATTAAAATTGGTACCGAAAAATATATATAAGAACAACATGTCGTAAACCCAATAGAAGCATATACAATTATTCGAACTCCTGGAAACTAATTTTTTGAACACTAGCCGGCATCCTATACGAAATAAAAATAGTCACTTCCATGCAAGTTCACCCAATTCGTATTCTCAACATTACCCATTTGTTTGTTTTACATCCTGCATACGCAAATCTCTATGGAATTTCATTGAAGGAATAATATGACCAATTAACCGTCATTACTACTGGATGTCATTGTGGTTGCAAATGAATAATTCATATGATAACAGTTTTTATTTTGGACATGGATAATGTAATCGGAATTGGCCGAATGCTTGAAAACTTGGGTTACTTAAATTGAACTTCCCTTGAATACTAATGAAAATACTACGCTACGCTCATTGATACCAATATGAGAAATGCAACAACAACGACAAGAGAGTCTAGGCTCTTCAATTTCTTTATTTTCGGGTTCACAAATTATCCATTTTAAATCGTCATGCTTTTGTTTTGAGGCGGAATTGTTATTAAATCTTTGAATGAAAACACTAGTTTGTTGGCCTTTTCCGTTCCTAGGTTATTTCTTGGTCGGTTTGCTGGGTTTTTATAAGTCGATAATGTTGATTGATATATCTTGAACCCCTATTCCATTTTTAACGAAACAAAATTTTTCAATTGAGAAATATGTGTTGAAAAGAACGATTCATTGCAAAACTTTTTTAACTCCTGTGTTGTGTCCGTAAAAGCAAGTTTCCTAATGAAAAAAAATACAACTTTGTGCATGAACGGATCTTCTGTAAATGGAATCGAAATCTTGTAGGTGGCTGTCACGTTTTGTTTGCACAACTTTTGACTTCAATCGTAGTATTTTAAAATAATTCCGCTTGTTTTATCTCTTAATGTAGGCATGTACCAGTACCATGTTTTGTTTTGATAGAGTATCAAACTAAAAATACAAACAAAACAAAATTATGTGTATTACATCAATGAAAAAAGCAACAAGATTGAACTGAACGGAGTTATGAAAACTGCTCGAAATGACCACTTCCAACCATTAGACAGGAATCAAGTCTTCGTCTCATAGACTGGCGCAAACGTTGAAATATTCCTGGTGTGTTTTGGATTGTCTCGCAGGCTGCAATGGTGCGATTCCTTAAATCATTCACACATTCAATGGGGGTCGTATAAACCAAGGACTTCAGGTGACCCCAGATGCAAAAGTCCAAGGGGGTTGAGAATGGAGATCTGAGAGGCCAAGGTTGAGGTCCTGTTCTGCCTATCCAACGATTTGGATACACGTCGTCCAAGTACTGACGAGCAGTTATGCTGAAATGGACAGGCGCACCATCGTGCATAAACCAAATTCGTGGTCGAATAGCTAGTGGAACATTTTCAAGTAAAATGGGAAGCTTCTCCTGGAGAAAATTTGTATAGGTTGCACCAGTTGGCCTTAACGGTAGAAAATACGGTCCAATAATATTTTCGCCAATAATTCCGACCCACACGTTGAGTGAAAATCCATATTGATACCGACCTTCTTGAATTGCATGGGGATTATCTTCGGCCCATTGATGATTGTTATGGAAATTTGTAATCCCTTGCCTTGAAAAGTTGGATACGTCAGTGAATATTTCGTTTTTTAAAAATTGAGCATTTTGGGTAACCATTTGAAGACTCCATTGACAAAAGTCTATTCGATGTTGACTATGGTAAGGATACAATTGGTGATCTTCTAAAATTTTCCAGATTAGTTTTTGTCTAACATTAAGTGTGTTAGCAATTTGTCTTTTACTTAATTCCGGACGATCTTCAATCACATTGAGAACCTCTCCTTCCAGTGCCACGTTCTTATTACTCGTGGACGACCACAATCAGTTGTTCGTTTCCATCGGTACGACCATACATAAAATGCATTAGTTAGTGTAATTATTCATATTGAAGAGTCAAAAGACACAATTGAACTTTCAACTACCACATAGAAATCAAAGCGACTTGACAGCCACCTACTAGATTTTTTCGATTTTAAAATACTACGATTGAAGTCAGAAGTTGTGCAAACAAAACGTGACAGCCACCTACTAGATTTTTTCGATTCCATTTACAGAAGATCCGTTCATGCACAATGTTGTATTTTATTTTTTTATCAGGAAACTATTGCTTTAACGGACACAACACAGGAGTTAAAAAAGTTTTGCAGTGAATCGTTCTTTCCAACACATATTTTTTTATCGAGATATTTTGTTTCGTTAAAAAGTTCTCGTGAAAAATGGAATAGGGGTTCAAGATATATATCAATATTTTTTTTTATTGGTGTCCCTTTTTACCCATTTAAAGCACGCCTCAGCGTGTTTAAATCGAACTTGAAAAAACGCGCGTTTTTTAAAGTTACCATGACAACATCAACAAATCGAGAAACGTGAAGTCTAAATTACAAATTTTTTATTATTGATCTGACAGGAGTACCTTGTAACGTCAAATAAAATATTACTAACAATTCGTTCATTTATATGTGCTCCTCCATCCATATTCTTTTTTATATATATCACTGGATTTTCGCGGTATTAACTGCGATTCGGCCTCACTATTCAAAAAATCGATATTAGAATAATTCATTTTTGAGCTGTGGTGACAACAAATATTGATCTTTCATAACAAATTGCAAATGAATATCTGTTTTTCTCATTTCCATGACAACGAAAGGTATACTGCTCGAAAAATCGCGCGTGTTTTAAAGCCCTTTTTATCCACTTATACTTTAATATATTAATATTTCCAACATTCTCGACTTATAAAAAAACAGCAAACCGGCCAAGAAATGATCTAGTGTTCTCATTCACATATCTAAATAACGATTCCACCTCAAAACAAAAACATGACGATTTAAAATGGATAATTTGTGGACCCGAAAATAAAGAAATTGAAGAGCCTAGACTCTCTTGTCGTTGTTGTTGCATTTCTCATCTTGGTATCAATGAGCGTTGATAGTATTTTCATCAGTATTCAAGGGAAGTTCAATTTGAGTAACCCAAGTTTTCAAGCATTCGGCCAATTCCGATCACATTATCCATGTCCAAAATAAAAACTGTTATCATATGAATTATTCATTTGCAACCACAATGACATCCAGTAGTAATGACGGTTAATTGGTCGTATTATTCCTTCAATAAAATTCCATAGAGATTTGCGTATGCAGGATGTAGAACAAACAGATGGGTAATGTTGAGAATACGAATTGGGTGAACTTGCATGAAAGCGGTTATTTTTATTTCGTATAGGTTGCCGGCTCGAGTTCAAAAAAATAGTTTCCAGGAGTTCGAATAATTGTATATGTTTCTTTTGGGTTTACGACATGTTCTCATATACAGTGCGGTCCATAGGTATGGAATAAATTCATGTTAACCATTTGTTTGAAAAAACCTGAAACAAGTCGATTTCTATTGTCAATTTGACAACTTACAGTATGAAAATATTACCCCCTTTTTGCACCCCCTCTGAATTATGAGTACTCCGTCAAAAATTTTAAATGAGAAGGGGGGTCGTGTGGTACCTTGTTCGAAAGGGATTTTCATTCTCTGTTCAGCAATATAAGGATTTTCAAGTTTGGTGCAATCATAACTGCAACCTCAAGAGAGAGGTAAAATTTGATTTTTCACCTCCATTTCTGCTTATATATATATATATATATATATATATATATATATATATATATATATTGTTATGTTGGGAAATGTTGCAAAGTAATTACACTTATAATTATCATTATTATTATTAGTTATTTTTTTAATTATCGTTAAGGCTATGTTATTTTACAATTTTCTTTACCTTTTTCACTACTACAGAACCTTATAGTATGCTCTAGTCGATACATATGTATAAAGAGGACATTCCTGAAGTAGTTCTGATATCAATTTTATATATCCAACGATATATCTAATACAAATCCACGATTTAAACATATCAAAATTGAAATGTATAGCAAACATTGAATTAAAGTAAGATCAACGTATAGATAAGTTTTGAACATCCTGTATGACAATTCACATCAACAGAAAACCCACCAATGGGATTCGAAAGGGTTTGTGTGGGAAAAGTGATGATATACAATAAAATGTAATGGCAGAAATTGAAAAATTATAATTTTCTAAGAATTTGTAAATAGTATGTAAGAGTTAGAATTAGATATCATTCATAAAATCATTAATATTAATTAGAACAGCAAATAATTCGGTAGGAAATGATACAAACCCGGAAATCTGTGAAAAAATAAAAATGTGTGAGTGTTGCTATGGATCAGGATAACAAGTTCTGAGGAGATTGAGAAAAGTTCGAAAAGTGAAGCAACGTTGAACATTTTAAGAAAAGCATTATAGATAATACAAGAAAACCTGTTATTGAAATTTTCCGAACGAGAATAATTTTCGAAAAGCAGAACTGAAGAAGTAAATAGTCAACAAAAATTCCACCTACCTGATCTAGAGGATGAATCTTTGAAGGAGTCCAGGTGAGCTGTCATTGAGATCCCAGAAGTACGTCCAACGGACTGGAAACTTCAATAGAAAGGCAGCAACAAGGTATACTAATATCCGAACTCATCAAAGTGCAACTTTCACATTACACCAATAACTTCACGTCTCTAAACCACTGGTTACTTTGTTTTGGGTTGAACTTTCATAAATTCAATGCAAAAAGACTTATAATAAGTTCGAACTTTCTTCCTCAACTTTTCATTGTCACAATCATCCAAACTGCACTATTTTATATCATTGTTTTGCTAGTATAAGGTAGCTATCGTAGAGTAGGGTATTTATAAGTTTTGATTCGAATAAAAACCAACAATTTAATTACCTTCTGCAAACCTGTGTTTATTTTTCAATTTCTAACCTCACTTTTCTCCACTGAACAGCTTTTCTCATCAAATCATCAGTGCCTAGGCAACACCGATTACAGGAACCGGCTACTGAGAAGGAGTGACTCATGTTCATAGGCGTACCTGACTGAGCTGGGATAAGGCAAAAAAGGTTGAAAAAGAGAAAGGTAACATAACATAGCCGGTATTTTTCATTTGTTATGATAGGGTTTCAGAAATATAATCAATGGAATAAATTCACCAAAAATATATACAAATTTGAGATTATATAAACAAGCCATCATAATAATATATATATATATATATATATATATATATATATATATATATATATATGTGAGAATGATAATTTTTAATGTCTGTGAATATATAGAAAATAGTAAGGAATTTGTGGCATTGCAGACAAATTTTTCAATTCCAGAAAAAAGCCATCTTTGAGCAGGATTCGAATCCACGACCTTAAGATTACTAGTCTTATACTCTACGAACTGAGCTATCGAAGACACAGGGTTCACATCTGCATTTCGCGATACCGTTTTTCCCCCAGAATTTAATGTTGAAACATGGAAATGAAATTTGGAATGTAACGAACCTACGTGTATTATCAATGGTCATCAAGAAAGCCTGGAAATAAAAGAATTGTCTGCAAGTAGTAGAGATGTAGCGGATTTAACGATATTTTTCATTTTCGAGGAAAGACAAAATCCAGAAAATGGAAATAATTGTATTGATACCCCCGAAAACACATTTCGACCAGATATCCGAATGTCGAATTCACGAAATCATTTTCTCTGACTCGAATATTCCGAGAGTACCAAAATTGAGAACAAACGAGCAATCAACACATCCGATTGTACACCATCTGGCGTCGATCCTCCGCACGCACAAGAAACAAGATCTAATCAAGGCGCCTCTCGAGAGACAGCACTGGGAAACAATTGGTTTACGTTTTTTCTCCCTTTCCGACGATAATTGCTTGTCAAAATTGTCTGAATTAGGCCCTTTCTGCTGTCACCTATACTGTTATTATGTAATTCAATGTGTTCTTTCGTGTAATGGAATTTTATTGATCATCTGGTCCATGCTGGCTAATTGAATGCTCTATTGAATTGGATGACCGACCGCTTGATGTTCTGTATATCGAGCGCTGCACGAAATTGCTGTTTGAAGCTTTGGATGGAGTTGCAATGTGCAACAAACAAGTTTTGCAGGTTGGCAGACAATAGAATCTGTTGTCTACTGAAAAGGAACTTTCGATTCATTGTGAATGAAAATATAATCGAAGAAAGAAACTTTGTATTTAGTGCAGGAAATTCATTTATTAAAATTGTAGCAGAGCGCTTTTGACAGCTAAGCCATAATCAGTGAATATTTGAAAAAAATCAAGTCAATTTGAAAGATAAATTTGAACATTTGAAAAGGTGACGTTATTCACTGGTTAGGTATAGAAGAAACCCGTAAAAACTTTTTTCCATTGAACTCCCTAGAAATATACAGTACGTACATATTGGTCTCTCAATGACAATTTACTCGGCCGTTACTCGATGAAAATCCATAATTGAAGTACTGAAAACTCTTCACTACGATTTTTACAAAAAATTGGCTAAGAAAATCCACGACATGTGTTTCGCTATACTATAGCTTTTTCGAATGGAGCTAAACTAAATTAAATTACTGTGGTTCGATATAAATAATAGGAGCAGGTAGTCAGTTGGATCAATCAATCAATCAATTTATTTATCACAAAATATACATATAAATTCAATCACAAGGACCAAAGACAGATGCATGTTTATGACAAGTCACAAATAAATATGAAAACAAAATAAAATAAAATAACTACCATTAGATTAAAATACATGATAAAAATTGATAAATTCATCTTCACAGGAACATACTTTTCGGACAATATAGCATAAAAAGGTAGAAGACGTGAATACACAAGAGACAACAAGAGAGACAGTCATATATATATAAGTATGCTATATTGAATACAAATCAAATCAATTACATATATCGCGAACATAACACAAATTATACTAAGTACTCATCTATAGTGTAGCAGCCCTCTGAATTAGCTGTTGTTTCAGTCTTGTTTTGAAAATATTTACATTGATGGAGCTCTCAATATGCTCATCAAGAGAGTTGTATAATTTACAGCCAGTAAAAAAAACTGTTTTGGTACAGCGTAGTCCGGTGATTCTCAGGTTGTAGTTGGCCTTTGAAACGTGTATTATGGTTATGCTTCTCAACAGTATTCAAAAACTTGATTTTATTTTTATAGACGTATGTACAAACTTCCAGTTTATATAAGCTTACAACAGTTAGGATTTTGATTTTTTTTAAATAATCTCTGCAGCTTGTTCTAGTATCGATACTAGCAAGAATTCTAATCGCATATTTCTGAAGTACCAATACTCTATTCACATGTGCACAATTTCCCCAATCCCATACTTTATATGGGAATGAAAATTTGCATAGTACAAACATAGTAGTGTGTACTCACTACAGTGGTTCTTCATAAATTTCAGACTATAACAGATACTCTGTAATTTTTTACACAAACAATCAATATGACAATCCCAGTGAAGTTGCCCATCATAGGTAACCCACAATAGTTTCACTGATTTACTACTTACTATTTCATCATTGGAACCTTCAAAAAGTTTGATTTCATCAGTCCCGCCATTACCAAATAAAACAGTTATTGTTTTAAAATGATTCAGTTGTAGGTTATTATTGTTGAACCATTTTACAATATTGGCATATACCGCTTCAGCAGTAGTTTTCAGCTTATTGAGATCCTTGTCAACAACCAGAATATTCGTGTCATCTGCATAGCAGAAAAAACGAACATTCTGAACCCTTTGAATATAGAGAATGAGATCGTTATCAAAAATGTTGAAAAGTAGAGGGCCTAAGACAGAACCTTGCGGCACACCTTGCTCTACATCCATTTCCTCAGAGAAAATGTTGTTGACTTTTATCATTTGTTTTCTTTTACTGAGGTATGACTCGATTAAAGTTAAAGGCAAACCTCTTATTCCATATCGCTCTAATTTGGCAGTGAATAATCGATGAAACCTTTCGAGAAATCGATGAAAATACCCAAAGCAAACATTTTTTTGCCAATACTTGAAATGATCTGACCGCTGAACTCGGATAGTGCTGTCTCTGTACTTTTGTTACTACATAAACCATGTTGGTCGGACGATAAGAGTTTGTACTTAAGTAAGTAATTGGTTAACCGATCCTTAATTGCCATCTCAAGTAATTTAGAGAAACTGCATAACAGGCTTATTGCTCTGTAGTTAACAAAATCATTCGGATCTCCTTTCTTGTAAAATAGCTGAACTATTGCCAGTTTGAAGTTATCTGGGAATTTTCCTTCCTCAAAACAAATGCATTGCTTGAAACTTCTGTTTGTCATATGTAAAGACTTGGACAAGTACCACATGTTAGTTTATACTCCAGATTTATCGGACTTTTAAATTCGATCTTCGTTGTTTTTAATAAATTTTCAGAGAGTATTCTTTGTTTTGTAAGTAATAATGATATCTTTATGTCTTAAATAATTAGAAGTTTTCCCTGAAGGTTTGCCGGAATAGGTAATAACCCTGAAATTTGACTTTGTATCGGTTGGGTAAACTTCCCGAATTGCCTTCTTATAGCGTTTTTTCGATAGAATGCTGACAACTAAACTTCTTTATTGAAATTCTCTTCTGACAGAGGAACATTCACTAGTCTGTGGATCACACTATAATATGCGGCCACTTTGTGTTGGTAGGGATGAGTAGAAGTACTATGCGTTGTAATATCTGTATACGAAGGTTTGTGGAAAATTGAAAAATCGTGTTTATTGTTTGTTTTCGTTATGATCAAATCTAAGTTTATCGAATCATTCATTAACATTTTTTTTGGGAATTTGATTGAGCGATAAATGCCATTAATGAAGTCAAAAAATGTATTTAATTGTCTATCAGTTCCTATAAAAACAATAAGAAGTCGTCTACATATCTATACCAGTATTAGAAATTTTTTAACATTCAAAGTCAAATTTCAGGGTTATTACTCATTTCGTTTAACCTTCAAAGACAATTTCTGATCATTTAAGACATAAAGATATTAATATTGCGTACAGATTAAATGATACTTCGGGAAAATTTATTAAAAACAAGAAAGGTCGAATTGAAAATTCCGACAAATCTGGAATATACAAATCAAATCACAAATAACTTGTGGTACTTGACCAAGTTTTTATATAGCAACATATATCCGAGCATAGAAACTCTTTTATGAAGGGCAAATCTAATTCAACCTTAACCATCTCCTGACTGAAAAACATTGCTTTGGTAATGACTTTGAACTTTTGCATGAAGGAAAAAAAGGTTAAAAACTCAATCTCCCAGAAAGCTTAGAGATTAACAAAGGCAAGAATTCACAATATTTCTTAAAATAGAATAGAATTTATTGATGCAGTATATATATAAATAATGTTTGCATACGTCAAGTCAATTGTAACACATAGTAGTGAATATTAAAACACAATATATGGTAAATATATAGTCAATACCATAACATAAATACAGAACAATTAATACAGAAACATATCATTATTAGACAGACGTCGAATTAGATAAAGGGTCGAAATAATTAAAATATTCTTCAAATGTGTAAAAGGCATTTTGTAAAAGCATATTTTTAATTTTTACTTTAAAAGTGTTTATACTCATGTCAAGAGTCTGAAACTCATTAGGTAACACATTAAAAAAATTAAAGATAGATTCTTTCAGTAGAAGGGCCTCCGATGTAGAGTTTTGATTGTCTCATGCCTCTTTCCATGCATCCTGAAATTTTACTTCCAGGATTTCCTCCATAGTGGAGACGCTCCTGATCTGGAAACTCCTAGTATTGGTTCTGGTCCAATCGTTGGGCGTTCTGCTTCTCGTCTGGCTGAATGGTCGGCCCGTTTGTTTCCGGGCACACAGTTATTACCGAGAACCCACCAACGTTACCCGGCAATTTTGTTTAGTTATTGGGCATCAAGTGCCAATTTGCATGCAAGACAATTAATTCTTTATTTTAGTGACGGAAACTGATACTGCAACTTCGACTTGGTGGTTATTACGTAATCACCACTAAATCCACCACTATACAATAAGCATGACTAAAATTTTATATTTGCATGTTTGTAGTCACGTAATTCCCATATATGGTAGTCACCTCACAGTTCTATAACTTGTAAGTGTCAATGGAGGTATCTGAAACAATACGGCCACTAAGCAGACTCACCTTAAAGCTCTTCAAACTTCAGAGCAGAAAATAACCATTGCGGTAACCATCCTGTACTACTTATATATCACTTGGAAGTCACAATCACTTTCAATAGAGTATGAAAGTTTCGGTGACGTTTTAGTTACTTCCATCAAATCTTCAATGTGGTAGACCTTGTGATATGTGGGGATGGTTGCCACATTCTTGCTATCTCCATAAGTGACTGCCACTGTTCGCATTCAATGAAAGTCACTACAAAGTTATAATTACCTTTAAAATTCACAATCAAAGACCGTGGATTGGTCCGCGCGATGACGAGAACTAACCTTACTGTTTTCAACTAATTGTTTGTTCTACCTGTTACCTGAAACATGAATAATATTTATTCAAATGAACTGAGTTATGCGTTATAAAAAAAAAAAATCTAGATTTTGAAGTGATCGTGATTGGTTCGCGCGACGAAGAAAACTAACCTAACTCTTCTCAAATTATTTTATTGTGGCTTAAAAAAAAATCGTTTTATATGTTACGTGATACGTTAATGATAGTTATTCGAAATGAAATTGGTTATGCGATTTCAATAGATTTTTTTTTTATTTTGTGGCAAAAGTTTGATTTAAATAGATCGGATCTCTGACTTGTGCGCCTGCTCAATATTTACACCTCAATTCTTTATTCAGTTTGCATAAATGCCATCATTTTCATCACTCGTTAATTAATAATTGTTACTTGATACTTGATAATTGTTGATTGGAGCTGCATAAATCCACCATACTTGCTACATGTAATTTTTCAACAATTAATGGGCATGTATCCACACTTTTGAGGTTATAACTTTGAAGTGGCAGGTTATAATAGCCGCGACGTGTTCGCCACTTCCAAGGGAATGAGACCTCCTTCAATTTTGAGGTTATAACTTTGAAGTGGCGAGTCATGGGCCTGCGACGTGGGAATTTTCAGTGTTTGCCACTTTGAAGTTATCTTCTCCAAAAACTGCCATATTAACAGGAATATGCTGGGTCGCCATAATTACAGAAATGAACGAAACATTCAATAAATATTTATTTGTCGCCAGTACTGCATCAAATGTAGTGAATCATTAGTTTCAAGTAACCAAGATTGATAAAAAAAATATTTGAAGGATTCAATTATATAATTTCAGAGGCGAGTTATTTCCAAAATTATGCTGTTTTCCTCAAATAAAGAGTATTCGGATGGCACGTGCTCACAATCGAGCTACAACACCCAAATTTCACTTTGAATCGTTTTAATTTTATTGCGATCAGAAGTTTCGAAATACAATATACTTACTTACGTGTTTGTATGTTATATATTCTCAAACTTATCCATCGAGTTTTCGAAATGAATCAGGCAAAATGGATGAATGAGGAACATTTATTACAAAAATATGTTGCAGGACAGAGATCGAGCTAGTATCGGCCACTAAATATCCAAGTTTTTGCTAGGTGACCACAAGGTGGTTGGAATGTGGCTATCTGAGATCTAGGAACGTAGTGGCAACCAAAAAAGTGTTCCCCATTTATAGAACCGCGTATTGATAGAACCGTGTATTACGTGGCAGTAGTTGTGGTCAAACATCTCAAAGTTTCCCAGAATCTTGGCGCTACGTTCCGTCCACTATCTACTTGGGAAAATACTTTGATTAAGACTTATCAATGCGTTTTTATAACTGGGTCATGTTTTTATATACGAATATCCCCTCAGAGTTACTGGAAATATTAGTTCAGTACCCAAATGAACAACTCACGCATAAAATAAAACCAAATACAGGGTGGTGCTAAGTTAGCCGCTCAATGAAGTTTTCGAGTTAGATTTTTTGAGGGAAATATAAACCTCTGTATAGTTCATTCTAATACTTATTGCTACAACTTGGCAAGGACAGGAGAGTTTGCACGACATGTTTACTGCACCTTATCATTTTCAGTTTCAAAACGCTGTGATTTTAAACATTGTCGAGGATGACTTTTTCATTACAATTATGAATTGCATTTTTTGGTTCGGAATCGGATTGTGCCATGAAATTCCACATGAGACTGAATTTCTTTGCAAAAATATATCTGATAAACGCAAAAAGCTGGTATTTATATTGTGGATCAGGAGTGTTCTAAGGTAATGAACAAGAAATTTTGTTTGGAAAATGTCTCTCGGTGTCGGTGTCGGTTCCTGAGAGGAAAGCTACTCTTTCAATTCCACTGACTTGCGATTACTGGAAAAGATCATCTCTTAAAAGCTCTCTCCAGTAAGATTAGGATTTCCACATTCAAAACGCCGACTTAAATCTGAGTGCTTCTAAATTTTCTTTATTGTTGTTCTTACGATTATGAAATTGGGGAAATTCAACACAGGTATTGATTCGTTACGTATTTCGATAGGAAATTGAAATTAATTTAGGGATATTGAGTTTCACTTTGCCGAAGCGAGTGAATAATGTATAACTTCATTCGTATTGTCCTTCTATGCAAATCGATTTGCTGAAGTATTTTTTGTTGTAGGTGAACTCGTGCATGCAGGACCATTTTGACTAAGGTAAGATTTTTTTTTCATTAGCATTGATAATTTGGAAGTCTTACATTTCCATCTGCATTATGTTTTTTTTTCATTTAACATTGTGAAATGAGTACTGTCAATAAGACATCATTCATTGAAATATATGTAACATACAAAAAATCACTTTCGTTGGTGCCAAAGTTCCCCCGATTTGTTTTGTTTGTCAAGAAGCCATTTATAAACTCAACCGTATGATGAAATGTAGAAAGGATCTGTTGCGATAAGTAGATTAATTCACATAAAATCTTGTGTGTATAACAACTTATCGGTATTCTCTTCGAATCGATAGGAAGGTCTCTGAACTCTCAAATATTGATGACGATATTTAGATAAAATTATTCACCACTTTTGAAACTATATTTTCCAGTGGCCTGCGGAATCGGGTCGCAACATATATTGTTTTCAAGTCACACCTCCTTTTTAATGAGTAGGTTTCGCAGAAATTTTGAAATAGGGATCAATATCAGTAAGGTAGGTGCGGTGAATATGCCCATGGTAAGCGAAATCCTTGATAAAAATTAAAAATACAAAATACTCAATTCGGTTTTTTATAGAAAGCGTACCTTTATAACCAAAGAAATGATTTTGGACAGTAATGAATGATTCAATCTTTGATATTTTTTCTATACCATTTTTTTTAAATTTGTCTTACTGGTCATAATTACCAACCCTGTCGTTAATATGCCCATGGCATATTCCTAATGTGCCCAATGATTAATTGTATCAAGAGCAAAACAACATATTTATATGGCAAGTATATTTATTTGAATGATGACAACAAACTAAACAAACCCAAAATTCTAATTCAACTGAAAAATAAACTTAGAACTTCACACTGGTAGGTTGACTTCACTCAGTACTGAGAGTACAAAAAGTAATTATCAAAATAATAACAAAGCCTATTTTAATAAAAACTTTTCAACAAAAAATTAAACCGACGCAAAAATCAACTGAAAAGCAAAAAATAAAATAATCCTTCTCAGTCTAAATGATAATTGAGCTCCTAAACTAATGTAAGTAACTGATTTTGAGTCGGCACCAAACAAACAATTATCGAAGATCATTATCTATGAAAGAAGTCATCAAAATGCAGCCGTGCATCTCGCTGCCATCATTTTACGCTTCACCTAATTCAATTGCTAGTTTGTTTGGCGCCGACTCAAAATCAGTTACTTACATTAGTTTAGGAGCTCAATTACCATTTAGAATAAGAAGGTTTATTTTATTTTTTGCTTTTCAGTTGATTTTTTCGTCGGTTTAATTTTTTTGTTAAAAAGTTTTTCTTTTTTTCTTTTCAGTTCCGTATTTCGTCGGTTTGATTTTTTGTTAAAAAGTTTTTCTTTTTCAATTTTTTGTCGCTAAAATCTACCAATTACTACCTACTTGTTTTTTGATTACTTCCAAAATACTTACTTACCCACCTTACTTCAACTATTACCAGTTGAATAATATGATTATCTACTTTTACTATTTGTTGTAATATGAATTATTTTCGTTGTTCTGGTTAGTTTATTTCATTACTTTGTATATCATTCCATCCTTTCATAAAATATACTGATTCTGACGGAACAAGAATAATCTCAGTAGCGATCTGTCATTGTCAACTACGTAGGTGTGTGCCAATGTTCACTAGTGAAAAAATCAATTATCCCCTATTTTTCCACCCGTAAGGGTGGCTAATTCTTTCGAAATCCAAATATAAAGTATACCCTATCTATTAAAAAAAGAATCATCCAAATCGAAGAACCCAGTACAAAGTTATGCCTGATAGAATCGGTTAACGGACCAGAATTCAGAGGGTGAATGATGAATATCCTTCATTTCGCTACCCTTAGGGGTTGATTTCATTATTCAAATTCAAATGGGACACCCTATCCACTGAAAAAAGATTTATCGGAATCGGACGCCTCAGTAAAAAGTTATGCGTGATCATACATAAAAAATATGATGGAAAAACATAAAATATACGGGTCGAATAGAGAACCTCTTCTTTTTGGTTTCGTCGGTTAAAAATATATAAATTATTCTTAAACTAAGGAAACTCTTTTAAAAACAAAACCGGGTGAGCATATTACCAGCATGGGCATATTCACCGCACCCACCTTATATGCCTTATCAAAAACTCATTCACCGTAAGGAGAGGTAGAGGCAAGGAGCAAGCAGAAGACAGATAGGAAGCCAAATATCAGAAATGAGAATAAAAACCGACAAGTATACTTGAGAAATGGAGAAACTAAAAATGTTCTTCCATTTTTTAACAGTGGCTCCACTTCTTCAGTTTTGAGAAACACCCAATAATACAGTGTTTTTTTATGACACACATTAGTTTCAATGATATTTGGAAGGAGAGGTTTGTATTTCGTGTAGAGTTATTTAATGTTATTAAGCAAAGCGCTTTCGGCTGCTAGCCATCTTCAGTGCTCATCTATAAAAAATTTTGTTGAAAAATATGTACCAATTGGGAAGAGGAAGTAAGGTTACCTATCATATATGAAGAATATGATAAAACGGAGAGTATCAAGCATATTGTTCATATGTAACATGAGTGTGGTAAAGTATTCACAGAAATTGTAGATGGAATATTGAATATGCGTACAATATTTTTTCAGATACCCAAAAACTTTTTAACAAAAAATTAAACCGATGAAATACGGAACCGAAAAGTAAAAAATAAAATAAACTTCTTAGTCTCAATAACTAAGCTGCTAAACTAATGTTAGTAACACATTTTGAGTCGGCGCCAAACAAACAAGCAAATGAATTAGGTAAGGCGTGAAATGATGGCATCGAGTTGCGCGGTGACATTCTGATAATTTTTTTGAAGTAATTTAATGATCTTCGTTGATTGTTCGTTTGGCGCCGACTCCAAATTAGTTACTCACATTAGTTTAGGAGCTTAGTTATTGAGACTAAGAAGGTTTATTTAATTTTTTACTTTTCAGTTCCGTAATTTGTCGGTTTAATTTTTTGTTAAAAAGTTTTTATTTTTCAATTTTTTGTGGCTGAAATCTACTAATTATCACCTACTTCCAAAATACTCACTCACCCACCTTACTTCAACTATTGCCAGTTAAATAATAGGATTCTCTATTTTTACTATTTGTTGTGATATAAATTATTTTTGTTGTTCTGGTTAGTTTATTTCATTACTTTGTATATCATTCCATCCTCTCATAGAAAATCATGATTGTGACGGATGTGGAATAATGACAGTAGCGATCTGTCATTGTCAACTACATATGTGTGTGCCAATGTTCACAAGTGAAAAATCTATTACTCCCTATTCTTCCACCCGTAAGGGTGGATAATTTCATTCAAAATGTAAATATGAGTTATTCCCTATCTATTAAAAAAAGAATCATCCAAATCGAAGAACCCAGTACAAAGTTATGCCTGATAGAATCGGTTAACGGACCAGTATTCAGAGGGTGAGTGATCAATATCCTTCATTTTGCTTCCCTTAGGGGTGGGACCAACTCCGAAGTACACCTTATTCACTGAAAAAAGAATTATCGGAATCGGACGTCTCAGTAAAAAGTTATGCGTGATCATACATAAAAAATAAAAATAAAAAAAATTAAATATACGCGTCGACTAGAGAACCTCCTCCATTTTGGTTTCGTCGGTTAAAAATAAAAACAATCCTGTATGATTTTTTGAAGATTTTTTTCCCATTTTTACAGTTTGTGAATGAACATAAAATAAAAACCTGAGATTTTTCCACCTCTGGAATCTATATTTCAAACGGTTTGAAAAAGATCCCCGTTTATAAAATTTGTAAATTCATACTTTGTTATCAAGGGATTATAACATTATAAATCCAAACAGAGCTATCACTTTTTTTTGATGTCTCGATTGTTTCAATCACTGAAAACTATTTTGAAATATTTTTGATACTGACGCCATCTCTCGCCAAACCGATTACTATTCAGACCGCCCTCGTATATGTCAGGTCAACTAGATATGTCAGCAATACATACTTTGTGAAATCGATCTGCTCGAATAGACGCGCTATCGGTATTCTCCAAATTGAGTTATATTTGAAAACACATAGTTTTTCATTGTGATAGGTAATGACTACAAAATTGAATCGCACTTGTATACTCCCAACTTCAACACGTTCGAGAGCTAAATAACCCTTGAATTCGAAACCAATATAATTCCATTCTGATTACCCACGTACTCCCAATTTACTTCAAACTGACACAGCAATCCAGTTTTGGGATCACGTACTATATCTCTGCTTTGTTGCTGAACTGACTTTTCGATACATCGAAATGCATTTGAATGTACAAAGTTATAGTTAACCCATTTACAATTTCAGAAGCATAAAAAACAAGTTTGGCAGTCTTGAGGCGGTATCTTTCGAGCAGCATAGGCGGAGATAACTCATTTTATTTAAATATTTGAATATTTTTAAAAAATACGTTAAAATAAAAAAATATGCCATAAGCGAGGAAGTATGTATTAATAGGCAAATTGGACGACGTTATGCATAACTAGATCAAGCGCTCGTTTCTTCAAAATGAGATACTTAGGTTTAAAATCCACAGTACCTATCGAAAACCTATTCATCTAAAATTTCATCCTTAAAATCTAATAGCACCTTTAATTTTTTTTTATTATATATGTTACAAGTTGATATTAAATAACGCATATAAAAATATTACCTACCAGTCGTAAACTGAGCCCTTTTTATACCCCATTCGATTTTTTCTGGATAACGAAATTTCAGAGCAAAAATCATAAACAAAAATTAATTCTTTGCAAAAAAACAAAACAAAATATTCTAGGTACTTACATTTATAAAAAACAGAAATAAATTAAATTTCTAAGCCTTTTCATTTCAAAGGTTGTTTATAAGCAATCATCACGACAGTCAGAACTAGAATCATTATTTGGTTGTATTATAATGGGTTGGACAGTGGGTATAACCACATACTCGTCTTCCTTTTTAATAACATGTTCAACACATTTTTTCCAAATCTCTTGGTGGTCTCCTGTCATAACTTTTCTCACGTTTTCTACAACCTCTTCAGTTTTGGAGTTTGCTAACATTTTCGTAATTCTGATTTTACGTTTGCCCATATTAACTCTATACCGTTAAATATGCAATACTATGGACGTAGTCTTAGAAGGGTGTGACCTCGTTCTTTGCACATCTCGTCAATATAATATATTTTTTCTAACTTACACCTTTTATAACAGTAAGCAAATCTTTTTCTGTTAGGCCTCTCCCACGATTGGTCGCAGGAAGAGGTATATTGTTTTAAAACAAATGCAGTTATTTCAGCTTTTCTACTGATACTATTTGGTATCTTACGGAGTTGCCAGGAGTGATACGATGCGTTGTCCATAACGATTACTGACTGTGGTGGAATATTAGGTAGAAGCTGTTCGCTAAACCACTTTTCGAGTAGGTCTGCTGTCATGTCTTCATGATAATCAGCAGCACAGTCTTTAATTTTTTTAGCAGACCTATTAAAACTTGACGCAATGTCTCCGCGCTGGTATAAGTGTAATCTGGATAATCTGCTAGTTTTGCTGTATAACTTCCAATGTCGCAAACCTGTTTTCCTTATATAAATCATGAATAGTTCTACGTATGAAGTCTTGCAAGTTCTGTACATTTTTTAAAATGTTTCCTCACACGTTTTTCCATTTCCAGTCCTCCATCCTCAACAGCTCCTTTCGGGATTACTCGATAATTTGAAACTTTATTCATTTTTGTTATTTCTGCAATTTTAACTATGATTGCATTATCATTTCGCTGAATATTTTACTTTTTAAGGCAATCGAATATTTTAAAAATAACTTGTTGGGATTGTATGTGCAAATCTTTGTTGTCAAATTCATATCAGATATTATTACCACTCACCTGTGCAATTCCATTACCACTTTGTGCAATTTCATTTTCCCATGGTCGGAAAAAGCCATATTTTCCAACAAAACACAACAAAACTATAGAATATTTTCAAACGTATTTCGGTTGTCGTACACCCAGACCAGAGACTCCACTGGCTTGTATTTATTCAGACCTGTTGAAACACACACACACATATATATATATATATATATATATATATATATATATATATATCGTGATTCATTAGTTTTCTTGCCCTCAACGTACCGACACACCTACAAGCATTAAAATTGGCTTGCGGTCAGTCTTGATTGGCTGCTGTAGAACTAGACAGTTGTCACCCAAACCCACGTTGACTGTCTGCTCTTTTGATCTTCCGTTTGGCGACGGCGAATGTTTACGAGTAGTACACATTATTTTTCGTTTTGATACTTCGCATATACGCTCGTGTGAGCGAAGTAAGTTTTTGATTTGCTCCTTATAGAAACAGATTCTGCAATTGAAAATGGTTTATCCACCAGTGTAGCTGAAAAATGTGAAATTGGTCTATCTCCAAATTAGGAGACAATGAACTCCGAACAAATTACGAACATGATAGATATATCCACTGATAGATATATCCAAGTCAATAAAGTGGAAACGTCATAAAAACTTGTGAACCCTCCATAACAAGTTTTTTGCAAAAAATCAAACCGACGCATAAAAGGAACTGAAAAGCAAAAAATAAAATAAATGTTTGTGGTCTTAATAGATAGATATATACTCTATTGTATACAGGGTGAGTCAACAGGATTCCCGTGGTTCATTGCTCCTTAATGTATCACTATTTCGATTTCCTATATTTTTTTTGTCAAAGGGACCATCTAAGACCACCTTCTAAAATTATTTTCATTCATACAGGGTGCATCATTGATGCGTGGCTAACCAAAGTTGTTCTTTTTCAAATGAAACACCCGGTATATTTTCATATATTCCGATCGGCTGTTCCATTGGCTGCTCAACGATTTTTTCAATTTTGAATTCCGTTGCGGCGTTTCCGAGTTATTCAGAAGAAATCTATTTTGTAGACTGCTTTTCGAAAAATTACCTATTTCACATTTTGAAATATTTAGTAAAGATAATTGGGGAATCGTTGGTCGATATGATGATGTTCATTGAGAATACCAAGAATTTGCAATAAATTGTACAGGATGTTCGACACAACAACACAAACTTAGCCGTTTTCAAACATCGGTATTTTGATTTTTTCAAATGGAACACCTTGTATATTTTCATTTAAATCAACTCCTTTTCAATGACCCTACACTTTTCATTCCCCACGTCATGTACCTTAAACAACCTGTTTCCGAGATATTCTGGTTTAAATAATTGTTCAATATCAAATCAACAATTCTATAGATTTTTTCATCTACATGTTTGTTCTTAGAAAATACTGATACTGAATGATGTTTCAATTATTTTTTTCCATCTTCAAAAGCATTCTTGGCAACTCATGAATAGCTATCATAGCAAAATAAATTTTTAAATGTAACTATTTTTTCTAGTTTAGTTATCCATGACTACCGCTGAAAAAATGACTATCGGAATTTGTAAATAGGGGTAACTGTCAAACTACAATCCAGTTGTGTTGAAAATTATTGTGGCATTATGAATTATCGTTTAGAGAACATGGTTAAAATGGTGTATGCTTTGGGGGAAAGTGATGGCAACTGCTTACTGGCATCTAGATTATACGAACAAAAGTTTCCTGAGAGAAGACATCCAGACCAGCGAGAATTTCGAGACCTCAAAACAAGATTTGAGGAAACCGGAAAAGTATTTTACAAAAAGTTTGAACGTTCTTGTCCTGTAACGAATGATGAAAATGCTCTTGATATTGCATTGCATATTACCGAGAATCCCCATGTGAGTACACGTATTTTGAGTAGGGAGTTGGGAATATCTCAAAGTAGTGTTTCTCGGATGGAGAGAAAATGCAATTACCATCCATATCATATGCAGTTAATGCGAGAGCTGACTGAAAGAGATTTTGCAAAGCGAATGCGGTTTTGCCAATGGGGTGTAGATAAAATCAACCAAGAACCTGATTTTTTGAGTATGTTCTATTTTCGGACGAAGCCACGTTTCACAACAATGGCCATGTGAATTGGCATAATATGCACTATTATGCAACTGGAAATCCTCATTTTGTTAGATATGTCAATCACCAACAACGTTGGTCACTGAATGTTTGGGGAGGTATCATTGGACGGCGTGTAATTGGGCCCTTTTTTTTCAACGGACATCTCAATGGAAGAAAATATCTAAGATTTCTGCGAAGTCAGTTATCAAATTTATTAGATGATATTCCATCGGCAATAAGGCAGAGAATGTGGCTACAACAAGATGGCGCGCCTGCACATTACCACACTGATGTGCGGAAATACATTGATAATGAATTCCGTGAAAAATGGATAGGTAGAGGAGGGCCAGGTCAGTGGCCTCCAAGGTCACCGGACCTTACAAATATGGATTTTTTTCTATGGGGATCCATTAAATGGGTTGTCTATCAAACTCCGCGTACAACTACTGAAAATATGAAAGCAAGAATTCGTACTGCGTTCAGGGACATTTCAGAGGACATGCTGGCACATGTGGATACTAATTTTCGAAACAGATTGAGAGTATGTATTGGTGAAAATGAACACACATTGAACATTTGCTGCAATAATTATTGTTATTTTCTGTTAGATTCGAATAAATATGATTTTTATGCAAAGTTTAATTCCAAATATGATACCAAAGCCGAACATTGTCAATATTTTCTGTGGAAAAATATCCATCTTTTGGATGTAGAATATTTCGGAATGAGTTGTTTTAGGTACGTGACATGGAGAATGAAAAGTGTAGAGTTATTGAAAATATATAGGGTGTTCCATTTGAAAATATCAAAATACCGATGTTTGAAAATGGCTAAGTTTGTGTTGTTGTATCGAACATCCTGTACAATTTATTCCAAATTCTTGGTATTCTCAATGAACATCATCATATCGACCAACGATTCCCCAATTATCTTCACTAAATATTTCAAAATGTGAAATAGGTAATTTTTCGAAAAGAAGTCTAGAAAATTGAATTTTTTTCGAATAACTCTGCAACGCCGCAACGGAATTCAAAATTGAAAAAATCATTGAGCAGCACATGGAACAGCCGATCGGAATATATGAAAAAATACCGGGTGTTTCATTCGAAAAAGAACAACTTTGGTTAGCCACGCATCAATGATGCACCCTGTATGAATGAAAATAATTTTAAAAGGTGGTCTTAGATGGTCCCTTTGACAAAAAAAATATAAGAAATCGAAATAGTGATACATTGAGGAGCAATGAACCACGGGAATCCTGTTGACTCACCCTGTATAAAAGAATTACACTTCTTATTACAAGTGTTGATTGGTAATTCACAGCACGAAAACGATAGAACAAAAACATTGATCCAAATGAAAATATATATAGAGATAGAAAGAAAGACAATTAAAGATGGACGAAAATAAGCAAATTTATTAAGCACAGCAAGACAAGTATTGAACACTCATC
The DNA here is from genome assembly GCA_018342105.1 of Gonioctena quinquepunctata. Classification (NCBI taxonomy): domain Eukaryota; kingdom Metazoa; phylum Arthropoda; class Insecta; order Coleoptera; family Chrysomelidae; genus Gonioctena; species Gonioctena quinquepunctata. The sequence continues at coordinate 288,662 of JAFIRS010000681.1, forward strand.
AAGGACTTACGAACCGTATCCATTGATTATAAATGATCTTAATTTGAGCATGTTCATTATCGCAAATACCAAATGCTTTATAGAGGTGAGCGAGCCACAATTAAGGAAACATATTACATCGTCCATGTTACTTATTTCTTGAAAAATGTTTGAGGCTCGATACCTTCATTTATAGGACACTCATTTCTTCCCATGTTGCATATCGTGCAAAGTTCTTCAGTGTTTTGGTCTTAATAACTAAGTGACAATGATTTTGGGTCGTCCCAGAAAATCATTTTCAAACATAAATAATTCAATGTTTCCAAATATATAGTCCACTATAGCTCGCGAGTTGTCTGCGATATACCGTTCCATACTTATTATCATAGTCATTCTTTCACCAACCAAAATGCTGATTTTCAGACACACAAAAATTAAAAGAAAGATAAATGACTCGTATATGGTTAGTCCAAACAATCCTCTAATTCTGGTTTGATATTTCACTTCGATATCATGTTTGTAAGTATAGGTTTCGTGCATTTTGTAACATGCTCATAATTATAACCGAACCCTTCTAGATCTTCTGCTGAAGACAGGGATTAAAATCCCTGAAATGCATACAGAATTTTCTTGATTTACGTTTTTGTATTCTACTTGAGGAGAACGACTCCCATCCCATTTCCATCTTCTACCATCTCTACTTTGAGAAAAATTGACTTTTTTCGACAAATGTCATTTGATATCTTTTCTCATCATTCATGTCCATCAGATTGCTTGAGGTGAGTCCAACGAACTCTAGGTAATAAAAATGCTTCTGAAAAATCAAATGTACCAATTTTCCGTCTCAAAACTATGAGATCGTTCTCAGAATCTTACCTAAAATATAAAAATGGTAAAATATACAGGGTATTCCATTTGAAATTCTCAAGTTGGGGTTGTTCCCGGTGAAACGGGAAGTGATGAGAGAGTATGAAATATGGAAAAAAAAATTGTATCCAACACCTCTGCCTGTTTGGATCTCATATACTTGGAACTCTGGAAACCATGGCTTGTTTGAAGAATACCTCTATTAAAAATTCACAATCACAATTTTTTTTCAACAAAAACTAAAAATAGAATAAAAATGGCCTTAGTTCTTTTGGCAATAGCTCAAAAACTATTGATGATAGAGAAAATAATGGAATAGATTCTTGAAACGGAGAAAAGTTTCCACGGAAAAATCCCTACTCCCGGAACTCTATCTCGATTATATATATATATATATATATATATAAAATGGAAGGAATTCAATGGACATAGCCCTCAGAGAAAAGTGTTAACCGTAGACACGTGTTTCGGGCTCTCGGCCCTCATCAGTACGGTGGAGAAGTGCAAGGATGAACAACACTTGGCAGAAAACGACAAATCAACGGAGTCAACAAACAGAAGCCAGCCGCTCATTTGTGATTTCGGTCAGCAGACCCTGAATTCCAGGGCAACAACCAACGTCACCACGGAGGCAGCTATAGCTACCTGCGTGACATCCGAGTCCAGGAATATAAATATGAAAGAGAGTGATATCGAGGGGACTGTTAAAAACAAAATGGAAGGAATTCAATGGACATAGCCCTCAGAGAAAAGTGTTAACCGTAGACACGTGTTTCGGGCTCTCGGCCCTCATCAGTACGGTGGAGAAGTGCAAGGATGAACAACACTTGGCAGAAAACGACAAATCAACGGAGTCAACAAACAGAAGCCAGCCGCTCATTTGGATTTCGGTCAGCAGACCCTGAATTCAGGGCAACAACCAACGTCACACGGAGGCAGCTATAGCTACCGGTGACATCGAGTCCAGGAATATAAATATGAAGAGAGTGATATCGAGGGACGTTAAAACAAATGGAAGGAATTCAATGGACATAGCTCTCAGAGAAGTGTTAACTCGTAGAACGTGTTTCGGCTTCGGCCTCATCAGTACGGTGGAGAAGGCAAGGATGAACACTTGGCAGAAAACGACAATCAACGGAGTCAACAAACAGAAAGCGCTCATTTGTGATTTCGGTCAGCGACCTGATTCCAGGGAATCAACGTCACACGGAGGTAGTATATACCTGTGACATCCGAGTCCAGGAATATAAATATGAAAGAGAGTGATATCGAGGGGACTGTTAAAAACAAAATGGAAGGAATTCAATGGACATAGCCCTTTCATATCACTCTCTTTCATATTTATATTCCTGGACTCGGATGTCACGCAGGTAGCTATAGCTGCCTCCGTGGTGACGTTGGTTGTTGCCCTGGAATTCAGGGTCTGCTGACCGAAATAACAAAATGAGCGGCGGGCTTCTGTTTGTTGACCTGTGATTTGTCGTTTTCGCCAAGTGTTGTTCATCCTGCACTTCCACCGTACTGATGAGGGCCGAGAGCCCGAAACACGTGTCTACGGTTAACACTTTCCTGAGGGCTATGTCCATTGAATTCCTTCCATTTTGTTTTAACAGTCCCCTCGATATCACTCTCTTCATATTTATATTCCTGACTCGATGTCACGCAGGTAGCTATAGCTGCCTCCGTGGTGACGTTGGTTGTTGCCCTGGAATTGGGTCTGCTGACCGAAATCACAAAATGAGCGGCTGGCTTCTGTTTGTTGACCTGCTTGATTTGTCGTTTTCGCCAAGTGTTGTTCATCCTTGCACTTCCACCGTACTGATGAGGCCGAGAGCCCGAAACACGTGTCTACGGTTAACACTTTTCTCTGAGGGCTATGTCCATTGAATTCCTTCCATTTTGTTTTAACAGTCCCCGATATCACTCTCTTCAAATTTATATTCCTGACTCGATGTCACGTAGAAAGCTTCAGATGTTGTTGTTGCCTCTGAATTAGGGTCTGCTGATCGAATATGAAGTTGGTTAGTTGACTCTGATTTGTCTTTTCGTTGTAGTTATTCTCGCTTTCACGAGATGAGGAAATGTGCTAGTTAATTTTTTCTGAGGGTTGTTATTTTCATTGTTTTAACAGTCCCTCGATATCACTTTCTTATATATATATATATATATATATATATATATATATATATATATATATATATAAATATAGAGGGACCTGTTAAAACAAAATGGAAGGAATTTAATGGACATAACCCTCAGAGAAGTGTTAACCGTAGACACGTGTTTCGGGCTCTCGGCCCTCATCAGTACGGTGGAGAAGTGCAAGGATGAACAACACTTGGTGGAAACGACAAATCAACGGAGTCAACAAACAGAAGCCAGCCGCTCATTTGTGGTTTCAGTCAGCAGACCCTGCATTCCAAGGCAACAACCAACGTCACCACGGAGGCAGCTATAGCTGCCTCTAGAGTAGAAGGGAATGTGAAACTGTATCAAAGGCTTTTGATAAATCAAGAAATATAGTTAGTGTTGGTACTTTTTTATCTAGTGAATCATAAATATTTTGTGTGAAGTGACAGATGGCATCTTGTGTTGATCTATTTTTTCTGAATCTAAATTGTCTGTTTGATAGAACGATGAATTTCTCTAAGAAATTTTCCATTCTGAATTTTGAAATTTTTTCAAATACTTTCCCTAAACTTGAAATCAATGTAATTGGTCTATAATTTTGTGTTTCATTTTTTGGTCCCGATTTGTAAATTGGTCCGATAACGCCAATTTTGAAAGCTTTTGGACATTTTCCTGTGTCAAAAATTGAATTAATGAGGTGAGCTAAGGGTTCAGCAATTATTTCATTTGTTGCTATTAAAACTTCAGACGTTATACTATCTATACCTGGAGTTTCAGTCAAATCCAGAGATTTTATTACATTTTTAATTTCATCATCATTGGTTTCTTCTAGTAGAAAGGAATTTCGATTAGAGGGTATTGAATAATTTGAAATATTGAGTTTATTTGTGTTTTCTTCCAAATTTTCCAATTTTAAAATTAAAAAATTAATTTTTTCCATCATTGTTTTTAATTTGTAGTTTTTATCAAATCATTTGATTTGTTTTCTTTGCATAACTTTTTAATTCGTGACATTTTTCTCGAACGTATTTGGAAATGCCTTAAGATGTAACCTACCATTTATCACTGATATTCTTAGGTCACTTAAGACCGCGGCTGTTCGGTGACAGACGGGTATTCACGGCTAAACTCGAGTTGGAGATGGGGAGGTTCGTTCCAAAATAAAATAAAAAGGTGTTATAATAGGGCGCCAGGTAAATTAAACCGTTTGAATACTCTAGGCTCGAAATAACCCAACAATTTACCAAACCAGGGTCAAAAAAAAAATAACAGCCAACGACTTTTTCAAAGCTAGGTTTTCTTTCAAAATAGCACAACATGGTTGGAATGAAATCTCTCGATAAAAGTCAAATCACACTTTCTGAAATATAACTATAATAAATGAATCAAAAACTACCAAAATAACAATTGTTTGTCAGAAGTACCTTACCGGAAGCATATGTTGAAATTAGCAAAAATAATAACAGTGTGGTAAAGCTGAGTAATCAGTATACCAGAAGGCAGAAATAATACTACTCAAGCATAAGTACTAACATTCAGATATCTCTAGGTATCCAACCGAAGAAATATGTAATATAAAGCATTACACACATAGTTGAGCCGCACTCCCAGTAGTAAGCAACACTTAACAATGGTAACACCCATACACCTTTGTAAGCAATCTACTGCAGAAATTATAAGTTGGCAACACCGCACAAGTGGGAGAAGTTTGACCTGCGTCGCGAGAGCTCAAGCGTACCGCAATCAGATATAAGCAAAACCATGCAAAGCAATCATTTACCAAATAATTTCCGCTCACATAGAATAATATAAAGAAAGGTAATACCACTTACCATTTAGTCTACAATATAAGAAAATAATACTCAAGGATCAAACTGAATGTAAAGAGTAAACCTGAATATTCTTGAATTCCTTTTGGCGACGTGGATCGTCAACGCCCTGTATTCTCCTTCTACGACGCTACTTTCGGAGTATGTCTCCCTGCAAACCGCATATTCCAGAGCAAGAAAAGTCCCCGAAAATCCAGTGTCAGAAAAGATCCCCAAAATTCCAGAACCAGAAAAGAACCCTAAGAAGGAATGCAAACTTTGAAATCCCTTCTAATTTTTTGTATATGTATCACTTATAAAATAAAAAGTGCCGAGTAACTGATACATCTTTCCGACCCACCCTGTACTTAGACGAGAAGAAAAAAAAATGTAATGTCACCCGGTATTCTTCAATACTAGAATAAAATAAATTATTATTGGCAAAACTATACGCACCCGCGAAAATATTAGCCCCGTAAATTAAGATCCCCTTAAGACTAATTTTTATGTAATATGAAATATAAAAAAATAAATAACGAAGTTTAACTATTTTTCCCAATTTCACACTGTGATCACCCTGTATCGCTGAGCTCAAAGTTCCTTAATTCTCATATGTTATGACGACCCACCATCAAACAAATGATATGAACATCTAAACTACCGAATGATCAGAGTACAATAGAAAAATCATTCAATATTTCCAAACATATCCCAACTTGTGTTTAAAGTTTCGAAAAATCTCCCAAAAAGAATAATGAAAAAGAAAAGAACTTGACATCGCCCTTTATATGTGTCCACCCGGTATGTCCCGAATCAAACAAAATCTCCAATAGAAATTTCGATCATTGATGGCTAAGTTTTCTATAGCACGATCTGTATCATAGTTAAAAATAACTTTACTATATTTCGGATACCCCTGTACATAACAATCATAAATAACATTTGCTTTCTTGAATTGAGGGCAGGAACAAGAAATACATAGTAACTCAGCAAAAGCAAAATGCCCCATGATGTTTTTCCTTAGTTATGAAATCCCATAACGTTAAACTGAAATAAAAATAAATATGCCCAACCCTTCACTGTCATTTTCTCCTAGAGAAACAATCACCGAAGTGTGAACAGATCTGTAAGCTTTCCCCCTATTAGAATGCTTCTAATCGGCTATTTCTCAAGAGAAAATATTTTACTCTCCAAACTGAATATGATGGATTCGAAATTAAAGCCCTACTCAGTGAAAATGAATGCCCACAAAATACCCGTATCGCCGTTACAGATTCTGAACACTTTATACTTGTAATCAGTCGAGAGGCCAACAAAAAAAAATATACACTTATTAGCTAATTAATTTGACGACATACCCAAATTCCAGGGGTTCTTTGAGATCCAACAGTTGGTGGATTGTTATTCAGAGTGCCCTCCTTTCAAAGTTGGTAAGATTTGAAATTAACCTGCAAGAAATGTTTATTTTTGAATATGGAACGGACTTTTTTCCACTGACTGTACGCAACTTTTCTTTGAGACAGTACTGATTTGAACGCGGTTACTTATAACGTACCTTAGGTTCACTGCTTCACTTTAATGGTGGATTATTTTCCTCCGGAAAAGTTTGTCACATGTATAGTGTGTTCTTCGAATAATCCTCGAAAGTTAGATTTCGGAAATTTCCAACAAATAGGTAGCACAGTACCTCCAATATCATCCGAAATCTTGATTTGCACAACAAGAAACTATTCCCCGTAAAGGATGATTCAGAAATCAATCGAATTCTTGAGTTTCAAAAGAAGAACCACCATTACATTTTATTTCCACCAAGGTGCCGGAAACTATATAAAAAAACGAGACCTCTGTTCATTGGCTACTATCAGGTAGCCAACTACCGTGAATGAATAGTTACCAAAAACGCCCACTAGAGGACTCTAGTATAGCGGCAATTCATTACGCGATATTTATATTTTCCGAGAATTCAGCTGAATCCATGGATTACGCGCAGTCTCCCTGTTCAAGACAAATAAGTTCACACTTATCCCTGTCCCCGAAGTTTCCATGAACTTCGATAACAGCCATCCCTCTGTAGCCTCTGCTCCTGTGGGTTTTACTTCAGAATGGAAGTTGGCCACACTGATTCCCCCGATACGACATTTACGCTCGAAAGGAAAATGACTAGCTGTCAATATGAAGAACAACAACAAATAGTATTTACAACATTTACAAGGAAAATACACTAATTATAGTCAAGTAAGTATACTAGGATATAATCTTAAATATTCGGAAAGACTGGAGCGGGAAAAGAATTGCTAAAATATTCGGTTAACCTCAAAATGTCTTAGTCCTAATAACTCATCAGAATCTAATTTAATATTATTTTTCAGGTTTCCCTATGCCATAAACGACCTTTTGGGATTATTGAAACTTCCACGAAGGAGTGAGAAAAGGTAGGAGAATGGACTGATGTCTCCAAACGATGAATTGACTTGAAATTTGAGGGAATTATAGAATGCCCCCAATGACATTGTTCCCTCAACCTTTTTGATACAAACTATTAAGAAGCTATCCACTGTCTATCTCTGCCGGACTATTATCTCTCCAACCACCTTCTGACCCGAACAAAATAAGAGAACTCCCTGTAGATAACACAATATAGGTTGGTGAAGTGGAAAAGACGATGAACTCTGGTCTGCGACAGTTCAGGTTGTTTCCAGCTATATAATAATGACTTATCAGGATCATTGTCACTTATAATAAACACATTAATTCTACAAGTAAGCGTGGACTTCTCATTTCATTTTGATAAAACGTCTTGATTTTGGCTAGTCAATTTCAGCCCGTTACAAAGATATCAAATCCCTTCGAAAATTGTCGCGGATCGGCCCACAAATTGAACCGTTTGTCACCAATAGAAGCATCGACCCGTCATTAGTCACCAGCGAATGTGGGGGAACGGTTCTCATGAAAGCCATATCGCCACACAAATAGTCTCGCATCGACACGCAATTCAGCAAAGCCGCCAAATAAAACGAAATGTGAGAAACTCGAATGACAGGTATTTAAACCCGGATCTATTCATCCAACACTCGGAGGTATAGAGGCGATCAATCCCCAAAGACGTCTCAAATAAACTGGGCCAAAGTAATTGAATACGAATTCCAGTTGTCACAGACCGTTCTTTATTTGCTAACAGGGCTGGCGTTGACGGCTTTTGGCCAATACTAAGAAGGTGAATTTCAGCCAATATTTTGCCCCGAGATGTATATTCAGAGTTGAGATCACCAATAATGTCCCACAGAAAAACCCACGTGGAAACTGTAAACTGACTAGTTGAGGATGTTTTCTTTAAAAAAAAGGGTTGTTCTCAAGTAGACGCTCACAATGACCTTGTACAATTAGAAACTCTATCGCTAGATATTCAAGAAAAAGCAAAGCACTGGTACCAAGTTAACAAATTACAGCTAAATGATAATAAAACTCAAAATATAACTTTTTCGACAAACTCTTCCGAAAACAAATCCGTTAAGCTTCTGGGTCTGACAATCGATGACAGACTAAACTGGAATCATCATATCGAGCAACTGAAGCAAAAACTTTCGAGCACTTGTTCTTACTACGTCAGCTCAAATCTTACGTCAATACTGAAACTCTGAAAAGAACGTATTTTGCAATATTTCATGCACATATAACATATGGCGTTGTCATTTGGGGCGACTCCTCTGAATCTGTAGAAATTTTTCGACAACAAAAAAAAGCTCTGAGAATTTTGGCAAACTGTGGTTTCAGAGAACACTGTCGCCCTCTCTTTGTTAAATTCAGAATACTACCGCTTCCGTCAATATATATCGAACATTCTCTGAGAGAAATACATGAACAATCAAGTGGGTTGATTGGACAATCTCAAATTCATAGCTACAGTACAAGACAAGCAGATTTCATTGGGTTACCAAAGTGCCGGCTTTCTGTTTCCCAGAAGAATTCTTTGGACTACAATCTTTATAATATGTTACCAACAGAAATAAAGACTCTAAATTCACTTTTATTCTAGAAAAAAATTTACAATTTTCTTCTGGAACATTGTTTTTATTCGGTTTCTGAGTTTACTGAATATGTCAGGCGTTTTCCTATACAATTTTGAACATGCTCGCCATGCTTGTTGCAAAATTCTTCTGTTAAATGTGTGCAAAACCATAAATGGTTAATTCTATATTTATATTATATTTCTAAATATGTATATCTATGTTCCGTAAAATGATGACTGTGTATATGTGTGTGTATGTTATATAAGTTTCAGAAATAGACACAGCTTTAACTATGCGATTGTATTCAGTGTCTGTGTAGTTTGTTTTGACTCATGTGTCAGATTTCATTCATGTATTCTATCTTTATTTCAAGGAATCTCTATTTCATTTTATTTCATCACTCAGAGAAATTCTGCGATTTTAATTATGTTGTACCTTCTTATGACTTATGCTATACACTGTAGTGTCTGTTGCATCAATCAAATACTTACTTACTTACATACCAATTTTTTTTAATTTAATTTTTTATCTAGGACCACGCATAGTAGTCCGATTTTGATGTAAAAGAATTCACCCCTAAGGGTAGGAAACTAGGGGGATGATCGATTGTTTACCCACTGAATTTTTACCAGTTAATAAAATACTGTTTGGTGACATTCTAACCCAAAAAGATAAAACATTTCTGACATCAATGTGTTTATGTTAAAAAACGAAACATTCCCAATTGACGGAAGATAGTGACTAAAGTTTATGTTTCAGTTGCAGATGATTCCACATATTTATGAACGTCCTGTTCATATTCTCAAACAAATCAATGTGTTTATATTCATTCGTAGGGACTCCATATAAAAAAAAAATTCCATATAAAAAAGATATTTCCTCTGAAAATAACCAGGGATTGCAATGTACAAAAATCGCCTGTTTGTTGGTTCAATGAAGAATTAGTTAACAAACACTCTCTAACGTGAAACTGATTCATAATGTCAACAAGGATCAGGTGACCTGTGATGCTTACACTTTCTTACGTAAGGATTACAGGAATTCCATCATCGAAACAAAAAAGTTAGCGTATGAAACTTTTTCGAAAAATTCCTCGAACATCAGCAGAGACTCGTGGAGATTAATCAACTTCGAGTGTAACAGAATTCCATGGAAAAAAAAGGAGTCCACCATCACGGAATCTGAATTCAATGATTATTTCAGCAATATTGCAAAAAAAATATCTCGTCTCTACCTGAGACGAATCACGAACCTACGGAATACTTGAAAAATCTCAGATCACCTGTAAATTCTTTCTCTTTTTTCCCTGTAACTCCCGAGGAAGTGATGGACACAATTGAATCTTTGAAGGATTCAAGTTGTCCGGATTTCTATGAACTGAACAGCGCGGTGATTAAAGCTATAGCCGATATTATTGCTTCTCCACTTTCAATTTTAATTAGTGATTGCTTATCTCTAGGAGTTTATCCAGATGCACTGAAGATTTCAGTTGTTTTGCCATTGCTAAAAAAAGGGGATCCCCACGTAGCAGAAAATTTTCGCCCCATTTCCATAATTCCAGTTATCGCGAAAATCATAGAGTCGCTAGTCAAAACAAGGTTGATATCCTACCTGGAAACAAACTCCTTGCTGTGTCCTGAGCAATTTGGCTTTAGAAAAAATAAATCAACTACGAGAGCTATTCTGAGCGTTATTTCGAATGTAGTTGATGGACTCGAGAAGGGGGAGCATTCTTTTTTAACGTTTTGTGATCTGACTAAAGCTTTTGATTGTGTATCCCATGATATATTACTTGAGAAACTTTTCTGTTATGGCATTCGTGGACTTCCATTGGAATTTTTTAGGTCTTATTTGCATGGGCGAAATCAGCATTAATGCAAATCGTCCATGGGGTTCCACAAGGCTCTGTTTTGGGACCAACTCTATTTATTCTGTATATCAATGATTTATATTATCATATATTACCGCATTTTTTTTCTGACAACACCACACTGATAGATCGTAATAGTAAAATAGAGGAACTGATGGACTCTTCCAAACTCACCTTGCAAATGACAAATGAGTGGTTTTGTTCAACTAAGCTTATGCCCAATTCTGCTAAAAATCAGAATCAAATTATATTTTCAAACTCCTCACTAACAGGTGGGGAAAGTGTCAAGTTACTTGGTATATCCATTGATGACAAACTCAACTGGATGTGCCACGTGGAAAATATGTCGAAAAAATTAACAAGCGTCACGTTCTTGATTCGCAGATTGAAAAACCTTGTTGGTGCAGACACTGCCAGCTATTTTGGACTTTTACACAGTCATATGACTTATGGAATTGTCTTTTCGTCCCCATTCAAACAAAATCTTTGTTTTACAAAAAAGGTTTATTCGAATAATATCAGGGGCGGGCTACAGAGATCACTGTCATGCTCTATTTATTCATCACCAGATCATGCCTCTTCCTACCGCTTCAATATATTCCACTCTGCTTGAAATACATAAAAAATATCAGATTTTGCTGTTTCAGCGGACACGCATCAGCACCAAACAAGGTCAGGAAACCTCTTGAGAACACCAAGATATAGACTCTCTGAATCACAGAAAAATTCATTGAATATAAACCTATATAATAAATTACCTTTGGAAATAAGAAATATGAACTTTTACAATTTTAAGAGATCAGTGAAATCTTGTCTACTGATGAACTGTTTTTACTCCGTAAAGGACTTTTTGAACTATAATTTTAACGTGGGTGATCTAGCCTTTCAATGTGTTTGTCAATTCAACTTTTATACCCATTTCTGTATTGTTTACAATGACTGAGTTCTGAGTTAGTTATTTTATTTCTGTGTTGTAATGTTATTCATCACCGTAGGAAATTTAGTCTTACTCTTTTAACGTGTAACTTTTAACTTTAATTTTTTTTCTTAAGGACCTGCTACAAATGTATTTATATTTATGGACGTAAGTAATAAATCTCTCTCTCTCTCTCTATCTCTGTCTCTCTCTCTTCTGCTTGACATTATTGCTGCCAATTTACAATGACACTGAATTATTTCTAGGGAACAAAAATATTTTTTGGGTGAACAGAAAGACAAACGGTTTTAGATAAAATGGGGAATATCAAAACTTTGTGGAAACTATACTTATTTCATAAGAAACCATTCTAATCCTCAGACGAAGAGAAAATAGGAATTCCATGAGGCTTATCCTGGTATAAAACCTCCTTGCACATCCGATTCTTTTCTTCGACGATCAGAATTAAAAAAATCTATATTATTCAGTTCACAGAAGCGATCGTGTTGGTTTGAATTCAAAGTGAGATCTTATATCTTTGTATCACATTTTTATTCCTGGAAGCATTTCAGACTTAACCGATACATCCACCCACAATGCACTTCTCATCGGCCTTCGAAATTTCACACGATCCTTTACCAATAAAAGGTGGACAGGACCGGCATTGCCATGATTCAGTTGTATTTCCATTAGTCAATTCAAAGAATCACAATTCTTGAAGACCAACAAACAGAAAAACAATAACTCGACAATTTTACTCGAACACCCAGGTTACAGACGATTTGAATGAATCAGCCATGTTAATAAATTTTGAATGGATAAATTTTCTTGGCAACATAGTGTCTCTGTGATGATATGAGTAGGAACTCTTCGCATCTTGAACACTGTCAATCTGTTTTTCATATGATTGACGGTGTCATTTTCTGTTCTCAGAAATATCGATTAAAATGCGCAAAATAAGCTAGAAAAATCACCAATAGTTGTCCAAGTGGACATATACAGTGCTTCTCAAAAGTCCTCTCCCCCCCTTTTATTTTTGGAACGATTATACATAAACAAGTTAAATTTGGAAACTGAATATTAAAGGTTGTAAACTTCCCTACTAGTGATGATAGATGACGAAATCATCAAAGATGACGTCACAAGGCCATTGTGACCAATAATTTTAAATGGAACCCTACGGCAAGCGACACCTCTTTTAAAAAGTATCGAAAAAACCTATTCAATGATACTAATTTTGTTTGTGTTTATGGCAGTTTTGGCAACTCGCTTTTAGAAAACGCAAAGCTGTTATGAATTAAATCAGTTAATACTAAAATTCCAAATTCAAGCTCCGCCTCTGGATAGTTGTCAAATAAGCTGACGTTTTTGTTAGTCTCCCTAATTCGACGTTTTTATAATTGTCCAAGTTTTTGTACATTTAATAATTTGTGTATTGTTGATCGAACGTTCAACTGTTTCAGCAGCTTTTGGTACTTTTAATATTTTTGTACATTTTGATAATTTGTTAAACTGTTGTGAGCCGAACGTTTAAGTGCTTCAAGAAGCGAAATGGTACGTGCTTTAGGTGATAAATTAGCAGCGATCCTAATTCTTGGTGAAACTGGACAAAATATTCATGCAGCAGAACGCATTTTTAATGAGAGGTTTCCCGATCGCCCGTTTCGAGGACTTATTAAGGGAGCTTCTTCGTAAGTTTGAAACAACGGGTAGTATTAATGATGCGAAACGATCTGGCAGACCACAAATTTCTGATGAGAAAAAAATTGATATACTGGCAGAAGTAATAGTTAATCCTACTTCTTCAACAACTCACGTTGCATCTACCTGTGAAGTCAGTCGATGTATAGTACGCAGGATGTTGAAAAAAAACAAATTTCATCCATACAAATTAAAAATGGTTCATCAACTCTCAGACGACGACCCAGACCGAAGACTAGAATTTTGTGAAAATATGGAAACTAAAATTAACCAACAGCCAGACTATGTCAAAACAGTTCGTTTTAGTGACGATTGTACTTTCTATCTAAATGGAAATGTAAATACACATAATGGAGTGACGCAAATCCTCACCTGTTTCGTGAAACATATACCCAATTTCCTCAGAAGGTGAATGTTTGGGCAGGTATCCTGGGAAACCATATCGTTGGACCTCTTTTTTCGAATACTAATTTAACTGGTGAAGTTTATCTGGAGCTATTGCAAAACGCAATAGAACCGTTAATCCTTGAATTTTGGAAGATAATCCAGATGAATTCGGCAATTTGGAAATAACATTCCAACAGGATGATGCTCCTCCACACTATTACGGTGCAGTAAGACGGTATTTGGATGAGGAGTATCGTGGTAGATAGATTGGACGACGAGGTTCAACGGAATGGCCAGCTCGATCACCGGACCTCACACCTTTGGATTTTTTTCTGTGGGGGTACCTTGAATCGAAGGTTTACGCCACTGAACCTGACAATATTGACGTTTCAAAACAACGTATTGTTGCAGAATGTGAAGCTGTTCTGCAGACACATTTGCAAAAGTACGAGAAGAGTTTAAAAATAGGATATTCACTGTCAGGAAGTGAATGGAGGTCACTTCGAGCAATTTCTTTGAGTAGATACTGATTCTTGGATCTGTAATTAATATCATACTGAATGGAATTTAAATTTTAATGTTTACTAGTGAGTCATTAAAACTGCCATAAACACAAACAAAATTAGTATCATTGAATAGGTTTTTCCGATACCTTTTAAAAGAGGGGGCGCTTGCCGTAGGGTTCCATTTAAAATTATTGGTCACAATGGCCTTGTGACGTCATCTTTGACGATTTCGTCATCTTTCCTCACTAGTAGGGAAGTTTACAACCTTTAATATTCAGTTTCCAAATTTCATTTGTTTATGTATAATCGTTCCAAAAATAAGAGGGGGGGAGGGGTCTTTTGAGAAGCACTGTATGTTTCCTTTTTTCGATTGAGCAATTTTTTTTTCCCAATAATGACATGAATGCGACCCAAATGACTCGAAGTAGGCGTCGCGTTAGGCTAGTATTTCTCAATGATCCAGCTCCTGCTTGAGGATGAGTAACAAATTTGGTTTGCCGCCTAATGAAAATCTCGAAATGCCTGACAAGGACATGCTTCAATCCCCAAGTATATCCAAGTTAAAATAAAAATTTCAATTAACAATTATTTGCATAAAGCTGGAAATTGGCACAGGTTTCAGATACACTATTACAAATAAAATATCAGAAATCCTCACTGATCCTACGTCTGCAGAAAAATTATTCAAGGTCAAAGCATCGGTTTTTTGCATTTTTCTCGTACACGGTAACAAAAGATCTGACAGGAGTTGTAGATGTTGCAATCGTCTACAAAAATTGTATCCACACTTTTTTTTCCTCCGAATATCAAAAAAATATGTAGGCTGAATATTGAAAGTTCGGGTTGAACCGCGTCTAGAAATTTGGTGATTTCGACGTTTTGGCTCCCTTTTGGTGCCATTTTTAAGAAAATTGGAAAAATATATAGATATAGGATATTGATAAGAGTAACAGAGGGAAAGTGATTTCCAACCAAGGTCTCAATCTGCCTACGCCTAGGTTGTAGTCAATCAGGAGGGAATATGATTTCACCTGAGGTCTCAATCTGCCTACTCCTCAGATGTTGTCACTTAGGATAGAAAATGATTTCCAACCCGAGGTCCCAATCTGTCTACTTCTAGGTTGTAATCACTGTGGCCTGTCTCTTCGTAGTGCTTTGAGAATGCCGAAGAAAGGTATAAGTTTCGCAGGGCAAGTTGATGTTTGTACACTTGTGTGGTGATTCGCCAGTTAGTTTGTCCTATGTATGTCCTAGGACATCCGCAACATGGTTTTATCTTATATTCCATGGGACTCGTTTGCTATGTTATCTTCAGGCTACAAGAACGATCTTATATATATATATATATATATATATATATATATATATATATATAAATATATTTGACAACTAAGCCTATGTATAAAAATCCCTAAATCTAGGGAAAAATCAAATCCTCCGACGAGAAATACATCCAAATAATTAGTAGATCTAAGGAAAAATCCATGTGAAATATATAACTTGAGCACCTGAAACATTCAATCTCATATTCAGCATCTCCCCCCATCTAGGAAAAAAATAATCCTACATGAGAAATAATGCTCAAAATTGAGTAGATCTGGAAAAAATCCATGTGCTTTATAAAATACAAGCACCCTGAACATTTAATCTCACCTCAACCTACGTATAAAATCCTCAGGGAATCTAGGGAATAATCCAATCCTCAATGTGAAATAAGGTGAAAAATCATATCAAGAGTTAGAAATCCGTTGAGTTGACCCCTAAAATACAATAGATCAAGAGAAATACATGGTATTATAGGTATCGAGAACGTAAAAGAAGGATCTGATCTAGGTTAGGGGGGAAAATACAAGAGATAGTATTGTGATGTCACCTTGTTTAGTCTGGATGATATTATGTTAACACATGCACTGAATTTATTTCGAAACGTCGAGAACCTGATATTGATTCGAAACGTCGAGGATCTAATGATGATTTTGAAATGTAAAGAACCTGATGATGACAAGAAACGTTGAGAATCTGATGAAGATCTGACAAGAGTTGAACTGAAGATAACTGGAAACATTGAGAATCGATTCGAAACGTCGAGAACCTGATGTTGATTCGAAACGTCGAGGATCAAATGATGATTTCTAAATGCTGAGAACCTGATGATGACACGAAATGTTGGAATTTGATGTTGATACGAAACGTAAAAAACCTGATGATGATTCAAAATGTAAAGAACCTGATGAAGATCTGACAAAAGTTGAAATGAAGATATTTCGAGCTGTCGAGAACCAGATGATAGTCTCATAAAAGTCTAACTGATGATGATTCGAAACGTTGAGAACCGATTAGAAACGTCGAGAACCTGATGATGGTCTTATAAAGGTCGAAACAGGTGAATGGTCGAAAAATCACTACGTTGGACCTTGGCACTTTTCGAAAATCGGGAAAAATCACTATCTCCATCTCTCTCTAACACACAGGCTCGTTTGGAAGTTTCCAGCGGGTTCAAAGGAAATCAGTTTGCTTCATTGGTTTTCAAGTTACAGGTAAAAAACAATAAAAAAAAATGCCTTCAAATGTTTATAACAAACTTAGCAATGACAGTTGGGAGTAGGAAACATAACGGGATATAACTACAGACCGTCTTCCGTATGATGGTACAGTCGGTTTCCTGGTAGTATTTTTGTCACGAAAAAATCTCTGTTGATTGGTCTGATTAGATAATCATCAGAGTCAATTCTGTCACTCAGCCATGTTTCTGTTCCCCCAAATATGTCTATGTTATTTGAAACAATATACTTCCCCAGTAGGTTAAACCCAGTGCTTATCGACCTCAAATTGGGATGTGCAATGAACATTAAAAGTTTTTTTTTTCATTGTTTTTTATACAGAATATAATATGGAGATGCAAACATACACTCACAGTGAGTCATACTCACAGTGGAGTTTGAACTTTTCATATAATTATTTTTTCTTTGGTTCTGCGAAATTGAGTTTGATCTGAGATATCTCGCCCTATCTAGTATTTTGTCTTCTTTCTTCTTATTTGGTTTGACAGCTTTCGTTTTTCTTGGGGTTTCTTTTTTCTTCTTGCTCTTCCGTACTTTCAATTCAATTCAATTTTTATTAAATCCATAGAGCTGTCAGATACAAACAAGGTTTACATAAAGTGTATAAGATAAGATATAAAATATAGGCAAACAAAACATTTTATCTAAAACTATCAAAAAATTCATTTATGTTATAGGGGCAGAGGGCGAGGAGAAGTCTTTTCATCTCTTTTTTGAATGTGTGCACTCTTTCTATCAATTTCAGTTCCTCAGGACGAACGTTATATAATCTTAGTCCCAGTATATCTGCAGATTTCTGAGATACTGTTAAACGAACATTAGGCAGATGGAAATTATTTTTTTATCTTGTATGATGTATTCTTAACCAAAGTTTTGCATTGCTTGTGTATATATGTTAAAAGTTCCAATATATGTAGGCCATAGAGAGAAAGAATTTTAAATTGTTTGAATAGATCCCTGCATGAGGTACCATTGGGAACATTAGCAAGACATCGCATAAGCCTTTTTTGCACCAGAAAAACCTCATTAACTGCAGATGAACTACCCCAGATGGTTATCTCGTATGTTAATCTGGATTGGATTTCCCCGAAATAGAAGAGCAGGAGTCCCTGTATATCAATTATAGATTTGAGAGATCTTAGTTGAAAACATTTAATACTCAGTGTGTTGGCTAAAATTCGAATACCTAGAAAAGTAGAGCACCTTGTCTATAATTTGATCATCTATAGTTATTTCTACTGCTGAGTTATTTTCATTCTGTCTGGTGTGAAAATTTATATGATTTGTTTTAGTACTATTTAAAAATAGAGAATTATCGTATAACCACTTACGAAGTGACTGAAAAGTAGTGTTAATGTTGTTTTGAATTTGTACCTCAGATTTGCCTGTGAATAATAACGTGGAATCATCTGCATACAAACAGGTAAATGCATTCGGGAGGATCAGAGGTAATTCATTGTTGTAAAGTGTAAATAAAATGAGGCCCAATACTGAGCCCTGAGGAACTCCTATTCCTATCGGAAGTTCACTAGAAGTAAATACCAATTTTTCATTGTTCGCCACGTGATTTATCTTGATTTTCTGAAGACGTCCTTTGAGATATGACGAAAACCATTCATGAAGTTTGCCCCGGATTCCGTATCTGAATAATTTATCCAATAAAATGTCATGTTGAACACAATCGAAGGCACGGCTGAGATCACAGAATACACCAACCGCACCTTCGCCTTCTTCCAGGGAGAGTAACATTTTTTTGTAAAAGCTGTGAATAGCTGTTATAGTAGAATTTTCAGTACGGAAACCGTGCTGGTTTTCAGAAATTGCCTTATTTTTTTCCATGAAATTCAGTAGTTGTTCTAATATCGCATATTCAAAATTTTTCGAAATGATGGGTGTAATAGTTGGACGGTAATTTTCCAAATTTTGTGCATTTCCTTTTTTCAAAATGGGCGAAACAAGCGCGGCTTTCATTCTGGATGGAAATATTCCTGTTTGAAATGATAAATTAATGAGGTAAGTAAAAGGTTTTATAATCGTATTTGCGATTTTTTTATTATAAACCCTGAAATTTCATCTGGGCCACATGTATGTTTATTTTTCAGTTTATGTTCTATAATAAAGAGCACCTGCTCTTCCGATATATGCGAAATGAACATACTATTGACCAGACTTTTATTTGTCATAGTTGATGTTTCACCTGTCAACAAAGGCTTCTTTATTTTTTTTATAGTTTCATGTGGAGCATTCACAAAAAAATCGTTAAAAATTTCGGAAATTTCCGCGGGATTGGAAATACTATCATTTTCCTGTTCTATTGTAATGTTTCTGTTTTGCTCTTCTTTTTCCTGTCTGCCTAGTTTTGAAATAAGGTTCCAGGCAGTTTTATTTATATTGATTTTACGTTTGTCTGGTAGGAGTTACTGTTCTATTACTGTGGATTTTGTCTTTTTGAATTAATCGTTTTCAAGTTGTTATCTTCTGTGTTACCACTAATATCAGGGTGTTAGTGAATAAGTGCGACAAACGTTCAGGGGGTGATTCTGCATGAAAAAATAATGACAGTTTGCTATATAACTTTTGTCCGCAAATGCTTCGTTTTCCGAAATACGGGGTAGAAGTTTTTCTTTTAATCTGACTATTCATTTATTGCTCTGAAACCGGTCGAGATATGCAAATGAAATTTGGTGAGTTTTAAGAAGTAGTTATTGTGCATTTTTTGACATGCAACTAAGAGTTTGATGTTCATTATTGGCGCGCATACGGATAATGATCTCAATGTTTTTGAAGAAAAAAATGGTACGCCACTGAGATATTTCAAATTAAAATATTTTTTGAATTTCTCGTTCAATTTGGGACAAAAAATCTCTGCTGCCGTTTTTTTGTATGGGGCGCCGTTTTTATGCAGAAAAATTAAACATCTTAATGCGTTTTTGTCACTACTTTAATACATGCGATGCTAGTAGGCTACTGTCAAACATTCTGTTAAATACGAATATTTCAACGAAATGTCAAATTAGCGTTTCTTCATTTTTAAGCTTTCAGTTTGGTATGACATTAATGATAATAAGTAATTAATTTTTTTTCATCGAAAAGAATAGAAAATTCTACAAATGCGGAATTGTCAGACATGCATTTTGTCTATGGTCGAAGTAATGGAAATGGTTGGCAAGCTCGACGATTGTATGCTGAGTCTGAGTCTTCACCAACGTTTGCGTGAAAATGGTACATTTAACAAACAAACAGCTGACTGCGGGCGGCCTCGAGAAGAACGAACTGTGCAACTAGAAGAAGTAGTTCTCGAGTTAATTGCGGAGTCACCTGAAACAAGTACTCGAAAAATCGCCAACATACTGAATGTAAGCAACTCCACTGTATTTAAACTTCTTAAAGAACAGCAATTGTATCTGTTTCATATTCAACGTGTGAAAGCTCTACTACCTAGAGACTTTTTTCCGCGCCTAGTTTTTTGCCATTGGATTCTCCATCAAATCGCTCGAATTCCTAATTTTTCAAATGGCGTTTTGTTTACTGACGAGGCTAATTTTGGACGAAGGTGTATACGAAATTTCCATAACAGTCACCTCTGGGCTGAGGAAAATCCACATGGAATCTTTGAAGCTCATTTTCAGCATCAGTTTTCAGTAAATGTATGGCTTGGGGTACTTGATGATCATTCAATCGGTCCATATATCCTCCCACAACGACTAACAGGCGACTGTTACCTCAATTTCCTACCGGAAGATAGATTAGATAGATAGATAGATTTTATTCTGATGCTTCAAAGTACACATATAGATTACAATGTTACCTCTTATGGAAAAAAAAATACAGTATCCAGTAACAACAATAATAAAAATTAATATAATCATACCATTGTATCCCTGGATTGATAGGAAATCATCTAAGCACTGCTGTGCTTGTGTTATGTTCTCCAGTATCAATCGAAGGAAAACACATCGAATGTTGAGTTGATTTAATTCGTGTGTCAGCTCAATTTATTGGATCGATAGGTGACATACAATTTTTTCTAAATTGATATTGTTTGCATTTATGAGTTTTTTAATTTCTCTCTTGAAAATAAATTTACTTTTAATATTTTTTACTTCGATTGGCATTAAGTTATACAATTTTGGGCCAATGAAAAAAATAAATATTTGTGCATGGCTTTTCGAAAACAGAGGTATATCTATAGAAAGGTTTGTGATTGATCGGGTTTGGTGCTGTTTATTAGTGTTAATTTTTGGTTCTATTTTTGAGTGCATGTGTAGTAGAGAATGGTAAATGAATAGTTTTTTTTTATATTGAATATATCTGCTTCTTCGTATAATAAAGTTGTTGTTGTAAAGAGTGACCTGTTCTTCTTGAAGAAATTCCTCTACAGCTGAGACAACACTTCTGGTTCATGCATGATGGTGCACCAGTCTATTTTAGCATAATTGTACGTAATCACTTAGATACAGTATATCCAAATCGTTGGATAGGTAGGGGAAATACGAAACATTGGCCTGCTCGACCTCCGGATTTAAATTCCCCAGATTTTTGCATTTGGGGATTTCTCAAGTCATTAGTTTATTCCACTCCCGTCGAAAATGTTGACGACCTGAGGAATCAAATTATAGCCGGCTGTGAGACAATAAGAAATACACCATGAAGAGTTGAATCTTGTATCACGTCTGAGGGAGTTCATTTTGAACATTTGTTGTAGCTTTGCGCCTATTCATTTATCAGTGTTATTTTGTGTTATTGTTCTGGTTTAACGTTATTGTATTGGATAGTTCTTGATAATTTATTAAAGAAATGAAAAATACGCGTTAAGATGATTAATTTCTTTGCATAATAACGGCACCCCATACGAAAAAATGGAACACATTTTTGTTACAAATTGAACGGGGAATTCAAAAATAATTTTCAATTTGAAATATCTCAGTGGCGTACCATTTTTTTTCTTCAATCAAATTGAGATCATAACCCGTATGCGCGCCAATGATGAACATAAAATTCTTAGTTGCATGTCAAAAAATGCGCAATAACTACCTTTCAAAATTCACTAAATTTCATTCGCATATCTCGACCGATTTCAGAGCAATAAATAAATAGTGAGTTGTTAAGAAAACTTTAACACGAAGCATTCACGGACAAAAGTTATATAGCAAAGTGCCATTATTTTTTCATGCAGAATCACCCCTGAAGTTTCTCGCACTTATTCAGTAACACCCTGTATTTTCTTTGATATAGCTTATTCTATTTGGATTTTCTTGTCTTGTTCTCTCGATGTAGTGTTTGAGCAATTCGATGTCCTCTCTTTGGTTGATAGACAGATCGTTTGTGAAACTAATTTCAGTTCCTTTCCAATTTGCTAAAGAATGACTTGAATTCTACTTTCACCGGACAATTGAACCGTTTTCTCAAACAGTAGAAATCATTCACTTCATTTTCTTCCATATTAATTTCAAGTAGACTATTCAATTCAGTTGTAAGATACTCCAGGGTGATATCACTATGTGATTGTTTCATCCAAAAATAACGATATTATTTTTTTGTTCTCAACTTTATTTTTCAGTTCTATATTTTCGCTCTCTAGATATTTAATTTTTAACACACGAAACCAAAAAGGAGGAGATTCTCTAGTCGACCCGTATATTTTTTTTCCATAATTTTTTTTTATGTATGATCACGCATAACTTTTAACTGAGGTGTTTGATTCTGATAATTATTTTTTCAGTGGATAGGGTGTACTTCGAAGGTGGTCCCATTTGAATTCAAACGATGAAATCCTCCCCTAAGGGTAGCAAAATGAAGGATATTGATCACTCACCCTCTGAATTCTGGTCCGTTAACCGATTCTATCAGGCATAACTTTGTACTGGGTTCTTCGATTTGGATGATTCTTTTTTTGATAGATAGGGTATACCTTATATTTAGATTTCGGATGGAATTATAGAAAAATAGGGGATGATTGATTTTTCACTTATGAACATTGGCACACACATACGTAGTTGACAATGACAGATCGCTACTGACATTATTTCTGTACCACATCCGCCAAAACCATCATATTCTATGAGACGATGGAATGATATACAAAGTAATGAAATAAACTAACCAGAACAACAAAAATAATTTATATTACAACAAATAGTAAAAGTAGATAATCATATTATTTAACTGGTAATAGTTGAAGTAAGGTGGGTGAGTGAGTATTTTGGAAGTAATTTAAAAACAAGTAGATAGTAATCAGTATATTTTAGCCATACAAAATTGAAAAATAAAAAGTTTTTAACAAAAAATTAAACCGATGAAATACGGAACTGAAAAGTAAAAAATAAAATAAACCTTCCTAGTCTCAGTAACTAAGCTCCTAAACTAATGTAAGTAAATAATTTTGAGTCGACGCCAAACAAACAATCAACGAACATCATTAAATTACTTCAAAAAAATTATCAGAATGTCACCGCGTAACTCGATGCCATCATTTTACGCCTTACCTAATTCATTTGCTTGTTTGTTTGGCGCCGACTCAAAATTAGTTACTTACATTGGTTTAGGAGCTTAGTTACTGAGACTAGGAAGGTTTATTTTATTTTTCACATTTCAGTTCCGTATTTCGTCGGTTTAATTTTTTGTTAAAAAGTTTTTAATTTAGTTCAATTCTTCAATTTTCAATAGCAATCTTGTCTCACTAGCGTTAATAGCCCTTTTATACCAATCAATATAATATTCCAGTTGGAAAAATGTGATTGGAATTGTCGCTTCACCCGGATGCAAATAGTTATTCAATGCTCAAAGTTATAGGCGAAATACTTTGCCAGTAGTTCATGCTGCAGCTACGAGCAACTGAACAAAAAATAACTTATTAGCAATTCATAAAGAATTTCGATCAGAAACTCATCGAAACGAACTTTCTCCGTCTTAATACCCTTCCAGTTCATAGGGCACAATTATTTTCGAGTCATCCAGCTGGACATAGATGAAAAGTTTTCCATCCGCACTGGAAATAGCATCGAATGCCGAAAAAAAACTACATTAAACTCAAAGGGGAGGTCTCAAAAGGCATAAAGTACAAGGATAAAAGAGTGCATCCAGTAATTTCCAATGGAAATGCGCACTCCACAAAATGGATATTTCAACCAACATTTCATAAGAATTGCCGACGGTGGAGTATTCCGGTGCATAATCAAAGGAACTTTGCAGTTCCACTTTTATGCATTAAGGGAAGTAATACGACAATGAGTGGAACGCATGTAAAGTACTTGTATGCTTTGTTTCCACCAGTTCTTATGATATATTCCAAATAAGACTCTGGAACTTTGAAAACTAGTATTCGACTTGGTGTGAAAAATTATTTTTATCAGAATGACTTTGCGAATTTTCTATAGAAAATTCTGATTAATATGGTGTTGAAATCGGGAAAAGCCTGCACTCAGATGTAATTCCAGAGAAAGTAATTGAAGTTACAAAATTATAAAATACTCAGCCACTTTGAATTCATAGTGAACTGAAAGTCAAATGCAACAACAAGTACCTTCCATTGCCGGTCAAGTTCTCCTGATATTTTTACTCATGGTGAATAAAGACGATTTATTTTTATTGAAGTGAAACTTCTTAACGCACGCTCGACTTGGAGAGTAAGCTGGTGAATGCGTGACGAGAGCGTTACGAAAAGTGTGATCGGGCGAGGCGAACGGTCTCGACAAAGGTGAGTGCGTATCTCATACTAGTAGCTGGAGTCGTAGCGTCATATGCAGCGTTCCTTTTTCCTTGTCTATTTTCTCCCTCTACTTATACGCGGCATTCTACTCTCGACATTGGGGCGAGTATGATTCTCTGTCCTTTTCTTGTCTCTCTCTCTCTCTCTCTTTCTCCTTGTTACTCTTCCGTATTTCGGCCCCGCGTTTCTACATTTTATTTCAGCTAATTTTCAAAATAGGATAACATAAAATTCAACTAATACGTAAATAATAGAATACTTTTTAATTGTAGAGGTTTACCATTACAAATAATTGGTGATTTCGGGATTGAACATGACAATAATCAAATGGAAGTTGATGATGAAAATCCCACTATAGATCATGTACAAAAACTGAGACAAATTACAATCATATATATATATATATATATATATATATATATATATATATATATATATATATATATATATATATATATATATATATATATATATATATATATATATATATATATATATATATATAAATTTACATCTATAACCCCCTCCGTATCTTTTGAACGGGTATACTTATAATAATGAAATTTGGAGGGTGGAAATAAACGGATGTAGGCTTCTCAACTGGTCATAACAGGTGACGCAATAGTCATAAATGACGTCACAAGGCCACTGTGACCAATAATTTTAAATGGGACCCTATGGCAAGTGACAGCTCGTTTGAAAGGTATTGACAATACCTATTCAGACATACCAATTTCGTTTGGGTTTCGGCTGATTTTGATTGATAAATTGAAGAAATACGAAAATTATAGTTTCGCATTTAATTAATAAAGATTTTAAAGTACGCCTCTGGTTAATTGACAAAAAGGTTGACGTTTTTTAATTCTCTACTTGTCAAAAGTGTTTATACCTTGAAAATTTACCTAAGCTATTGTTTAACGAGACGTTTAAGTGTTTACATAGGCAAAATGGTACGTACTGTAGCCGACAAAGTAGCAGCTATCTTAATAATTGGTGAATGTAGAAACAATTTCCATGCAGCGGAACGACTGTTTAATGAGAGGTACCCCGATCGCCCTATATCGAGGGTTTATTTGAGGGAGCTTCTTCGGAAGTTTGAAGCATCAGGTAGTGTTCAAGATGCCAAACGATCTGGTCGACCAACAATTAGTGATGACAAAAAAATTGACATAATTGGAGAAATGGTAGTAAACCCTACTTCTTCCACAGCCCAAGTTGCGTCTATCTGTTAAGTCAGTCAAAGGGCAGTACATAGGGTGTTGGCTAAAAACAAATTTCATCCATACAAATTAAAAATGGTGCACCAACTTTCAGATGATGACCCCGACCGAAGACTAGAATTCTGTGAAACTATGTCCAATAAAATGAACCAACAACCAGGCTACATACAGACAATTTGTTTTAGTGACGAAAGTACTTTCTTTCTCAATGGAAATGTTAACACTCAAAATGTGAGGTATTGGAGTGACACAAATCCTCAAATCTTTCGTGAAAAACATACTCAATTTCCAGAAATAGTAAATGTTTGGGCAGGTATTTTGGGAAACCACATAGTTGGGCCTCTTTTTCTCAATGCTAACTTAACCGTTGAATTGTATCTGGAGATGTTACAAAATGATATTGAGTCGTTAATTCTTGAAATTCTAGAAGATAATCCAGATGAATTCGACAACTTGGAAATAACGTTTCAACAAGATGGTGCTCCTGCACACTATTACGGTGCAGTAAGACGTTACCTAGATGAAGAATATCGTGGTAGATGGATTGGACGACGAGGTTCGATCGAATGGCCAGCTCGGTTACCGGACCTTACACCATTAGATTTTTTTCTATGGGGGGTACTTGAAATCTAAGGTTTACGCTACAGCACCTGACAGTATTGCCATCCTGAAACAACGACTTGTTGAAGAATGTAGGGCAATTTCCGCTGACACACTGGGACGAGTACGACAAGAGTTTAGCAATAGGATGCATTACTGCCAGGAAGTAGATGGAGCACATTTTGAACACTTATTATAAGAACTGGTTCTTAAATCTTTATTAATTAAATGCGAAACTATAATTTTCGTATTTCTTCAATTTATCAATCAAAATCAGCCGAAACCCAAACAAAATTGGTATGACTGAATAGGTATTTTCAATACCTTTCAAACGTGCTGTCACTTGCCATAGGGTCCCATTTAAAATTATTGCTCACAGTGGCCTTGTGACGTCATTTATGACTATTGCGTCACCTGTTATGACCAGTTGAGAAGCCTACATCCGTTTATTTCCACCCTCCAAATTTCATTATTATAAGTATACCCGTTCAAAAGATACGAGGGGGGGAGGGGACTTTTGACTAGCACTGTATATATATATATATATATATATATATATATATATATATATATATATATATATTATTTTTTTATTTCTTGAATCCTTGGTATATTGTTACTAGGGGTTTATTGGGCTTTGGATTCTTAGTAAAGCGGAAGACGTTTAATAGAAGGACGTTTCGTCCTCAGCTGGGGACTTTTTCAATTTATTCTGTGAATAATGGGGGCCATTTTTGATTTGTTTTTTCGTAAATAATTTACATAACTTATGGATATAACCAATTTGGTACTTCACTTCCCAATTTATGATGCCTAGGTACGTACCAAATTGGTTATATCCATAATTTATGTGAATTATTTACGAAAAAACAAATCAAAAATGGCCTCCATTTTGAAATCCCCAGCTGAGGACGAAACATCTTTCTATTTAACGTCTTTCGTTTTACTAAGAATCCAAAGCCCAATAAACCCCTAGTAACTATATTTATATATATATATATATATATATATATATATATATATATATATATATATATATATATATACGGTTAGCACTTTTCTCTGAGGGCTATGTCTATTAAATTCGTTCCATTTTGTTTTTAACAGTCCCCTCGATATTACTTTCTTTCATATTTATATTTCTGTACTCGGATGTCACGCAGGTAGCTATAGCTGCCTCCGTGGTGACGTTGGTTGTTGCCCTGGAATTCAGGGTCTGCTGAACGAAATCACAAATGAGAGGCTGGCTTCTGTTTGTTGACGCCGTTGATTTGTCGTTTTCTACCAAGTGTTGTTCATCCTTGCACTTCTCCACCGTACTGATGATCCCAACAAACATTATAGGTAAAATTTACGTCATTTCGACCTTCGAATAGGTCAGCGCCCTAATTGGTGAAGGTAATTATTACGTTATAATCACCTTAAATTTACCATTATGGGGAAAAAAATGGAGGTAATTCAGAAGTCGAAATTTGGGAAATTAAGACATTTTTCCTTATGAGTTGAAGGCATAAATAGGTAAAATTGCCTCCAGACTAGTCGACTGATGGTAAAAATGTAGTCATTTTTACCTATTTCAGGTTATAAACACTGTAATAAAACAAACAACAAACCATGGCAGGTTAGAAGAAGATGATAAAAGTTTACTCTATATTGTGTATCTTAACCTACATGCTTATTCGTGAAAGCTTTGAAGTTGACATGAACATGGCGTATGAAGAAAGAACCGTCAATAAACGTATAGCAGAGAATGCAATACGTGATGGTTTCGGATTCACACCTAGTTGTGATTTTATTTGCGATACAAACTTTTCTGTGATAATGTTGATTTTTACTCGTCTAAAACAAGTGGGCCCATCAAATTATTAAATTTGTATGAAAAAAAAAACATTAATTTAGGTCTACTTTCACAACTTTTTCCATCAAACACTTCAAAAACTGATTTTATAGATGAAGTATGTGTATACATATCATATTCACCTATTTTTTGACTACCATTGATTAAAATGTGGTCGATGCGAGAAAATTATGTATTATTTTTACAATGGCGGAAACGGTTCAAACCGAAAAATATGGCGTAGGTTCCATATGGGCCCTATATGTCGAAATTCCTTAAAATTTTAATTTGTTCAAAGTGAAACTAACCTTTATTCCTGACTTTGAAGTCCATTCTCCTTATCTTGGAATTTTAGACCCTATCACATTGGGTCATATGAAATACAAGTTCTCTGGAGGATTGCGAATCGTGGATAATAAATTCATATTTTACTTATTCTATGTTCTGTGCAGAAACACTCAAATGTCAATACGGGGTGAAAAAATCAATATTTTTTGCTAATGTTAATGGTAAAGCCAAGTAACCTATAGTTACTCAGAGAAATGGATATAGACTACAAAACCCTGTAATGAGTGTTTATTCTTAAATTAAATATCAAATCCAATAATGTAATGTTGATAATAGTACGCGATATTTATATTTCAGTGCACATCTTCCCAGAATAGAAACCATGATTAATGTTATGGTCTAATGAGGGAATCTCTTTCCGAAGAGAAATAGCCAATCATAACATTTTGAATATGAAATGGTGTGTTGTGATTGGCTGAATAATTTTGATTTGACATTTCTGCGTTCCGCATGGGTGCCCGGAAATATACAATTTATCAGCGAACTGAGTGGAAAATGATGGCTCTGATCTCTGGACATCGGAAAGTATAGGATGGTTTCGGAATATATTTTCATTTGTTCTCATTCTGGCAGCTAATCGATAATAGTTGGTGGTATACCTGTATGGTTTACTAACTCTATTCGAATTTTTGCTCGGCATTTTATAGATTTCTAAAATTTAGGGCACAATAAAAAAATTAAAGGAAGTAAATTGTATCATGTCATCCTCATCTGAATCGACTTGGTCTTTAATATCTGGTGATAGTCTAAGTTACTTTGAGGATTTTATTTTAGGTAACTTTGACTTCGTTGTAGACATTTAGTCTGATTAGACAAATATTGTGGTAATCTCGCTCTCATTGTAGAGCAGTAGGTATAAACTAGGTCAAGAAATGTCCAGGCAACTCCTTCAACTTAATCGGTGCCAAAATAGGTAATAAAGAGTATATAGTAGACCTGTTCACTGACTTGTCAATTCCCTGACTATATGAACATACATGAGGTAATAATTAGGTAAATATTCACCAGAAGGTTTTTCCTAAGAGTTCCAAGTATTTTGAAGACATTTTGCTGGTTACCTTTAGGTGAAATTTAACCTAGTAAATAACTCTATCAACCCAAGAGACTGTGAAGGTATATTTGGAGTCCATAACAAGTAATGTCATACTACGCACTACGCCTATTAAGTTTTTGGTTTTTGAAGGAGATTTGGTGGTCTCAATTATGGTTTTTATAACTCCAATTATAACTTTGGAGTTAGTTAGTACTTGGAGGTGAAATATTTGGTCAGAAATGGGTGAATTCGGACTTCTTGAAGCCGCTCTACCCCACTGCTTGGTATAATTTTCCTATAATGTTAGTTGGGGAGGGCCGAGAGCCCGAAACACGTGTCTACGGTTAGCACTTTTCTCTGAGGGCTATGTCCATTAAATTCCTTCTATATATATATATATATATATATATATTCTCTAGTTTCTTGACCACATATATATTTTCTTCAAATTCTTGGTATAAAGGTCTGATTCAGTCAATTCATATAGTTTTTCTTAACGACGTTTCGACATGGTATTTGTCATCATCAGGTTAAAACACTAAAATAAAAATATGGAGTTTGAGACATATTCAACTTAACACAATATTGAAATGTATGCACTAAAATAATTCTTGAAAAACATATGGTTCGAAATACATGTCATTTTACTCAATATAAAAATATTTGTATTATTTATGAGTATTCACTTACAAATTATTTTATTTGAGTTTTGCGTTCGCATCGTACGAACGTTATTGTGGGAGTGTGACCTGCGTCGAAGTTATCGGGAATGGTTTGTTTATTTTTCATGCATTTTTACCCTCTTTATAAGTAGTACATGGGATTGTTTATATTGAGTTCTAATATATGAGCCGGACTGTATTTTTTTGGCAGCATGTAAAGATCAGTTTTCATTATGATTACTTTAAACATCCGAGAATTTGAAGAAAATATATATATATATATATATATATATATATACATATAGACGGAGCTATAGAAGTTTTACTTCAGTCGTGTGGCCTAAAGCACACTCGTTTTTATTTCGACATTAAGATGTTTCAACAAGTTTGCACAAATTTAATTTAAGGATGTTGGGAATCTGCAGATCATCCTCGAATATATCTGGACATCATAGCCGGGAACAAAGACCTTTCCAAATGACCTTTTAGAAATCATTTTGAAGTGTAACTACTCTTGTTCTTCAGTTTAATAATCATTTTAAATGGTGCATCAGAGTTTTTGCTATCAGAATACTATGGTTGGAAAGAATTTTGAGTAGATTGATGCCGCTTTAGAAGGATGATTTCAGATGACTCATATGGGCAATCTTATTGAGTTTTCTTTGATATAACATTCCTAGATGGCGTATTTGTTTCATCACTTGGATGTTCTGGTCGCAACTTGGGAGTATAGTTCGCTTTCTTCGAAGGCGAATTTTTGTAGACGATTATCAATTGTTGTTAGATTTAGTTTTGTTTACAATTATTTGTTCAATGCTCAATAAGAATAATGGGAGATGCACCCTGGCTACGATTTTTTAACCGACGAAACCAAAAAGGAGGAGGTTTCCTAGTCGACCCGTATATTTTTTTTTTCCATCATTTTTTTTTATGTATGATCACGCATAACTCTTTACTGAGGCGTCCAATTCCAATTATTCTTTTTTCAGTGGATATGGTGTACTTCGAAGGTGGTCCCATTTGAATTTCAAAGATGAAATCCACCCCTAAGGGTAGCAAAATGAAGGATATTGATCACTCACCCTCTGAATTCTGGTCCGTTAACCGATTCTATCAGGCATAACTTTCTTTGTACTGGGTTCTTCGATTTGGATGATTCTTTTTTCAATAGATAGGGTATACCTTATATTTAGATTTCGAATGGAATTATATACCCTTACGGGTAGAAAAATAGGGGATAATTGATTTTTCACTTATGAACATTGGCACACACATACGTATTGACAATGACAGATCGCTACTGACATTATTTCTGTTCCACAACCGTCAAAACCATTATATTCTATGAGAGGATGGAATGATATACAAAGTAATGAAATGAACTAACCAGAACAACAAAAATAATTTATATTACAACAAATAGTAAAAGTAGATAATCATATTATTCAACTGGTAATAGTTGAAGTAAGGGGTAAGTAAGTTTCTTGACATGTTTTTTGAGTAACCTTCCACAGTCTGAAGATGAAAATATAATCAGGAAAATCTATACAAGTGTAGAAAGGGCAAACTGACTAGTTCACCCCGATAAGATATTGCGTTCACCAAATTATATTTCCTATAGAAAAATGATTCAATTTGTCAATAACTTGCCGTTTTCTGAATTTGCCTATCAAATTTTTTTTTTTTTAAAATTCAAAAGATACTTCTCTATATAGTTTTTGCTTGACGTTTCGGGGACTATATCTGCCCCCGTTCTCAAAATCTTCTAAATCTCCTTTAATTGGGTAAGTAAGTATTTTGGAAGTAATAAAAAAACAAGTAGGTAGTAATTAGTATATTTTAGCCATAAAAAATTGAAAAATAAAAACTTTTTAACAAAAAATTAAAACGACGAAATACGGAACTGAAAACTAAAAAATAAAATAAACCTTCTTAGTCTTAGTGACTAAGCTCCTAAACTAATGTAAGTAACTAATTTTGAGTCGGCGCCAAACGAACAATCAACGAACATCATTAAATTACTTCAAAAAAATTATAAGAATGTCACCGCGCAACTCGATGCCATCATTTTACGCCTTACCTAATTCATTTGCTTGTTTGTTTGGCGCCGACTCAAAATTAGTTACTTACATCAGTTTAGGAGCTTAGTTACTGAGACTAAGAAGTTTTATTTTATTTGTTACTTTTCAGTTCCGTATTTCGTCGTTTTAATTTTTTGTTAAAAAGTTTTATACGATACGGTTTATCACTGATTTGAGTTTGAACGTCAAAGTAGAAGTAGCGGTTTGTACTCAAAATATTGATTTTACAGGAAAGCTAATTGAAAAATCTCAATTTATCATTCATAGAACAATTCAAGGAAAACCAAGCATTCGATCAGCTAGAAGATACAATTCCACACGAAAGCATGTGGGATTGAGAAAACTAACAAGTCGGTGGATTCAGCTTGTGATGTAGAATTAATTGAACCAATCAGTACGAGGAAGCTGCAGAGCCTGTGTCATCTGATCCGAAGAGCCGTATATGAATGATTGGAAAATATCATAAAAGGGAAAATATAAGGAAAAGAAAGAAAGTAAGAAGTAGTATATCTCGGTTGATCAATCTGATATCTAATATCAATTTTGAGAAGTCATCAGGATTATCAGAAGTATAATCTGTTGAAGTATAGTCTTGAAAATATTTCTATATTTGTGAGACAGAAGTTTCTGACGAAAAGTATATTTTCAGAATAACACACGTAGTCTACTCGACAAGTTGAAAATGGTCTAAGATAGAGATACTGCTCTTAAAATTATGTGTGATAGCTCATTGGATCCGGAATAACGCCTAGAAAAATGTGCCAAAAGCGTGTATTAGTACATAAAAAATTGCAAAAGTTATAAACAATTGAAGATGAAAAAAAAAATGGCATTTCGTTTTTTGCCAATATTTCATGAACTATTGATATTTAAGAAATTTCAAAAAAGGATTCTGAAAGAGGAGGAACTTTCCAATGAAAAAGTCCCAGCTCCGGAACTCTATCTCCATTATTTATAATTTTAATTTAACGCTGAAAATGGGTCGCCGAGCGACACTTTAGGCTGCGCGCGCGGCGTCAAAAGCGAGTACGACACATTAATTAATTTATTTGAGGTATTAAATATTTTTTTTGAATTTGAAAAAATTATGGTGCATTCGGAACACTATGAATGATTTATTCCCGTTGGAAATTTTACTAAAAGTTTGTTTTACAACAAGTTAAACGATTGTTAACTAACAAAATTTTCTCAAACTTCTCTCTTAATTGTAAATGAAAAAAATTTTTCAAATAATTCTCGTAAAAATGTTTCGCCTCGTAGAGCCTTTCTTATATACATACTCAACAAGATCACGCCATAAAAGTAAAAAAACTATTCATACTTTGTTTATAATAATTTTTGTACTTGAACAAAAACAAAAAAATCCAAGTAATATTGTTGAAAACAATTTTTTTTCTCAATCATCATATTATCGTTCTTCATCAATACAAGATATGAATTGATTTGCAAAAAATTCCCGCCATTTGTTGATCAATTTTTTATAAACAAATTGATTATTTCAATATTTTTGAAATTTTTTTTTCCACAACTTCATTATATTACAAATGTTATGATTTTTGAAAAAAAAAAAATTCTAAATAACAATTTTTAATTGTTTATAATAATTTTTTTTATATTTTTATTGTTTAAATAATAAGTTGGGATTTTTTTTCTTCAAAAAATCATAATTGACAGTTCTCTATGGAGTAACAAAAAACAATTTTTTTTATCAACAATTCCATTATTTATTAACTTTTTATTTTCATGGGCGATGCTCTTCTGAAATATCAACAATCGTTCCTGCTTTGGCAGTCTCTTCGAGATTAACCCGTCGAATTCAGTCATCACACCCCTTCGTGGTCACTTTGGAGACCTGCAGAACATCACTTTCCAAAGACTCGTTCATCCAACGAACAGCGAGGCTTTGGAACTCATTGCCTAGGGAGGTGTTCCCCGAGGCATACAACCTTCAGAAATTTAAGAAGAACACCAACTCCTACCTTCTTTCCCTAGGTAACAAACAAAAATTATTTATTAATAGGATTTACAAAAACAACCATAAAAAAAAAAAAAAAAACAATTTGTTATAAACAAATTTTTAACTTTGTTTGATTTTTTTTCTGGAACTTCTAGGATTTACAAAAACAACCATATACAACAAAGTATTGAAAAAAAAAATTCCCAATTTTTCCCAATTCCAATTCCCAAAGTACAATAAAAAATTGGTTTTTTTTCCATACTTTGTTATAAATGGTTGTTTTTGTAAATTTTGGAAGCTTCAGAAAAAAAATCTAACAGAGTTAAAAATTAATTTATAACAAATTGGTAAGTTAATAAACAATGGAATTGTTGATAAAAAAAATATTTTTCTGTTACTTCATAGAGGACTGTCAATTATGATTTTTAGAAAAAAAAACTCAAATAATTATTTAAACAATAAAAATATAAAAAAAAAGATTATAAACAATTAATTATTGTTATTAAGAAAAAAATTTGTTTTTTAAATTTCATATTAATAATAAATGAATTTTGGATTTTTTATTTAAAAAAGGGAAATTTTTTTTGAACAATTTATATCTTGTATTAATAAAAAAACAAATTATTTAAAAAAAAAATTTCTTAACAACATTACTTGGATTTTTTTGTTTTTGTTCAAGTACAAAAATTATTATAAAGTATGAATATTTTTTTAACTTTTATGGCCTGATCTTGTTGATAATGTATTTAAAAAAAGCTCCACGAAGCGAAAAACTTTTACGACAATTATTTCAACATTTTTTTTCATTTACAATTAAGACAGAAGTTCGAGAAAATTTTGTTAGTCAACAATCGTTTAACTTGTTGAAAAATTAACGTTAAGTAAAATTTCCACCAGGAATAAATTATTCATAGTGTTCCGAATACACCATGATGTTTTCAAATTTGAAAAAACATATTTAATACCTTAAATAAATTAATTAATGTGGCGTACTCGCTTTTGACGCCGCGCGAGCAACCTAAAAATGTCGCTCGGAGACCCATTTTCAGCGTTAAATTAAAATTATGAATAATGGAGATAGAGTTCCGGGAGTTCTTTATTGGAAAGTTCCTCCTCATTTAGAATCTTTTTTTGAAATTTCTTAAATATCAATAGTTCATGAAATATTGGCAAAAAACGAAATGTCATTTTTTTTTTCATCTTCAATTGTTTATAACTTTTGCAATTTTTTATGTGCTGATACACGCTTTTGGCACATTTTTCTAGGCGTTATTCTGGATCCAATGAGCTATCACACATAATTTTAAGAGCAGTATCTCTATTTTAGACCATTTTCAACTTGTCGAGTAGATTAACGTTCATTCAAACGAAAACTTTAATCAATACTTGCTTGTCTGACTGACATCCCATATATACCGGGTAAATTTTGTTTACTACAAAAAAAATGTAAAATCAATAATTTCGACATAATTCACCTTCCAATATCAAATGGGTTTAAAATAGCGATATTTCCACCATCCTGTATATCACCACTTCTACACAATTCACTCGTCTCTCAATTTCGACGATGAACCCATGACCTTACTTCAGTATCAAGTCAAACACACATAAACTATAATGAAGTACAACCTGCCGCTACTCCTTCTGCAAATATTTTCTGCTGCTAATAACATGGATAAACCAACCCGGGCACGATGATAATGCTCCAAGTTGCTGTAAACATATGCTCACGTTTGTAATTTATGACATATTTGCCCACTGCTTGGGCGAGTTCGGTGTTTTTGAGCTTGTAGCCTAGCTTTTAACATGCTCTTTAAGGGCAAAACAACTTATAAATCTTGATCCCGGAAAGGGTAACTTTCTAAGTGGCGCGAAACGAAGAGTATTTTTGAAGAAGGTCATAGAGAGCTTCCTAGTTGTTGTTTGTTTGCTGAGTTTGTGCTCTTGAAATAGACATAAATATTTTTGGAAATAATACAGGGGTTCTGATAGTAGATTAATTTATTCGAATATTTCATTGCGGATAAAGCTCTCATGTGATTCACATGTAAGGCTCCTGGATCATTCTTATGTTGTTTATACCATTTTTCTTATTTTCACTTACTGAAGTTGATATCATTGCAATTATACTTAATTTTTGCTCTCAAAGTTTTCCAAAACAATACCATAACACAACGCACGAAATGTTTCAAATTCGAACATAACCATAGAATTTGCAGAAATCAAATGGTATGACTAACTTGTTCTGGCCCACACGAAGAACAGTTTTGTAAAAATATTAAGTACCAAGATGCAATAATTGTATTTTTTCAAACACTAACCATCAAACTAACCACAAACAGCTTCTGATGAAAATTGTCAAATTTATAAATACCACCAAAATCAACTTGACAATGAAATTGACTATGGTTACTGAATAATATCAGAAGTTTAATAATAATTAAAAAAAAAATGGTCGGAATGACATTGAAGATATCATAGACCAAATGAAAAACATGGATATTAAAATTAATGAATACCAACAATTTAAAAAACCAATTAGTCAGTAGCCTAAAAATTCTTTATAAGAATGCTCGTTCAATATAAAATAAAATGGAAGAGATTGAAGTTATAATTAATACTGTTGGAGCAAATATTGTAATCATCTCTGAAACCTGGATAAACGAAGAAGAGGAAATCTATATCAATTTCAAGAACTCCAGTGCTGTTCATTCGTCAAGACCTACCCGAGGAGTCGGTACAGGAATTTTCGTGAAGAAGAACATAGATTTCGAAATTACTAAAAAGGATTGTGAGAACTCTTATATTGAAATTAAGTAAAAAAATCTCAATATTCCAATTTGCGGTAAATCCCCAAATGAAAATGTAAGAACTTTCCTTAATATTTCAGATGCTAAACTTCGAAATGTTTGTAATAACAAACAAAATTGTTTTGTTTTCGGTGATATCAACATAGACATCTTAAAATACAATGAACACACTAATCTTTTTTCGTGACATATGCAATTCAAATAATTTCAAAATTATAAATAGCTAAATTCCTACAAGAGACTTTAATAATAAGGTATCATTAATTGATCACATTCTAAGCAATTTCTATAATAAATGTGCAATATCTATTATAAATCACTTATAGCACTAGTGATCATAAATTACTAGTTACCGAAATCAGTACGAATAAAAACTTCTCAAAAAATTAATTCTATTCCAGCACTTTTACTATTTTTGATAAGAATAAACTTGAAAAAATCCTGAAATTAATACACGAAAAATTAAAAAAAAATGACGAACCAAATAAAATTTAAAACGATATACTGACCGCGTTTGAAAATTGTTCCCGTAAAAAAATCGTAAACATAGGAAAAGACTCAAATCTCTAGTTCAATGAGAATATCTCCAAACTAATTAAACCCCGTGATAAATTCTATTACGAAAAAAAATATAATCCTACCCAATTGTTTATTGATTCGTATGATAATTATAATAAATTAGTTAAATTAAGTGTTGAAGATGCAAAAAACGAATATTATAAACATTATATATTTGGCTAAATCTTATCAGTGGTTGGAGATCATCTTCCTAGATCTTCTACTGAAATCGTCAAGCGGCGATGATGTTGGGTGAATAGGTATGGGGTCTCGACGGCCATTGATAACTACGTTCGATTTTCGATTCATTCCAACATTCACATTAAATTATGGAAGTAAAGTATTCGTGAGTGTGTCGATTCCTATGGCCTCGGTAGCTCAGTGGTTAGAGTATATGTCTAGAAAACATAAGGTCGTGGGTTCGAGTCCCACTTGAGGATGATTTTTTTCTTCAATTCAATAATCTGTCCATTATGCCACGAATTCCTTCTTCATGATTTCTCTCGGACAATAATTTCCCACTTTAACATTATAAACAAAAATTCACCAAAGCTACTACAAAATCAGTTGAATGAACTGTTTGTTATATAATAAATCAAGACGCTATGATGGAATTACATATATCTCGAAAAATGGAAAAAAGATTAGTAACCAACAAGAAATTTGTGAAGAGTACAATGATTATTTCATTAATAGTTGTCATCGGGTTTCATGGCCAAAAGAGAAATTTCAATTGAATAAAAATTTACTCAATATTTTTGAGATCCACCGAATCTGAGGAAGTAGAAGAAATAATCAGTCAACTTGATACAAGAAAAGCTCCGGGATTCGATAATATCACTACAAACATTGTCAAAATGGCAATATCAGAATGTGCACCAATAATGAGTAAGTTAAATTCAACTTTCTCAACAGGCTCAAATAAAAAATTGCCAAAGTTAGCCCTATTTTCAAAACGGGTAAAAAAGAGCAAATGGGGAATTATAGACCAATTTCTATTCTTTCGGTACTATAAAAAATTATAGAAAAAGCAGTACATTGTAGATTATTGGAATATCTCGAAAAATCAGATTTATTGTTCAATGGACAATATGGGTTTCAATAATCAAGTGATACTGAATCAGCTGTTCTAGATGTTATCACTGAACTCCATCTAGATATAGATTCAGACAAAAACTTAGGTATATTGTCATCGGATCTTCGAAAAGCATTCGATTGAGTAGATCCCAAAACTTATTTATCAGACAGGAAACAGTTTGTATATATGAGAGAAAAGTACAGTTCACAGCAAACAGTTTTATGTGGTGCTCCTCAGGGGTCCATTTTGGGACTGGTACTTTTCCTTTTATATATAAATATATATATATATATATATATATATATATATATATATATATATATATATATATATATATATATATATATAATATATTATATGTATCGTATAGTTCAGGGACACTTTTTCGAGCGAACGTATGTTTTGGGGACATTTAGTGACTCTGAGGACAGGCCTCAAAAAAATTCTATGTCCAACGTTATTTTCAGGCACATTTGTATACTTTTAGAACAGTACATATTTTGAGTACTGTGCCTGAATTTTTGTTAACTTTTCCGGGACAGATCTTGTAATTTATATAATTTATAATGTATATCAGAGCTGTCTTCAAAATTTGTACATTTCTAAGATGAACAGATAATATTTTGAAATCCGGTACTCTAATTGTCTATATATATTTTCGGGACTGACTTTGAAATTTACATTATTTATAATTTATATCAGGACTGTCTTCAAAATTTGTACATTTCTAAGAAAAACAGCTAGATATACATATTTTGAGAAATGTTAATAAATCTACTTCCTCAAACTTTAATCAGAGTTAAAAGTTAGAATCATGATTTTTCGTCAATTTTATAAATTTTCGAGAGAAACAACCAATTTCATCGAAAAATGCTACTATATTTTTTGTAGATCATTTTATTTTCTACAAATTATTTTCCATTAATTATTCGAAATTTCTGAGGGAGGGAGGGAGTCATTTATCAATCAATTGAAAGCACCCAGGATACTATTTTCATAAAATAATTCACATAAAAGTAAAAATAACTCATAGTCCCTAAGAAATTTTGAAAAATTAATGAAAGATAATTTGAAGAAAGTAGAGTGATCTGTTTTATCCGAATAAAACTTCAGAACTCAAAATTTTCCAAGGTTATTATAAAAGTATAAAGAAAATGCGACAAATTCAATAGTAAATCTATAAATGTAGACCTGTCGCTGATTTATAACCATTTCTCGTACTTCCATTATAATTTTCCATTTTGTAAATTAATTAATTAATTACGATCACAATTACAAGCTAATTAATTTTTTTTACAACTGGTTTTACTGTATTTTTATAAATATCAGTTATTAATTTATTAAAATTTTACATTTTTACATTATTGTGATTACTAATCACAAGATTGAAAAATACAGAAAAAAAAATTATTACAATTATTATAAGTTATATTACTAGCCTTCGAATGGTATTGACTAAAATTAATTTACAGTAATAGTTACCATCACAATCGTAAAATTTACTATCAAGACAGTAATGGTTACCATTTTGTAAATTAAAAAAATTCTAATGGTTGCTACTACTATTATCGTGATGATAATTATTACCATAAATTAATTTCAGTTAATAACACTCCAGGGTTAGTAATTATTGAAAAAGAATGATAATAATTTCAATAATTTTTTTTTTCCGTGCATTATCATTTTGCGTGATTATTAAATTCGTATGGAGAATGAAAAATTTTCTTCGATAAGTTATAAAACTATTATAATTAGAATTAAGGGTTGAAATGATACCATAATATGGTTAGAATGTTCAACTGATTGGATATAAAAAACCATGGGATAATTTTCATATAATTTGATGAAATTTAAAAAAATTCACAAAACAATTAATAATTATTAGCAATTTTTTTATATGAAAGCAAAAATATTGATCGTCTGAAAAAATGTTTGTACTAAAAATTGTTCAAAATTTAACTTTATAAAAAAATGTCTACTATAATTTTTTTCTTAGACTACAAAAAAAGCCGGAATTTCAAAATTAAATTTTTTATAATTAGCTCAAATTAATTTTATTCATTATGAATCTTTAGTTTGAAATCAGGGTAAGACTATTGGTCGTATGAAAAAATCATAAGAAACTTTTATTACACAAAGTTAAATTTTCTACCCCATTTTGTTCTAAAACTATTTTTATAAAATCAATCCTATGGCCGTTATACCAAACATTCAAACTATTCCTTTCAAAATTATGGCAAGAATTTCGGACTTGGTGATTAATGATTAAATCAAACATGATAAATATATATATATATATATATATATATATATAAGCTTCACCGCACAGATTAGGTATTGCCACTACGAGATATTCGATACGAATTTGAAAGAGACCACAAGCCGTCCTGATGATTGGGAAACCATGAAACAGGCTGTAGGCGGATGGTGGGCTCTCTTGGATTCGTAACAAATTTCTCTCATTCTCGTTATTTGTTTTGCGTTACTCAGAACGCACTAGGAGTACGACTATTGGTGTCGTGGATTGGTCTATGCTGACATCTGTTGGTGACCTATTAATGTGCACGAAATTTCGTGTCATTAAAATTCCACGATAACAGGTCTAAGCTTCACCGCACAGATTATAGGTGTCACTATCTATAATTTGATGCTTTTCACATTTTTGTACTTGCCGATAGGTATTACCACTACGAGATATTTGATACGAATTTGAAAGAGACCACAAGCCGTCCTGATGATTGGGAAACCATGAAACAGGCTGTAGGCGGATGTTGGGCTCTCTTGGATTCGTAACAAATTTCTCTCATTCTCGTTATTTGTTTTGCGTTACTCAGAACGCACTAGGAGTACGACTATTGGTGTCGTGGATTGGCCTATGCTGACATCTGTTGGTGACCTATTAATGTGCACGAAATTTCGTGTCATTAAAATTCCACGATAACAGGTCTAAGCTTCACCGCACAGATTATAGGTGTCACTATCTATAATTTGATGCTTTTCACATTTTTGTACTTGCCGATAGGTATTACCACTACGAGATATTTGATACGAATTTGAAAGAGACCACAAGCCGTCCTGATGATTGGGAAACCATGAAACAGGCTGTAGGCGGATGGTGGGCTCTCTTGGATTCGCCTGTTTCATGGTTTCCCAATCATCAGGACGGCTTGTGGTCTCTTTCAAATTCACTATTAGGGCCGCACCACACTAACAGTTACGTAGTATAGAAAAAGGAGTAAGGGGCAACTAAACTAAGGCCTCTTGCACACGCACGATTACAAACTGCTCATCCCTCTCACATATATGGCCGCCCGTAAGCTTGCATTTTAAAGCCCGCTTTGCTATTTAATATTGATAACGCCGTTCTTGCAGCTGTCCACATCTTCTCCCAGCAAGAGCTTGTGATCAAGTTGATACCCCGCATTATGAAGCTTAACACCCCCTACTACTTTTCGTGTATGTTTTTTTTGCTTATGTAGTTTTTGAGGTTTCCGACAGCCGCCCTGTATGAAGCAATTAGATTGGGAAAATAAATTTGTTATGATTTACCCCGATTTTGACTATTTCATTCACTTGGTCTAGAGCTTTGAAAAGAAGAAATTATTGCGCAGTCAGCACCCAGGTTCTAAACCCAGTCAAGGGCAATGAAAGCCTGCCCTTCCGGCCCCGTTGTGTGAGTCAATACTATACTGACCCCTGGAGTGTTATTTTCTTCACTGAGCAAAGTGGCATTCGCACTATAAAAGAAGGTTGGGCCCGAGGCAAATCCGAATTTGATAGAAACGCCAAGATCAGGTCATAGGGGAAAAAACCCTTACAATTCAATCACATATTATTACAAATCAAGTACTAATAATTATTCATGAATATCCTTTCTTCCTGAAATTTCATAGTTGATTTAAGAATTCAATAAAAGCTCCAGATTTCAAAAGATCTAACGAGTTTTCCATAGTTGAAAATTTAATAAAAATATAGTCAGTGAATTCAGAGGTCTACAGCCTAAAGATGGTTCCGGGAATCTTCAATACAGAATCTTCGGTAAGGAAAGTATGTTGGTGGTTCTTTATCAAATTTTAATCGCATTTTCGAATGCACGCCAATACAACACTTTCGGAGGGAATTTGGTATGGCAATCCGCTCGGCAATAAAAGTATTTGAGAATTATATCTGCAATCTGTGATCTGAGATTGTGATTTGATTGTGAATAAAGATTATCATTATTATTATATATCCTTTTCTAAGTGATCCATTTATTAAAAAGTGCTAAAATAATATACCATTTGTCACATTCTGGTTACAACCCGATTCCAATAAAAATTGGTATGTGGGGGTTTTTTGGCACGGAGATCATGATTTTTTTGTCAAAATCCACGGGGATGGCGACGGGTTCTGTGATTATAGCTCGATTCCATCTAAAATTGGTGTGTGGGGGTTTTTGGGGTCGGACATCATGATGTTTTTGTCAAAATATATGAATACAATATGGCGGCTTTAAGATGGCGACGTGTTTCATTACTATTGCCCTATTCCTTTCAAAACTGTTATTTGATTTCTCTAGGGTCGGAGATTATCGATTTTTGTCAAATAATTGAAGAAATTATGTTTTCCTTTCAAGTGCATTTGTATAAAAACTTGTCTTGATTTTTTTTATGATTTTTATTTTGTTTTTCATGTTGTTTTTCGATATTCCGAACCCAAAAAGATAAAAAAACTCAGAAGTTATTGCTAACCAGTTTGTTGAGAGAAACATGAAAATAAAAATTATTTTGACAACTAGGCTGAGATCTGAAAAAAATTCCGTGAGGTCTAAACCATACCGCAGTTATTTTTGAACTATATCGGATTCCTAACTTCACTCCAATACTGACAATCTCTTGAGAATTATTTGCAAGAAATTATTGATCAAATAATGCAACTCCTTCATCAGTAGCAGAATAACATTATTTATTTAGTCTCTTAGACTAACGTATATAATAATTTGAATAAATATTAACTGCAACTTCCAGATCTATCCAGTCGTTGGGGCTGCACCACCATTGGCACGTATTCACCATCTATTTTCAGAAAATGTCCCCCAATAAAATCAGTTTAAACTACCTACGCTTTACCTGAACACAGAAAATGCGAATATAAAGTAGCTTAAAACTTGTAGTTCGACGGTAAGCGCAAAAAACAAGATAATCCCGTAACCACTCTGGGGATTCTCCCTAAATGGTATTGCATCACGTTTTCCGCATTTTTATGCCATTAATAGAAAAATTTACATGCTGAGCACTAACGTCGTTGACATTTTTCTATAACGTAATACCTTGCTAATGCATACGAAATTTGATTCGGTCGAATTTTTTGGTTTCGGCTTTATGAATGATGAAGGGTTATAATTGAATCGCCTTATGTCGATTGCAGGTTGAGGGTTGCAATACACAACCCATCTTGTTTTTGGTATATTCAGGTACAACTTGTGTTATAAAGCGATTTTGAAATTTTCTGGTATTTGTTTTTGTAGGGGTGTTGACAAAGTATACACAAATATTCATCACACTTTCTGTTCTTGTTGATTTGATATACAGTGCTTCTCAAAAGTCCTCTCCCCCCTCTTATTTTTGGAACGATTATACATAAACAAGTGAAATTTGGAAAGTGAATATTGAAGGTGTAAACTTCCCTACTAGTGATGATAGATGACGAAATCGTCAAAGATGACGTCACAAGGCCATTGTGACCAATAATTTTAAATGGAACCCTACGGCAAGCGACACCTCTTTTAAAAGGTATCGAAAAAACCTATTCAATTATACTAATTTTGTTTGTGTTCATGGCAGTTTTAATGGCTCATTAGTAAACATTAAAATTTAAATTCCATTCAGTATGATATTAATTACAGATTTAAGAATCAGATCTTGAAGAAATTGCTCGAAGTGACCTCCATTTACTTCCGGACAGTGAAATATCCCATTTTTAAACTCTTCTCGTAT
Organism: Gonioctena quinquepunctata; assembly: GCA_018342105.1. Classification (NCBI taxonomy): domain Eukaryota; kingdom Metazoa; phylum Arthropoda; class Insecta; order Coleoptera; family Chrysomelidae; genus Gonioctena; species Gonioctena quinquepunctata. The sequence continues at coordinate 333,261 of JAFIRS010000681.1, forward strand.
TTTTGCAAATGTGTCTGCGGAAACAGCCTCACATTCTGCAACAATACGTTGTTTTGTAACGTCAATATTGTCAGGTTCATTGGCGTAAACCTTCGATTTAAGGTACCCCCACAGAAAAAAATCCATAGAGGTGAGCTGGCCATTCCGTTGAACCTCGTCGTCCACTCCATCTACCACGATACTCCTCATCCAAATACCGTCTTACTGCACCGTAATAGTATGGAGGAGGACCATCCTGTTGGAATGTTATTTCCAAATTGCCGAATTCATCTGGATTATCTTCCAAAATTTCAAGGATTAACGGTTCTATTGCGTTTTGCAACAGCTCCAGATAAACCTCACCAGCTAAATTAGTATTTAAAGAAAGAGGCCCAACGATGTGGTTTCCCAGGATACCTGCCCAAACATTTACCTTCTGGGCAAATTGGGTATGTGTTTCACGAAACAGGTGAGGATTTGCGTCACTCCAATACCTAACATTCTGTGTATTTACATTTCCATTGAGATGGAAAGTACTTTCGTCACTAAAACAAATTGTTTTGACATTGTGTGGCTGTTGGTTAATTTTAGTTTCCATATTTTCACAAAATTCTAGTCTTCGGTCTGGGTCGTCCTCTGAGAGTTGATGAACCATTTTTAATATGTATGGATGAAATTTGTTTTTTTTTCAACACCCTGTGTACTGTACTTCGACTGACTTCACAGGTAGATGCAACGTGAGTTGTTGAAAAAGTAGGATTAACTATTACTTCTGCCAGTATATCAATTTTTTTCTCATCAGAAATTTGTGGTCTGCCAGATCGTTTCGCATCATTGATACTACCCGTTGTTTCAAACTCACGAAGAAGCTCCCTCAAATAAGTCCTCGAAACGGGGCGATCGGGAAACCTCTCATTAAAAATGCGTTCTGCTGCATGAATATTTTGTCCAGTTTCAACAAGAATTAGGATCGCTGCTACTTTGTCACCCAAAGCACGTACCATTTCGCTTCTTGAAGCACTTAAACGTTCGGCTCGCAAGTTTAACAAATGTATTAAAAGTACCAAAAGCCGCTGAAACAGTTGAACGTTCGATCAACAATACACAAATTATTAAATGTACAAAAACTTGGACAATTACAAAAACGTCGAATTAGGGAGACTAACAAAAAGTCAGCTTATTTGACAACTATCCAGAGGCGCAGCTTGAATTTGGAATTTTAGTATTAACTGATTTTCTATTCTATTCTATTTCTATTACTAGGGAAATTAGTCATAAGTTACAAATAAGTCATGAACCAGCAAGGCAGGTTTTGAAAAAACATAGGTACAGGTCGCTTGAGTATCAAGTGCAAAAGCATTTGTATGTAAATGATAGACGAAGATTATTTTATTGTGATTGGTTATTTCAGAACAATCTCGACCTTGTTTCTCAGATATTGTTTTCCGACGAGTCAAGATTCACGAATATTGGAATGTTTCAGACCAAACTGCAGATATTGGGCGCAACAAAATCAGCATTCAATGAAGTAAAATAATTTTCAGGAAAGTTTCGGGGTAAACGTATGAGCTGGTGTAACGGAAGTGAAATAATTGGACAGTTGACAGGGATAAGGTATTTGTAATTCCGTCGGAATGATATTGAAGAATCGTTAATAGACTTACCACTTGCTGTTTCTGAAGTGATGTATTTTCAACATAGTCCCATCCAAGTCATGAACTATTTAATGCACTCCAACGCACTCTAGATGCAAAAATAAAAATGCTTCTGAAAAATCAAATATTCCAATTTTTCGTCCCAAAACTTCATGATCGTACTCGTCCCTAGAATCCAAAAAAGTAAAAATATACAAGGTGTTCCATATAAAATTCCGAAGTTGGGTTTGTTTTCCGGTTTTCCAGAATCGTGGCAGCTACGTTCCGTCCACTTAGAATCCTACTTGGGCGCTTTGCTATTTAATATTGATAACGCCGTTTTTGCAGCTGTCCAAATCTTCTCCCAGCATGAGTTCGTGATTAAGTTGATACTCCGCATTATGAAGCAACACCCCCTTCTACTTTTCGTATATATTTTCTTTGCCTATGTAGTTTCTGCGGTTTCCGACAGCCGCCCTGTATAAAGCAATAAGATTGGAAAATAAATTTGTTATAATCAACCCAGATTTTGATTATTTCATCTACTTGGTCTAGAGCTTTGAAAAGAACAACTTATTGCGCAGTCAGCACCCAGGTTCGAAACCCAGTCAAGGACAATGAAAGCCTGCCCTTCTGGCCCCGTTGTGTGAGTCAATAGATATTGACCCCTGGGTGTTTCTTCACTGAGCAAAGTGGCATTCATTCGCACTATCAAGGAAGGTTGGGCCTGAAGCCATTCCGAATTTGATAGAAAGTGATGGAAGAGTATGAAATATTGAAATTCCTTCCAATTCGTGAATCCAATTCCCCGGCCAAGTTTGGATCTCATACCCAATGATTTCTGGAGACCATAGCTTGTCTGGAGAATACATTGACACCCTTTCTATATATACAGAGTGACACTTTGAAAGCGGGCCACCTCTCTTAAACTGTTATTTATTATCCGATTCAGAAGTTTTTTTTCTCATTAGATAGAGCATCAATAGTTCTAGTTGGATGCCATAAATTCGAAATAAAAATAAAAATTTCACGGCCTACTTCGAATTGTTTTCAAGGTCAGAAATCCAAAAAACATATAGCGATTTTTTAAAATAAAATTTGACGACGCCACTGTATTTGTGATGCTTTCAGATGGGTGTGACCAACATTTCACGATTTTTTTTTAACAGAAATATAGCATAAGTAAAATATTCATATCAATATCGAAATAATTCAAATAGTTGTCATATAAATCACTATTTTAAAAATAATATGGTTTAAAATACTTCTTCAGAACATAACAACTCTATGTGAGATATGTTATGTATCTTAGAACACTGCAGTTTGTTGTCAAATAATAGATGGACATAACTATTTCCTAGTTACGTTTGGAAGAAACATAATTTGACGCCATTTTGAATAACTGCTGTTTACAAACTCGACTGCTAACGACCTGAAAGAGCATTTTAAACGATATTTTTCAAAAGATTGTGATTTATATGACCACTATTCGAAATATTTTGATAAAGTGATATGAATTTTACTTATGCCATATTTCTGTTAAAAAAATAATTTTATCTTGAAATTTTGGTCACACCCATTTGAAAGCATCACAAATCCAGTGGCGTTGTCAAATTTTATTTAAAAAAATCGCTAGAATGTTTTTTTGGATTTTTGACCTTGAAAAAAATTCGGAGTAAGCCGTGAAATTTTTATTTTTATTTCGAATTTTCGGCATTCAACTAGAACTATTGATGCTCTATCTACTGAAAAAAAAAATTCTGAATCGGATAATAAATAACAGTTTTAGAGAGGTGGCCCGCTTTCAAAGGGGTCACTCTGTATATTTTGGAATTGTTGACTTCCCTTTTTGATAATACATATTTTGATTTCAATAATAAAATGTATTAACAAACCTTTGGTACCCCAATGGGGGCCTCCATTTCAGCAGCGTACGTCATGGATGATTTGTTAGAGAATGTTATTCCTCCTTTATCTTTCAATCTTAACTTCATGAAAAAATATGTTGATGATATTATATTAGCATTACCGAATGATGGTGTGGATGAGATTCTCGATACCTTCAATAGCTACGATCTTCATATCCAGTTCACAATTGAAACTACGAAAATTCTGTACCATTTCTTGGTAAGCGTATACGGACAACAGAAAACAAGCTACTGGTAGATTGGTATAGGAAACCATGCAGCTCACGCAGATACCTGAATTACCATCTACATCACAGACAGTTTATGATAGTGAGCAAATGAAATCATGAGATTCTTTAAAAATCTTAGATCCTAAATTCCATAAACAGAATTTAAACATTATCTTCAACCTTTTCCTAGAAAATCACCAAATATAAGAGAGATCACTCCTCAACTGTCCAGATTATTTCACAATCCTGAAAAATTCAAAATATCATATAAAACAGTTCTAACAATCAAATCAATTATTCTGAAGTTAAAGATAAAACTCCATTACTTTCAATGTCAAATGTAATTTGTAGTATTTCTCATCATGGTTGTAATAAACAGTATATTGGTCAAACGGAAAGATTATTATCGAACAGAATAATTTCTCATAAAAGTGACTGCAGATTGCATCCTGAAAGATGTGCTCTAGCAGAACATGTGACTAAATTCGACCACTAGATGAATTACGATTCAATGAAAGTGCTAGTGACAAAGAACATCCTTAGAAATGGCTTTCATTTACCAAGAAAACAATTGTATAAATAGAAGAACTATTATAGTGAGATCAACTCTTATTTATTGTCTTTAGATATCAATCAAAATTGACAACAATGTTAAATCAAATAATAGTTTTTTTTAACATCACCGCCACCTGGTAATATCAGTTGGAACTAATCTAACAGTTGGCATCACTGTAACAATTTCCAAGTGACACCCGTCAGGTGTCTTTGGCTCAAATATAATAGCGGTAATTATTCCTAACCTGTCAGTTTCACTTGTCACACCACATAGAGAACACATTTATATTTATATAAATTTAAACAATATTACTGAAGTTGTATTAACTTTGAACTTCCTTTTATTCCTTGACCTACGTTTTTTCTTTTGTATCACTATGTTAGATTAATATGTGTAACATCATTGAAACCAACCTCAACAAAGTTGTAAATAGCATAATGTTTCGCACTTGAATATGTATTACTATTTTTCATCTATTAATATCAATATTAAAATGTATGCACTAGAATAATTAAGTGCTTTAACCTGATCATGACAAATACCATGTCGCAACGTCGTTAAAAGAAATTATATGAATTGACTGAATCAGAACTTTATTCCGGGAAATTGAAGAAAATATATATGTGGTCAAGAAACTAAAGAAAAAAAATATATATATGTACATATATATATATATATATATTGTTATGTTAGGAAAGATTTATAAAATAATGAAACTGAATAATTCATTATTATTATTAGGTATTTAAGTTATCGTGGTTCATGCTATGTTTGTTTTGCAATTTTTCTTTACATTTTACTGTTCTAGAATCTTATAACATGTTCTAGTCAACGCATATGTATAAAAAGTCAGTCTTGAAGTATCTCTATTGTCATAAGTATGTGACCAACAATACATCCAAATTGCACAAACAATAAAATAATATGGAAATTTAAATTCATGAAAAAACTTTGTATTTCAAGTAGATCAAATGATATACAAGTTGGAACATCCTGTATGGTGAATCATATCAGGAAGAAAACCAACAGCGAGATGTCAAAAACTATGTGAGGAAAATAATGAAATATAAAAATTATGAAAACAGAAAAATGTCAAATATGAATTTTATCAAATTTGTACATAGAATATAAGGTTTGGAATTAGATATTGTGAATAAAATCATTAGAATAAGTTAGAATAACAAACAGTGATATAGAAAATGGCAATAAATTTTAAAATTTGTGAAAAGAAACAAAATGTGTGGGTTGCCAAGAGGAAATGTAACAAGCTTGGGAGAAATGAAAAATTGATGAAAAAACGAAACCACGTACGAAATTTGAAAAAAAATTATAGTTAACTACAAGAGAAAAACAAGCAAAACATCCAAAAACGTGATATAACTAATTCAGACACCAATGGGAGAATAAACAAATAAGAAAAATCCACTCAACCTATTAACAGAACAAAAATCCAGTCCATGCCATTCCCAGGAACAAAAGGTGGCTTTTTGCAAGGAAGCTGTATTTTCCAGTAATCACGAACAAGAGGCCAAGAGGCAGGAGAACACCACAAAGGAAGAATAACAAGGTATTCCATGAGCAGAACTAACTAAAGTGCAACGTATCAGGTCCAGAAACTCATAATTGTTATCTGATCACTTGTGTCCTTTCTTTCGAACATTTAATGATTTTTGATGCTCACAGACTTTATCATAACATCCAAACGTTTATTTAACAGTATTGATCACACATCAACAAGTTTTACCATTTCATATTACCGTTTTTAGTTAGATAAATTAGATTTCGCAGAGTAGGTCAATTTTAAGGATTTATTTCAATAAAAACAACTATTTGACGATTTTTCAGCATTTTTTGTTTATCTGTTGAACACCTAACCATAATCTTCCCACAAAATACCTCTTTACATCAAGCAGCGCACCACTACTGAACCTGCATGAGAATAGAGTTGACTCATGCTTCATAGGCGTACCTGCTGAGCTGGGATAAGGTAAACAGAGTGTTGAAAATGGGTAAGACAACATAGCCGGAGTTTCGTTTTTGTTATGCTAGGTATTTATTCTTAAAATTATTAAATAAAAAAGAAATCACTGAAACAAATCTACCATAATATATATATATATATATAAGCACCTATCACAACTATATATATATATATATATATATATATATTGTTAATATATATATATATATATATATTTTTATTTTTTGACCCATATATTCTTTCAATTGCTCGGAATAAAAATCTGATTCAATCAATTCCCTTTCAACAATGTTTTGTCTCAATTTTCGTCATCTTCAGGATGAAAAAAAAAATCTATTTATATTTCTGCTTTTGCATTGTACGAATGTTGATGAAGAATTTTGTTTCAGTAATGGTTTTTTTGTTTAATATCTACTCAAGCAAATAATAAAATATAACATAATATAAATATTTCTTGAATGGCCCTAAAAGAGATTGTAGATAATCCCGTTTCACGTATGATAGATGCCGAGTTTCGATGGACTATATTAAAGAATGTTCATATGTTAAAAAAAACTACTAAAAATAATTTTTTTAAACCCTGTATTTCGAGAAGTAAGACGATCTGGCATACACTAACGAACAGTTTTTATCGGAAAATACCCCACTAACTGAATAGCACCCTGTAAAGATATTTTCCGTCTTCTGCTCGGGCCGAATTTCCTTATTATTTCACGTATGCATACCGGATATCGATTCGAAAGTATCTATAGAGACCCTGAGGCACCTTAAGTGTTGCCAACCTATGGGAGAACTCGAGTCGTAAATCTCAGAAGACGGCGAAAAATGATTACGGTTACTCGGATAACTGTTTCAATAAAATGAATTGAAAAAGTTTGCGGAAATTTCCCACCGTTTGTGGATTTCACGATGAAGTTCGACAGGGAGACGGAAGTTGCAGTGTTTCCATATCGGGCTCTGGAAAATAGAGAACTTGATCCAAGTCAATGATTTTCTTGCTCAGGGTGGATTTCAGCTCGAACACCTGATGAATGGGTAACTGTACCTTGGATGATTTTGGGAAAAATTCTTCATATAAACTGCTTTATTTCTGAGATAGAGGATGTTGAAATTTAACAAAAAAATCAGTTCTTCTCCAATATCCCTGAAACCCCTTTGGCTTCTCTTTTCAATTTTGGTACATTTAAAGTACGCATAAAAATTAATTTTTTCCATGATAAAGGATTCCTTAATATTCATCAGTGGCAACCCTGTTAACATGCCCTGTCATATTTTTGATCAAAATAATGATACGCCACTGTCTTTTTCCAAATAAATATTATTCTTGTAATTGTCCTCTATCTTTTCATTATAATGGTTTCTTGCCTTTTTTTCGTCCGGCGGACGGTTTTCGATTTAGAAAATAAAATACATTTATTTGCTTGTCCCTATTCGATTTTTTCTCTTAGTCTTAATTTCACAAATGTGGTGAGTAACCAAAGGATCTGGGCAAGATTTTTATAATTTTATAGTAACTATTATTTTGTTTTTGTAATAAGTACGCATAAAAATACATTTTTTATTTTTGAAAACATAACTGTTATAAACAAAAAATAGCAACTTGACTGTTTTTAATGTCCGCTTCCTGCAAGTATGCACGCTTCAGCACTCCTTGTCATTGACTCGCGTACTCTTTGGAAAATTCCTGGAGTATTCCTTATGGCTTCACAGAAAACTATTACGCGGTTTCGCAATTCTTCCTTCGTTAGAATTGGTTGACTACACCAAAGTCTAAAGATGTCCCCAAAGAAAATAATCAAGACTGTTTTAGTCTGGGGATCTAGCTGGCCATGACTCTGTTCCCCCACGACCTATCCAGCGATTATGAAAGTTTTGGCTCAAATATTCGCGTGCCCAAGCACTTAAATGAGCAGGTGCACCATCGTGCATAAACCACATGCGATTTCGCATTTAAATAGGAACTTCTTCCAACAGAATTGGCAAATTATCTTCAAGAAATTGGCGATAATTATGTCCATTTAATCTGCGTGGTAAAAAAAGGTCCAATCCTGGTGATGAGATTTCACGATTGCATGCGGATTATCCTCGGCACAAAAATGATTATCATGAAAATTTCTGATCCTGTTTTTAGTAGAACTAGCTTAATCAGTGAATGAAATTTCCTTGTGAAATAAAGGATTTTCGTTAACTTTTTGGACAAACCATTGGCAGAAATTCACTCGTAATGGAAAGTATCGAGGAAGTAGAGCCTGAATCCGTTGAATGTAAAGAATCCTCCATAGAATATGGGCGATATTCAAATTATTGGTAACTTGCCTCGTACTTATTTCATAATATTCGTCAACTGAATTCAAAACAGCACCCTCGATTGCTGGAGTTCTTGCAGTCTGATGTGATCCTTTCAAGTGATGATTTGGCTAAAAACTTCCTGTTCTCTTTGACGGCCCGCTTTCCAAACTACATGAATTTTTTTAATACATAAATAGTCCATCAACTTCACCTTTGAATTAGAAGAAAACAACTGTTTAGGGAAGAGACGGTGAAGATGGCGCATCTAAGAAAATACCTCAATATTTCAGGCTGTTAGATGGAAAAAGGAATGAAAATACAATGCATGTATGATATAAACAATTGTTTACGATAATGTCTGGTTGTTTTTGTTGTTTGAGTAATCTGACACATTTTATAGGAAAAACAAAAATATTTGCACTCGCGCCATCTTTTCCTCCATAGAGGAAAAGATGGCGCATCATGGAGGATAAGATGACGCGAAAAATGAAAGATCACCATGCAAAACACACTTATAATGAAATATATTATCAAACATTGAACATGAGATTAAACAGGACAAAAATCGCAGATGTAGTTATCCGGCCTTTCAGTACCTGTGCAGGCTTTGTGGGACCAAATACCACAACATGTGCATCGGAACCAAACTTCATTGTCCTTTCCGAAGTCACCACATACTGAGCATGCTTCCCCTGCATCACTTACATCGTCCAGTTCATCATCATCGCATAATTCATCATTATCGTAGCTCTCTTCATCACTGTCGCTTTCTGAAATGATCTCTCTGGTTCTCTTTTTGGTTTTCGTATTCTTCACTTTTATCTTTGGTGTTTTTTTTTGTTTGCCCTTCATTTTATTTTTGGTTTTCATTTTATTTTCTTTGGTTTCTGAAGAGATTCTCAAATTTGTCTTAGCTGCGTTAGCCTTCTCCATTTTTATTCTTTTTTTTCGATCCTTTTCATCTAACACTTCTTTGAATGGTGTGCTTGTCAAAATTTCAGAATGTTGCTTCGGACGTGGATTTTTCTTTGTTTTTCCTCTTGGAACTGGTACTGGAGAAATTAACACAATGGGAACATGTTTCATGGTTTGAATATTAGATATATTCGACAATACTCTTTTTGTTGGCGTTGTTTGCACTGGAGATTGTCTGCTTGTTAATCGTTGTGGTGACTGTGCCCTCGGAGTCTGTTCAATTTGTCTGCTAGTTGATGGTTGTGGTGACTGTGCCCTCGGGGTCTGTTCGATTTGTCTGCTTGTTGATGGTTGTGGTGACTGTGCCCTCGGGGTCTGTTCGATTTGTCTGCTTGTTGATGGTTGCGATGACTGTACCTTCGATTGTGCAATATTCGTTAAAGAAGGCAATGATATTGAAGTTTCATTAAAGTTTTCAGCTGGGGCATAGTCAGAATCAGAAAATTTGGTGGGGTCTACTGGAAAAATACCACACGTTTTGAATCCCGAAACTCCTTTGTCTATATTAGCAACTTTCTCATATGCTAATTTAAAAATTTCAGCCAAGTCATAAGGAGTCACTTTGTTCTCGAAATCAGAATTGTATATTTTCGATTTCAAAAATAAATGACACTGTTGACTGAATGAATTTTTAAATGGGCCAAAAAAAGTTACGTCCAATGGCTGCAATCGGTGAGATGTGTGTGGAGGAATTGAAACCATAATTATTCCCATCTTCCAGCAAAATTCGTATATTTCAAAATATGTGTTTCCAATTTTTTTAGGTATAAATCGCACCGGATGGTCCATTTTTTCCTAATAATGGACTCATTCGTTTTCTAGCGAATACGAATAATGGTGGTATAAAACAGCCAGTTGCACTCATGCACACAATAACTGTTGTATTTTTTCCACGTTCCCAAGATGTTACAATATCAAATTGCTTGATTCCTTTTGGTCCAAGTCTTTTTTGATGTTCATTGGGAACTGTGGATAGTCCCGTTTCATCAACATTAAAAATTCGGTCAGGTAAAAAGTGGTATTTTTCTTGCATTTTTAACAAATTAATAAAAAATGTATCGACCTCACTTTTGTTGAAAGCAGTGATTCTATTAATACTAGTAGCCTCTGCTTTGCGTAATGAAATATCAGGATTTCTTTTCATAAAACGTTGAAACCAGTATTTACCCGCCATTTGTTTTTCGACATCAAATGTGTTTCGTATATAATTTTTTTCAGCATATTTGAATGCAATTTTTCTCAATTCCATAGGCATTAGACCGAAAAATAATTTAGCCAGCGTGATCACATGATGGGCAATTTCTTTTTCCTGAATGGGGTGAAAACACAGGAGCTCTTCCCAAAGACTGAGACTTTGATTCGGTTTGTTTATTTTTGATTTTTAATTTCCGCCTCAAAGTTGCTTCTGGTATTTCGAACGTTCGAGAAACTTCTCGAGTTTTTCGATTATTTGCAACTATTTCGTGTAAAGCGGCATTCACTTTCTCTAAGGAATAATTTCCTTTTTGGGTTTTTCTGTTGTATTTGACCGGCATCTGTAAAATACATTTCCATGTGAAATCTCGTACAAACACAAATTATCGGGTAAGATGACGCACATTGCGGCATATTACCCGATACAACCCGACAATATAAAAATTATTATGAATGTCATTCATCACTGATATATGTTTACGTACACACTTACGAGACATAGAAAATTAATTACCTATCAGCACCATGTGGAATTAGAATAAAAATAATAAAACTGAATGGCTTACCTTTCAAGATTAGATCAGAGCTGCGCAATAACGTAAAAACGTCGTACACGTTTCGTTTACAAACTAATACTAACCGGCACGGCGGATGACTCCTATTCGCTATAGACATGCAGCAGCTCATTACAGATTACACTTCACATCAACTAGATCCCTCTATCGTTTCAATTAGGTAATAGTAAGCTGCGTCATCTTCGACTCCGCGTCATCTTCACCGTCTCTCCCCTACCCTTCTTAGATCTTCTTCTCATAAAAAAAGGAAACCAATTTGAATTCAATATCTACAGAAAACCGACAGCCACTGACATGCTTATCCCATACTCATCCAACCATCCACACAACCAAAAACTTGCCTCCTTTCACAACCTTATCCACAGATTATACAACATACCTCTCTCAACAAATAATTTTGACAAAGAGACGAACATTATTAGACAGATAGCCTCCAATAATGGTTACCCCCAACATATAATCCAAAAAATGATAGTTTACAAAAACTAAAAAACACGCTTTCATAGAAAACCAGATTTAAAAAATAAAAAATAAGAAAAAACATTATTTTATTTAAAAAAAATGTACTATATAATTATTGATACCATGCACCCCACGCTTTTTTTAAATAAAATCATTTTTTTTCTTATTTCATATTTTTTTAGTCTGGTTTTCTATAAAAGCGTGTTTTTAAGTTTTTTTAAACTAATATTTATTTCCTACTTTCTAGTGTGGTTTATTTATAAAAGCGTGTTTTTTTTAAGTATTATTTTAATTGTTTTTTTGCATATTAAAAAATGGAATAATCTCATCAAATTAGGTAATCATAATCTCCGACCCCAAAAACCCCCACATACCAATTTTGAATAGAATCAGACCATAATCACAAAACTCGGCCGCCATTTTAAAGCCGCCATCTTGAATTTTTCAATATTTACAAAAGAATCTAATATTCGAGCCCAAAAACCCCCACATACCAATTTTGAATAGAATCAGAACATAATCACAAAACTCGTCCACCATTTTGAAGCCGCCATTTTGAATTTTCCAATTTTGACAAAAGAATCATAATCTCCGACCATGAAAACCCTCAGATACCAATTTTGAAGCGAATTGGACCATAATCACAAAACTCGTACGCCATATTGGAGCCGCCATTTTTTTTTTTTTTTCTTAATGCATAGTCAACGGAATTATGTACACCTGCCAAATTTCACATCATTCGGACGTCTGGAAGTGGGTCAAAATCGTGCCCAAAGGAGTCGGTTACAAACAAACAAACAAACAAAGAAACAAACAAACAAAAATACAAGTGGAGCTAATATAAAGCGTGTAGAAACTCTAGAGCGCCACCAAGGAACAAACATAAAACATGATAAACTTATTACCCTCCTTTGCGTTGCGCAGTCGAGTAAAAAGGCCTCAACGCTAGTGCTGCGGCGACTGAAATTTGTGATTCAACTAAACTACCTCTGACTACAGTGAAAAGAATCGCGTCAAATCTCATCGAATCAAAAAGGAAGCATAAAGATGCCGGTTTCACCAAATGTTTTGACGAAGGCGACAACACGAAAAGTCTTCACCACACCATGTACGAAGAGCAACGAGGACATACATCAGATGCTCTGAAGCAACGGCTCGCTTATGACGAAACCTAAATGAGCTGTAGTCTCATTAGCCTTTGGAGAATTTTGTCTAAAATGGGCTTCAGATATCGAACACCAAAAAGAATCTTTGGAAGCCCCGATAACGAAATGGGATTTATAAAATTTAAAAAACCGTTCTGAAAATCGTCCAATAATGTACCTCGACGAGACATGGTTTGACACAAATGCAACACCATCCAATGGATGGTCCGATTCTTCTAGTAGGTCTAAAACAAAAGATCCGTAAAGTACCTATTGGTTAAATCAAAATTATAGGAAAATAATATTTCTGAATTTCTGTTATTTAAAATATTTTTTCTTTGATTTCTGAACAGGAATACAATTGTGCATCACAGAAATTATATTGTTCTTTCAAACCCCTTAACATTTTTAAACTCGTACATCTGGAAGTTGTAACTCTATTGCATAGATAGATAGATATTTATTTAAATAGGATACCCTAATATGCATACATAATTTCATATTATAAATTTATGAATACAATTTGATAAAAATCAGTTACTTAAACATAATTGTGATATATAGGTATTATCAATTGATTTGTTGAAGATATAAACAGGATGTTCTTAAAATCAGATGTGGAATCATCTGCGACTGAAAGATAAACTTTAGTCACTATCTTCCATCGTCAATATTATCTCTTCACAGAAAAATCTTTCTATCAATATTCAATTGGGAATGTTTCCCTTTTCAGGTATTATCAAGAATTAAATATAAGATATAATATAAAATGTGATTGATAAAAAGACAAATAATAAGATGACATTAGCTAGTAATAAAAATAAAAATATAAAAACATAAAAATATTGCCACAGACAAATGATGTAAAGTGCCACAAAACAACTAATATTAGTGTTGGCCATCTCTTGATAGAATGTATGATAACAATTTCGTTTTGAAGCAATATATCGCATTACATTGTTTTATTTCCTCTGGTAGTTGATTATATTCATTCAATCCTTTGAAAAATATAGATTTCATTGAACTCTTCAGCTTTGTCCTATTGATATGAAAATTATGTACGGACCGTGTATTATAGTTATGGAGTTCATTGTTGTATGTAACAAATTGATTGAAGTAATCAGGAAACATATTCCTTGTGATTTTAAAGACAAATAGCATGGCCATATAATATAGTCTTTGATCTACTGATTGCCATTTCAATGTTGCGAGCATTGTTTTTATTGGGGTGTATCTGTTGCAATGTAAAATTACTCGCATTCCTCTGTTCTGCAATTTTTGTAACATTTGGATTTAATTTTTTTGTAAAAGATATAAAATAGAAGAACAGTAATCAAAATGTGGCTGGATTATCGCTTTATATACAGTTGTTCGGCCAGATAGAGAAATTTGTGCAGAAATTCTTGTGAAAAAATATAGTTTTTTTGGAATTCTATAACAGATGTATTTACAATGAGATTTCATCTCCAAACATTCATCAATTATGCATCCTAAATACTTGAATTCGTGTACCCATTCTACCCTTCCACCTTCAAGTACTAAGTTGATTGTGTTGTAATTTATATTTGACAATTTGAACCTATCATTCAATACCATTGCCTTTGTTTAGGAAATGTTCAGCTTCAATTTGTTTATGTTCAGAAAATTTTCAATATTATTCAAAACTCCATTCAATCTCGTTACAGTTTCATTCAAGTTGTCTCCAAAGCAAGCAATCAGAGTGTTATCTGCGAAAAGATTAAAAAAATCATAGCCTTGCACATAATTAATATCATTCAGATATATGATGAATAATAATGGACCTAGGATACTACCCTGGGGCACTCCTTGGCTATTCAGTATTTTGTTTGAAACAGATTTATTATATTTAGTCGTTTGGAATCTATTGCTCAGGTATGCTTCAAACTACTTCAAAACAGTGCCTGTCAGGCCCCAATATTCTAATTTATTATTAATAAATGTCTGTCTATGGTCTCAAAATCCCGTTTGAAATCTTAGAATCTAGCTACTTTGATCAATTGACTGCTTCCAAACCTTCCAAATGTATGATTTCAAAAATGCTATAGAATAATTTCCAGATGTTTCTGCGACGTACAATTTTATTTATATTCATAGTTCGATGGAATTCCATGACATTCATCATTATTAGCCCAACAACCCTTGTATAAAGCCACGACTTATATGTTTCATTCTCACTGTTCTATTCTGAGGATAGTGTTGTTTTCTGAACAAAATGAAATGAAACGAATCCAAATTGATAAACCTACATGCAATTCGTCTTCCATCAACATATGTTTTTTTCTCCCTCGGATAGTGGTGTCGTCGTCAGCTTCACCTCAGCCTCTTGGGCTTTTTGAGCCTTGCGGTTTTTGTTTCACAGCACCCACTCCGTACTCTAGTACCCTGTATCAGTCTCTACAGGTTCTCAATCAATCAATCAATCTTTATTTCCTTTTTTTGACATGGTTTACATGTTTTGGAATTGTCAGTATGTAGATAAGATACAGAGAATACAATAATAAAATAAATAAATAAGTAAATAAATGTGAAAATAAAATAAAATGAAACAGAGGGATTACATTACACATAATTCGTCACATATGCGCTACATTTCTATAAAGTCGTTAACACTGTAAAAACACTTATCAAGTAAAAACTGTTTCAATTCATATTTAAAAGAAGACATTGCAGTTATATTCTTCAGATTTTGTGAGAGGTTATTGAAACATTCAAGACCAACATGATCAGGAGCATTGGACTTTATTTTTCTTTTAGCAAAATGAACATAAAAATGATGCATAGTTTGTGTTTGATATCCGTGGATATCAGAATTTCTTATGAAATTTTCTTTATTTTTGAAAACATAAACATTCATTTCGAAAATGAAGAGACTGGGAAGTGTCATGACATTGTAACATTTAAAAATTGTTCTACAAGTTTCCCTATTAGATATCCCGAATATACATCTTGAGATCCGTTTTTGGCCAATAAAAACATCTTTCGAACCAGCTGAAATGCCCCAGAGGCAAATGCCATACCTGAGTCTCGATTCAACTTGACTGTAATACACATTCATCATCTGATCCAGTTCTAACACTGATCGTAAATTGATAAAAAGAAATTTCAGGGAATTCAATTTAGAAGACAGTTGTTGAGAATGAGATTTCCAACATAGGTGTTCGTCCAGTGATATTCCTAAGAATCTAATCTCTCTGTGTGTATTGCACAAAATGTTTCCATCAAATGATATTTCTGGGTCTTCAATAGGTTTTTGCCGACAGTGCATCCGCAACATTTGAGTTTTTTGAATGTTGATAAATAAGTTTCTAGAGTTGAGAAAAGATGACACTCTTTGAATTGAAAGATAAGGTGGGAGATTTTCGGAGTGTTTCTTTCTGTCACTAGGTACCGCCAGTTAAAGTTTATCTTTTCCGGCGTACCTATAGGTGTTACAAGCTTGATGATGGTTTGTTTACGTTGTGTCTCACTTCAGCCAGAGTTCTTTGGACCTTTGGCTGGTTGACTACTCCGTACTGATGAGGGCCAAGAAGCCTGAAACCGGTATGCGGATTGTTAGGTGAACACGACATAAATCAAACATAATCGAGCTTATCAGAAAGAAACATTTGCATTCAATGTCCATTGATATTATATGGAAGTATGCATGGATTTTCAGGTGAATATCATTCAACGTTCTGCGTGGTATTTGCCAGGAAAGTGGTTGTTTTTCACCTGAGATCTACCATTTTCTGGTTCAATTTTATATTGAATCCTTTATGTGAAGAAAACCGTTTAATTCGATTTTTTCTACTCTTTGAATTGTTTCAATGCATTTCGTTTGCAGACTTTTGGTATCGGCGGCGGATATAACTAAGGAAAAGTCATCTGCATACGCTGTATATTGTTCATTGCCAACTATCGACTCCAAGTGGTTTACAAAATAGAGAGAATAGGACCCAGTATCGAACCTTGAGGGACACCCATTCCAAGTTCCCTGCTAACCGATCGTATCGTTTGTTTTTGGCTATCACGTTCATATTGCTATTTTGTTTTCTATTCGCCAAAAAAGATGAAATCCAGTTACGAGTACCAAAATTTCGATACCAAAACTCTCCAGTATATCCAATAATTTCTTATAGTCTACACAGTCAAATGCCCTACTCAGGTCAAAAAATATTGCAGCAGGGCACTCATCTGCATCAATTTACTGGAATTTTTTTTTGTGAAAAGAGTACATAGCTGTAGATGTTGACATTCCAGAACGGAAACCGTGTTGCCAATGGCTTAAAATATCGTGTTTTTCCAAAAATAATAATAATCTATCTGAAAACGAGTACTCGAACACCTTTGAGAGGTTGTTAGGCACCGTTACCGGGCGATAGTTCTCTAAAAGAGTTCGGTCCTTTTTCTTGAAAAGGGGAATAACCTCACCAAATTTGATCTTTTGTGGAAAGACTCCCCTCTCGAAAGACATATTTACAAGAAGTGTCAGTGGTTTCATACCTTTTTTTAATACAAATCCTGGAACCTCATCTAACCCAGCAGATTTTTTGTTCTTCAATCTTGAATTCAACAAATTGTACAATTCATCTTCTTGGAATGGCTTGAGGAACATGCTATGACAATTGAATTCATTTTTGGGTAGGGAAAATTTAGTATCACTAATGCCTTCTACTAATTGTTTGGGTGCGTCTATAAAAAAGTCATTGAATGTTGTGGCGATTTTTTTTGGGTCTTCTATTAACTTTTCCTGCGAGTTTAGTACAATATTTTTCATTTCCTTTCGTTTATTTGTCAATTCTGCCACTACTTTCCATGAGGCTTTCATACCGGTCCACCGGTTGGCTACTGTATTATTCGGGGTTTAACCTTGGCTCTCCGAATATTGCTTGTCTTTTGCGGTCTAGCGCCTTGGATTCTGACAATATATGTTCGGCCGTTTCTGTTCCTTTGCCACATTGTCTGCAGGAGAGTTCTCCTTTGTACAGCCCTATTTTGTGGAGGTGTCCTCTCTTTGGTTCTTACTCATTTCGCGTAGTTCTTCAGTTCTTTCATTCGACGGTTCTTTAACATATGTTTTTCCTTGGTGCATGATAGGAGCTTCCTTCCAGCGCTATCTTTGTTTTCGTTTGACCCAGTCCCGTACACAGCCTCTGATGGTTGATTTTGTCGCTTCGAGTGCAGGTTCTGGGCTAATATATGGAGTTGATGAACCCCTCCTGGCTAGTTCATCAGCCTTTTCATTGCCCTCGATGCCACAGTGTCTTGGAACCCACATTAAAGTTATTTTGTTGTGTTCTGCGAGGAGTTCTTCTAAGCATTCCCATACCAGTCTTATGTCACTTTGGGGTTCGTGAAAGCCTTCAGTGATGCCTGGCTGTCTGTGAATATTTTGATTCGTGTGTTGCGCACTTTCCTCATGTTGTTTTCTCCCACTCAGTGTAAGATTGCGTATATTTCCGCTTCTAATACAGAAGTATTTGTTTCCAGTGATGTGCTAATTCTTCCCTCACTGTTTATACCAGCACCAGTTCCTTCCTTGGTCTTGGATCCGTCTGTATGTGTACCAGATCCTCTCTCCAGGTTTGGATTTGATAGTGTCGCTTGTTCATTTCCTTCGGTCTTGTATGATCAATTCGAAGTTCGTGTTAAAGAAGTATCCAGGAGTTGTGTGGTCAGTTGGTTTCATTTCAAGAATGTTGACTCCCACTATTTCCCTTATCTTGTTGTGGTCCGATCTGTTGCTCGTGTTTCGTAGCCTCAGAAATCCCATTCTTGCCTCCCCCATGATTGTTGTCAATCGGTGTAAGGTCCAGTAGTGCTTCCATGGCTACCATTGGTGTTGTTTTTCCCCCCGTTACGCTGAGGCAGGCAAGTCTTTATAACCGACGAAACCAAAAAGGATGAGGTTCTCTAGTCGACGCGTATATTTAGTTTTTTTTATATTTTTTTTATGTATGATCACGCATAACTTTTTACTAAGACGTCCAATTCCGATAATTCTCAGTGGGTAGGGTGTTCTTCGAAGTTGGTCCCATTTGAATTTCAGAAATGAAATCCAGCCCCAAGGGTAGTAAAATGAAGGATATTGATCACTCACCCTCTGAATTCTGATCCGTTAACCGATTCTATCAGGCATAACTTTGTACTGGGATCTTCGATTTGGATTATTCTTTTTTTATCAGATAGGTTATACCTCATAGTTGATCATATTCCAATTTGAAATGATCCACCCCTATGGGTAGAAAAATAGAGGATGATTGATTTTCCACTTGTGAACAGTGGCACACATATGTAGTTGACATTGACAGATCCTCCCACATCCCTCACAATAATAATTACATTCTATGAAAGGATGGAATTATATACAAATTGATGAAATCAACTAACCAGAACTTTCAAAAATAATGTATATTATATAACAATAAATAGTTAAAGTAGATATTCATATTGTTTAACACTCAATAGTTGAAGTAAGCTAGGTAAGTAAGTATTCTGGAAGTGATCAAAAATTAAGTAGGTAGTAATTAGTAGATTTCAGCCAACATACCACGCATATTTTTCCATAGAGTAGTCCGATTTCGATGATTATTTTTTTTTCAATGGTGTACTTCAAAGTTGGTCCCATCCCGAATTGAAAAAAAATGCCACCCCTAAGGGTAGCAAAATGGAGAATATCGATCGTTCTCCCTCTGAATTTTGGCCCATTAACCGTTTCTATCAGGCATAACTTTGTACTGGGTTATCCGATTTGGATGATTCTTTTTTGAAAAATAATAACTTTTTAACAAAAAATTGAACCGACGAAATACGGAACTAAAAAGTAAAAAATAGAATGAACCTTCTTAGTCTCAATAACTAAGCTCCTAAACTAATGTAAGTAACTAATTTTGAGTCGGCGCCAAACAAACAAGCAAAAGATTTGGGTGAGGCGTAAAATGATGGCATCGAGTAGCTCGGTGACATTCTGATAATTTTTTTGAAGTAATTTAATGATCTTTGTTCATTGGTCGTTTGGCGCCTCTTCAAAATTAGTTACTTACATTAGTTTAGGAGCTTAGTTATTGAGACTAAGAAGGTTTATTTTATTTTTTACTTTTTAGTTCCTTATTTCGTCGGTTTAATTTTTTGTTAAAAAGTTATTATTTGGGTAAATTTTGTCCACCATACCATAGATGCATAGGTGATCATGGGTTTTTCCGTGTGCTAGTCTGGCTACCATCAGTGTCACCTGAGCTCTCTTCTTCACTTTTGCCAGTTGTTGATTCCATGTTCATTTCGAGTCTAGGTGTACCCTGAGATATTTAACTTCCCCCGACAACTGGATGTTGGTCCCTTGGAGGGTTAGGGGTCCCAAGCCCTACAGCCTCCTTCTTCTGGTAAAAGCTACTATGGTTGATTCAGAGGAGCTGATATTAAAATCCTCTTCATTGAACTGTATGCCAATTTCTCTTATAAGCACCGTCGTAAAAGTAATAGAAAAAATAATAAAAAGGAGAGTTATGGGATTTTTGGAAAATAAACAGTTACTGTCAAAAAAACAATACGGTTTTAGAAATGGAATGTCCACAGAGGATGCAATAGTATATCTCACAAATAATATAAACACATCTCTGGATGGAGGAAAATGCTGCATTGGTATATTCTCAGACTTGGCTAAGGCCCTCGATACTGTCAACCATCAAAAACTCATCGAGGAGTTAAAGCAAAACTTTTTCATTCTCACTTGACTGGAAAGAAACAACTTGTATAAATTGATGATACCCAAAGTGATAGCCTAGAAGTGGAAACTGGTGTACCACAGGGAACGGTACTTGGTCCATTACTGTTCCTAATATACATCAATGGATTACTTAATCTCGAATTGAATGGCATTGTGTCGTCATGTTTTCCGCTGCTTCTTGGGGAGAGGCAAAATTAAAAGCAGAAGAAGACCTGAAAAAAATGAAGGATTGGTTTAGTGCAATGGACCTTACATTGAACTTGGAAAAACTAAATCGATAACTTTTTCTTGCAATGAAATCAACTCACCTAACATACAAAATTTAATAATACCCGGTAACAACCAGTTGGTACAAATGGTAGATTCTATAACGTATCTTGGAATAGAAGTGGATGAATATCTGAAGTGGGATATTCATGTGAATAAAATTGTAAAAAAACTGGGATCAATTCGTTTCAACTTCAAGCAGTTGAAAAATATCCTCGATACCAAGATGCCAAAAATAATATACCATTCTCTCGTCGAGTCACATATACAGTATGTTATTTCAGGATGGGGAAGAGCATTCGAATGTCACCTGAAAAACTTGGAGATTACCTAAAAATATTTCTTGAAAATTCTATATGACAAAAACAGAACTTACCCCACCGAGTGTCTTTTCAGTGGAATTCCCATTTTTAGTATATCAAAATTATATTTTTACAAAATATGATGTCTCCAACAGAAGGATAAAAAAAAATTCGTAGCTATCTCCCACGAACATAACACAAGATACAAAAAAGCTGCAGAAAATTGGTTTGAGAAGTTTATCTATCGATCATTTGAATAAAATCATTAATACAAATGGCTTCAATACCAGATGATAAATAATATTATGAATTTTGGTCAATGGGTGTTAGATACTGTTAAGAATTTTTTCTTCTTCTTTTTTTTTGCAAATGTTATCAACTTATACTTCACTTATACGTTACTTATACTTTACTTATACTTTTACTTATATCCATATATCATATTTTGTATGTGTGTGTGTGCGTATATATGTTCTGTGCAATAACAACTACGAGATGAATATGTAAATGGAATACTCCCATAACAAGGAAACTTCATGGGAGCCACTGAGTTTATTCAAAATCGAGTAGATGAAATGTATTATTGTATCGTATTGTATCTAACTTTTGTTGTTTTACATTAGTGAATAAACTTATTATTTTTATTATTATCCATGTACTAACCAGATTCAGGGCTCTTTGCATTCTCTCCCTAACTGTGGTGTTGAATTTTCCTTGTACTATGATGACTTTGTCGTCTGCGTACCCAAGTATTTCTTCTCCATTCCTTTCTAGTATGCTTAGCAAGTCTTCCACCACCAGGTTCCAGAGCAGAGGGAACAGTACACCCCCTTGCGGACTTTACACCCCCTGGTGACTTTAGCTGCCACTGTTTCTCCCTCTAGAGAGGAGTAGATTATTCTTTCTCTCAGCATGCAATCTATACACCTGCAGCAGGTCTTATTGATGCCTTTTCTTCTCAATGTCCTTGAGATTGAGTTAAGAGATGTATTGTTGTATGCTCCTCGATGTCTAGGAATGCACCTCTTCGTTTCATAGCAGTTTCTACTTTCTCTACGAGTTGGTGTGATGCTGTTTCTGTAGATTTACCTGTTGTGTAGGGCATATAGGTGCAGAGGTTGGTTTGCCAACAATGTATCCCTAATATGCCTATCCGGTTTTTCTTCCGCCGTGAGCATGAATGACATAAGACTTATTGGCCTCAGTGCCTTAGCTCCATCCTGTCCAGTTCTTCCAGGTTCGGACTACTGTAACCAACATATTAACGAAGCATATTATATAATTTATTTTTCGTTGGAGAATCAAATCAGGGTGCAAAAAGAAATTGATTGTTGACATAAAAAATTCCCGATCTGCCAAAATATCAAAGACCATAAACACGTGGAACTGATCACATTCTCTAGAATCACCCTGTATTGCCGGTGGATGGTATTCTCCGTCGAGTTATTCTGACTGGAAAATATTGAGGATTATGAAGATCAAGGAATAGGATGGACGAAAATGTAATGGAAAGGATGTGAGTACATAAGAGGGTCAGATAATTGGATATGGTTGGTTCGGAGCTTTTGTAAAACCCATTCGGCAATATTTGTTCGCAGATTTCTGATCTTGGAGTTGACCCACGGAAGCCAATTGTTCGTATCGATACCCGTAGGCAGCAAGTCAATACGATTTCTAATCCAGCTTTAGTAATTTCAGGAATTCCTGTATGAAAAAAACTGTTTAACGAAAAATTAAACCGACGAAAAAATCAACTGAAAAGCAAAAAGTAAAATAAATCTTCTCAATCTAAATAATAATTGAGCTCCTAAACTAATGTGAGTAACTGCTTTTGAGTCGGCGCCAAACAAACAATTATCGAAGATCATTATATTACTTTGAAAGAAGTAATCAAAACGTAGCCGTGCATCTCTCTGCCATCATTTCACGCTTTACCTAATTCAATTGCTAGTTTGTTTGGCGCCGACTCAAAATCAGTTACTCACATTAGTTTAGGAGCTCAATTATCATTCAGACTAATAAGATTCATTTTATTTATTGCTTTTCAGTTGATTTTTCCGTCGGTTTAATTTTTTGTTAAAAAGTTTTTATTTTTCAATTTTTTGTTGCTGAAATCTACTAATTACTACCTACTTAATTTTTGATTACTCCCAAAATACTTACTTACCTAGCTTACTTCAACTATTGACTATTAAATAATATGATTTTATATTTGAACTATTTATTGTTATACAGTGCTAGTCAAAAGTCCCCACCCCCCTCGTATCTTTTGAACGGGTATACTTATAATAATGAAATTTGGAGGGTGGAAATAAACGGAAGTAGGCTTCTCAACTGGTCATAACAGGTGACGCAATAGTCATAAATGACGTCACAAGGCCACTGTGACCAATAATTTTAAATGGGACCCTATGGCAAGTGACAGCTCGTTTGAAAGGTATTGAAAATACCTATTCCGTCATACCAATTTTGTTTGGGTTTCGGCTGATTTTGATTGATAAATTGAAGAAATACGAAAATTATAGTTTCGCATTTAATTAATAAAGATTTTAAAGTACGCCTCTGGTTAATTGTCAAAAAGGTTGACGTTTTTGAATTCTCTACTTGTCAAAAGTGTTTATACTTTGAAAATTTACCTAAGCTATTGTTTAACGAGACGTTTGAGTGTTTACATAGGCAAAATGGTACGTACTGTAGCCGACAAAGTAGCAGCTATCTTAATAATTGGTGAATGTAGAAACAATTTCCATGCAGCGGAACGACTGTTTAATGAGAGGTACCCCGATCGCCCTATATCGAGGGTTTATTTGAGGGAGCTTCTTCGGAAGTTTGAAGCATCAGGTAGTGTTCAAGATGCCAAACGATCTGGTCGACCAACAATTAGTGATGACAAAAAATTGACATAATTGGAGAAATGGTAGTAAACCCTACTTCTTCCACAGCCCAAGTTGCGTCTATCTGTGAAGTCAGTCAAAGGACAGTACATAGGGGGTTGGCTAAAACAAATTTCATCCATACAAATTAAAAATGGTGCACCAACTTTCAGATGATGACCCTGACCGAAGACTAGAATTCTGTGAAACTATGTCCAATAAAATGAACCAACAACCAGGCTACATACAGACAATTTGTTTTAGTGACGAAAGTACTTTCTTTCTCAATGGAATGTTAACACTCAAAATGTGAGGTATTGGAGTGACACAAATCCTCACATCTTCGTGAAAACATACTCAATTTCCAGAAAAGTAAATGTTTGGGCAGGTATTTTGGGAAACCACATAGTTGGGCCTCTTTTCTCAATGCTAACTTAACCGGTGAATTGTATCTGGAAATGTTACAAAATGATATTGAGGCGTTAATTCTTGAAATTCTAGAAGATAATCCAGATGAATTCGACAACTTGGAAATAACGTTTCAACAAGATGGTGCTCCTGCACACTATTACGGTGCAGTAAGACGTTACCTAGATGAAGAATATCGTGGTAGATGGATTGGACGACGAGGTTCGATCGAATGGCCAGCTCGGTCACCGGACCTTACACCATTAGATTTTTTCTATGGGGTACTTGAAATCTAAGGTTTACGCTACAGCACCTGACAGTATTGCCATTCTGAAACAACGAATTGTTGAAGAATGTAGGGCAATTTCCGCTGACACACTGGGACGAGTACGACAAGAGTTTAGCAATAGGATGCATTACTGCCAGGAAGTAGATGGAGCACATTTTGAACACTTATTATAAGAACTGGTTCTTAAATCTTTATTAATTAAATGCGAAACTATAATTTTCGTATTTCTTCAATTTATCAATCAAAATCAGCCGAAACCCGAACAAAATTGAGATGACTGAATAGGTATTTTCAATACCTTTCAAACGAGCTGTCACTTGCCATAGAGTCCCATTTAAAATTATTGGTCACAGTGGCCTTGTGACGTCATTTATGACTATTGCGTCACCTGTTATGACCAGTTGAGAAGCCTACATCCGTTTATTTCCACCCTCCAAATTTCATTATTATAAGTATACCCGTTCAAAAGATACGAGGGGGGGAGGGGACTTTTGACTAGCACTGTATAATATGAATTAACTTTGAAAGTTCTGGTTCGTTGATTTTATCACTTTGTATATAATTCCATCCTTTCATAGAATGTAATCATTTTGATGGATGTAGGAGGGCCTGTCAATGTCAACTACATATGTGTGCCAAAATCGGTCATACCCTATTTTCTACCCGTAAGGGTGGATAATTCCATTCGAAATCCAAATATGATCAACTATGAGGTATACCCTATCTGATAAAAGAAGAATAGTCCAAATCGAAGATCCCAGTACAATCTTATGCCTGATGGAATCGGTTAACGGACCAGAATTCAGAGGGTGAGTGATCAATATCCTTCATTTTGATACCCTTAGGGGTGGATTTCAATTCAAATGGGATCAACTCCGTGAAACGTTATGCGTGATCATACATAAAAAAAAATTACAAAAAAAATTAAATATACGCGTCGACTAGAAAACCTCCTCCTTTTTGGTTTCGTCGGTTGAAAATACACATTCAACATACGGAACATTTCATTTTCTCATAATAAAAACAATAATAATTATCGATTTTTTCTCAATCAAAACTGAGAACTCTGTAATATTCATTTGGTTGCATTCGAGTTCTGGGGACAAGAAAATATTGTTAACAAACTGGGGTCCGTATTTTATTAAAATACTCAATTATTCACAACACCAACAGTTCACCATTGAAATATTATGCACCACACTGTATCTGAATCAATCTTCACTCATCTACCGTACTACATTCATGATTACAGTGGATGATATATGCCGATAAAATCTATATTTTTTTTTTCATTTTTTCCCCACTTGTAAATGAACTTTCATAACCGCTTCAAGTCTACTGAATCCAAAAAAGTGACGATCTCGTCGATCGGAGCGCAGCTACGAAGCTATGATATCGCAAGGTCTCGAAACGTCGAGGCGACCTCAAAAAAATATCCATAACTCCCTTAGGTGCGCTCACTTCGAAGCGAGAATATTTTTTTTCATACAACTGCTATCAAAAGTAGCGTATTTCTCATAGCTTACTTAATTTCAAAACCATGTATTGCTCATACTGTGAGAAATATTTTTTCTCATGGCGCCCATTGCCCACACCATATACATTTATATGGAGAATCAACAAAAATCGACAAAATCTTAGTTGGCTGCTGTTCAGCTTTAAATAGTTATCATAACTGTCAGATTATAGAAGTTTTTAAACTCTTGAGGTAGTTTTCATTCGTGCTTTGATGAAAATCGTAATTTCTATTGTATATTATTTCAATAAGTCATATACCTATTTATAATAAATGACAGTTGTGACGATTTTGATAATACTCCGCCAGAGATATTGGAAAAAGCTGCCAAAGTAACGTTAGATTTGTTGCCGGAAATTTCAAGAAAAAAGTATGAATGGAGAAGAATCACAAAACAAAAATTCATGGCATGGAGAAGAAATACAAAACAAAAATAAAATCTTTTTCGGAAAGTGAACTTTTGGTATACTTTGAAGACATGTAGAAAACTTTAAAGGCGTCTACACTTCGATCACAATATTCAATGTTGCGAAGTACTATCAGTATAAAAAATAACATTGATATATCCACGTTATCCAAAATTACGTTCATTTTTTAAAAGAAAGACCGACAATTACGTCCCCAAAAAATCAAACATATTGACAGCAGACCAATTGCAGGGATTTTAAGTGAAGCTCCAGACAAGGAATATCTACTAAAGAAGGTTATTTAGAAGGAAGTATCTTTGGAATTTCTTTGGCTTTTTTCCTCTAATTAACATAGCTTTTTGTAATTAGTGAGTTTTTTAGTTGATAAAAAGAATTAGGTAATTATTGAAATTTCTGATTCAAATTCTGCTAGATAGATATATGTACTTCTTTAAACAAGACTTTCAATAATAATATAATAATAATATACATTTATTTACAGAAAATAATATCTAACTACATTTTGGGAAAGAAAAAAAATGGAACCTGTCAATAGGTTACTCTTGCACCTCAATAAATAATAATAAATGAAAAAAATAAAAATACAAAGAAAGAGAAAAAATATAGAGAAGAAATATATAGACGTGAAATTAATTATAATTATAATAATTATGATGAAGGGTGTTTATTCCTTTGTTTTCTCGATGAAGATTTTATCAACTCTTATAATAAGGCTCAGTGGTGCAGTGGATAGTGTATCCGCTTGGCACACAGACTACCCGGGTTCAAAATCCGGGCAGGACTGCTTTTTTTTAATAAAATTTTACATCCTGATATTTTTATTTGTAGGTTGTAGGTTGGCATAGCAGGGGCATATAGTAGAGAAGAGTTGTGGAAATTACCATTACCATTACTTGTTATTACCAATAGGTGTTTGTAATGAGAACAATAAATAAAAACCAATTATTCAGAGGATTTAAATTCAGTTTTACTGGTGAAATTAGAAAACACCAAAACAAAAAAGCGAAGAACGTTTGCTGTAACATAAGAATTTTATAATATATATGAAAAATATGCTGCTCTTCGACCGATTGATTTGCCAGAAAAACGTTTCTTTTTAAATTACCAGCAAGGAAAATGTACTAGACAGGTAGTCCGCAGTAACAAATTTGGTAGTATGGCTACGACAATTGCAATTTTTTTTAAATTGGAAAATCCCCATCTATATACAGGTCACTGCTTCCAGACGTTCTTCGGCAACAATTTTAATTAATGCAGGAGAGGACATATTAACCTCAAAGCGCCATAGACGATGTCAATCCAATACCGTGGTAGAAGGATACATCGGGCAGTCTATTAAAAATAAAATTAACGTTGCTAATAAAACACTATGATTGAAGTCACAAGTTGTGCAAACAAAACGTGACAGCCACCTACTAGATTTTTTCGATTCCATTTGCAGAATATCCGTTCATGCACAATGTTATATTTTTTTTCATTAGGTAACTATTGCTTTTACGGACACAACACAAGAGTTGAAAAAGTTTTGCAATGAATCGTTCTTTTCAACACATATCTTCAAATTGAGGAATTTTGTTTCGTTAAAAAGGTTTGGTAAAAAATAGAAACCGACTGGGTTCTATGTGTCAAATATGATTTTAATAATATCTAGCAGTTTCAGTTTTCTCCTCAGTCTTTTTTTTTGTTTGAGGTATTAGCAGAAATTTGCAGATATTCTTCGAATTACGACTTGGTTTTATGGACTCCTCAATCATTTGTATTCATACCAGTTTTTTTTTATAGTCCTCTTATGGAATCGCCGTGAAAAGCCAAGCGATTAACGAAGAGGGGCACGACACTTGAATATAGCAGGTTTAAGAAAAGGTCCAAGATCTTCTCTGAAGCTCAACTGCAACATAATTGATTTCCTAGAGAAAATAGCTGATTTCAGAGCTCTCTTTTCAACTTCCGTCGATATCGCTATTTTTTTCTCGAGGTATCACTGCAGATTAAAAGTGTTTCCATCGAAATCCGGAGCTATCCTCGAATTCCGAGCAGCTTTCTGATGAAGTTGTCCCAAACCCTATCTCGGAGTATATTTTAATAATTTTCCGTAATCCAAGGATCTCTCCGGCTTAATAAACTCCCCCAACTTCCTCATGTTGACGTAATCATTGATTTGGGTGAAAACTCCGAGAGAAGTTTGCCCATATCTCGCAGATAACCGATTCAACGGTGGTATCAAAGGAGAATTTAACACCGAGGCAAACACACCAAACTCAATGGCAGGGATTTGGAGTAATTGCGAATTTGAGATACCGGTATCGGGAGTGAATTATTAGTGTCTCGGAATTTGATCGTCAAGCATTATTCCTGATTATATGAAATTCTTAACATATATCACTGAAGATGATTCGATGAGAATTAAATGAAGCGGTGGGATTTGAGTAAGGCGTTGCACATTTAATGTTTTGTACATTGATAGGATACCTGGATAGGATCTGTCAAATCGTGTTTTTTTCAGAAGAAATTCTTATATAGATAACACATACTTATTACATATGAATATTTTGCAATCTTACCCAGTGCACAGGTTGGCTACAAATACACATTTCAAATAAAGCGTATGAGTTCCTTGGACTAACCAAAGAAAAACATATACAGTGTCCGTCATTAAGTTGGCTACATATGGGAAAAAATTGTTATTGAAATTTCTGTAAAACTCTAATGGTGGTTTGTTTCTGCATGTCTGACAACAAAAAAAATTCCTTGCGACTCATATCACGTGACCTCAGATTTGGCGGGAATTTAAAAAACAGTTTTCTGTGGTGCTGAAAAAGGGGTCAAATTGACCAATTTTGAACCATTTCGGGAAGAAAAAAAAATCCATTTTATTCCTTTACCCTTACTAAGAAACATAATACATTCTTGTTTTATCTGGAAACAGCTTCAATAACCTAAATCACATGAGTTTGGGTCAAAACTAATCAAATATTTGTGGAATAGACATTTTGCGGGAGATTAATTATGAAAACACGATTAAATCTTGTCATTAGGTGTAGTCATGCCCTGTATATTGATACACATGAACTTATTCAACATTCTCAACCCGTAAAGGAAATTTAAACCAACTAATATTTGTAATTAAAACTTGATAACACATTATTTAGCCTTGCCAAATTTAATATTGGTTAGTAAATTTGAACTTCAATGACAGCTATATTTTTGAATTTTCTAAGGCGGTTTTGAAAAAAGATCTACTTTTGTTGTAACAATAACAAATGTCACAATAACTTGTTGACAATTTTGTTGGAGTTGTCGTTCTTTATCAGTTTTTGTGTTTGACAATCTATCAATAGAAATGGCTCCAAAACTGAGTATACGAGAAAAAATAGAAATAGTATTGCTATATGGCGAAAATTATCATAGCACAAGAGAAGTATCTGAAATTTTCAATGGAAGGCATCCAGACCAAAATTTGCATTTTACTACGGTGGCAAAGATATTGCAAAAATGTAAGAAAACAACTTTGGTTGAAAACAAATATAAAAGTGTTCACGTTAAGCCTGTTGTAAATAATGAGAATAATGTAAACAATGTTTTACTGAAAAATTATCTCAGTAGCCCCAAATGTCGTCGGCTCTGTACATAAGCTAGAAAAATTACTGACAGAAGTCGGAAAAGGCGAAAATGCAACATCCAGCATAGAAACAATAATTTAAACAAAACACACTCTGGCAGGAAACACATATGTTCGACGTACGGAAGTAACGTGAAAGCTTTCCATCAAGTGCGCGGGTTACGCGTTATGTATATTTATACCAGGCCAACAGACGAATGGCGAACTATAAAACAAACAAAAAATCACGGCCGATTCGCTTTACTGTCGGTCTCGTGAGAAAAATCAAAACCGATGCTCCAGAACATATCACATGCACGAATGCACCATTTTGGACGCTATTGCCTTTTGAACATTTATATTCACGAGCTCAACAAACTTTATAGTTCAGTGAAATGCTTTTCAGTGCTTCGGGGGTGTTATTGCCAAAAATACTCAGAAAACTTAGCAAATAAGTTTAGCCCCTCAATTTTTTACCATCTTCTATTAGGTAAGTTCAAACTAACTCACCTAGTTCACTCTTCAGAAGTCACACGAAGCAAATTTTTTAAATTAATTTACACCAAGAAGTCAAGATAACCTGTACAAATAATCTCGAATAATAGACCTAAGACAACTATATTTTCTCTGCTGCTGCAATAAATACCTTATAAATAAAAATCATTCACAACTTCTACGTCACAATTATGCCACTCGTCGGAAACACCATGACGTTACACCATTGATGTTAAAAACGGTTTTACAAAGATCATACTCTTTTTTCGCACCAAAACTATACAATATCATACCAGAAAATATACAAAATATAACAAAGGTAACAATATTATAGAAGACATTGAAAGATGCATGATCTCAAGACATTTTGAAAATTGGACATGAGTATCTGAAACATTCTGTAAAAAATTTTTTTCTGATATTTTATACTGCTAATGAATTTTATAAATTTATAATATTACTCTCGTTGGTTTTGTTTGTCATGAATTGTATTTTACTTATATTGCTTTTATCCTTATTTTTATTATTTTTATCGAATCCATATTTTATCTATACTACATTTGTATGGTTCATAAACTCAATTCACACTTTTATTATTAATTAGTTAGTAAGTTCTTTATGCCTTTTATATATTTCTGTTGATTTAAAATTTTATTATTGTTATAAATGTCACGCATGTGATATCTATTCACATGATTTTACTGTAATATTTCTAATAATTTAATTTTATTGTGTTGTTATTTCTGTCGTATTCACCATTTATATTTTCCTCAGTATTTCTTCTCTTCATTACAATATTTATTTTGATTATTATTTTTTTTCTAATACAACTGATTTTATTCATTTCCTTTCATAATGTTCGTAAATGATATTTTTTTGATTGAGCTGGGTGACTGCAAAATGCACCTTTTTGCTGACGACACAATTCTATATGTTTCTGGTACATGTGTGGATGCTGCTATTGAAAAATTAAACAGAGTTTTATTAAAAGTTGAAAGTTGGATGAAAACGAACAAACTGCTTGTGAATCCTAATAAATATCAACTCATATGATAATAGCCCAACAAACATTATAGGTAAAATTTACGTCATTTCGACCTTCGAATAGGTCAGCGCCCTAATTGGCGAAGGTAATTATTACGTTATAATTACGTTAAATTTACCATTATGGGGAGAAAAATGGAAGTAATTCAGAAGTCGACATTTGGGAAATTAAGACATTTTTTCTTATAAGTTGAAGGCATAAATAGGTAAAATTGCCTCCAGTCTAGTCGACTGATGGTAAAAATGTAGTCATTTTTACCTATTTCAGGTTATAAATACTGTAATAAAACAAACAACAAACCATGGCAGGTTAGAAGAAGATAATAAAAGTTTGCTGTATATTGTGTATCTTAACCTACATGCTTATTCGTGAAAGCGTTGAAGTTGACATGAACATGGCGTATGAAGAAAGAACTGTCAATAAACGTATAGCAGAGAATGCAATAAGTGATGGTTTCGCATTCACACCTAGTTGTGATTTTATTTGCGATACAAACTTTTCTGTGATAATGTTGATTTTTACTCGTCTAAAACAAGTAAGCCCATCAAATTATTAAAATTGTATGAAAAAAAACCCATTAATTAATGTCTACTTTCACAACTTTTTCTATCAAACACTTCAAAAACTGATTTTATAGATGAAGTATGTGTATACATATCATATTCACCTATTTTTTGACTACCGATCATTAAAATGTGGTCGATTCGAGAAAATTATGTATTATTTTTACAATGGCGGAAACGGTTCAAACCGAAAAATATGGCCTAGGTTCCATATGGGACCTATATGTCGGAATTCCTTGAAATTTTGACTATGAGAACACATAGACTTTGTTCAAAGTCGAAAGTTACCTTTATTCCTGACTTTGAAGTCCATTTTCCTTATCTTGGGATTTCAGACCCTTTCACATTGTGGTCACGTGATGAAATACAATATATGTTATTGGCTGTTTTTTCATGCATGTCTATACGTTTCGTTCTCTGGATGGATTGCGAATCGTAGATAATAAATTTATATTTTACTTATTCTATGTTCTGTGCAGAAACACTCAAATGTCAATATGGGGTGAAAAAATATTTTTTTTTGCTAATGTTAATGGTGAAGCCAAGTAACCTATAGTACTCAGAGAAATGGATATAGACTACAAAACCCTGTAATGAATGTTTATTCTGAAATTAAATATCAAATCCATTAGTAATGTTGAAAATAGTACGCGATATTTATATTTCAGTGCACATCTTCCCAGAATAGAAACCATGATTAATGTTATGTTCTGATGAGGGAATCTGTTTCCGAAGAGAAATAGCCAATCATAACATTTTAAATATAAAATGGTGTGTTGTGATTGGCTGAATAATTTTGATTTGACATTTCTGCGTTCCGCATGCGGTGCCCGGAAATATACAATTCATCAGCCAACTATAAATACCATTAAAAAATCGACCAATTATGATTTGCTTGATTTTGACTTTTCCGGAAGCCACAATGATTGGTTTTGAAATGCCATAGAAACTCATCATTTCAACACATCAATCTCTTATTTTCGTATTCAATCCATTTACTTCAAAAGGATGAACTTCATTGAATTCCATTTTGTCGGTGCATCATTGAAAACGTCGCGGCTGTAGTTTACCGCTGGCGATAGACGAAGCTTTCTGAACGCAGCCCATTCATTGTTCAGTGCATTCTGTCATTCCTCATTCCCATCCATCTATTACCGACATGACCTGAGACCTAACCAAAGTTTAAGGTTATCGCTTTCATGTTTTTATGAATGGATGAGTATTTTAAAATAGTTGCCGTCATAAAAAGACGTGGAGCAACACCCATAGTTGACCACCAACTGCTTGTATGGAGACTTTATGCGACAAGGCCCAATGTCTGAGCTCCTCTAACAATGAGAGGTTATCTTCCAAGCTTTGTGCCTTAATTCCCATTGAACTCATCGTCTTCTGATCCATTTTTCTCCGGTATCATCATCAGTAAAAGCAATTTCACACTCTACATTAATTTCTGCAGTTGATGATGCCTGAGTGGAAGATGATGGCTCTGATCTCTGGACATCGGAAAGTATAGGATGGTTTCCAATTATATTTTCATTTGTTCTCATTCTGGCAGCTAATCGATAATAGTTGGTGCTATACCTGTATGGTTTACTAACTCTTTTCGAATTTCTGCTCGGCATTTCATAGTTTCTAAAATTCAGGGCACAATAAAAAAATTAAAGGAAGTAAATTGTATCATGTCATCCTCATCTGAATCGACTTGGTCTTTAATATCTGATGATAGACTAACTTACTTTGGGGATTTTATTTTAGGTAACTTTGACTTCGTTGTAGACATTTAGACTGATAAGACAAATATTGTGGTAATCTCGCCCTCATTGTAGAGCAGTAGGTATAAACTAGGTCAAGAAATGTTCAGGCAACTCCTTCAACTTAATCGGTGCCAAAATAGGTAATGAAGAGTATATAGTAGACATGTTTACTGACCTGTCAATTCCCTGACTATATGAACACACATGAGGTAATAATTAGGTAAATATTCACCAGAAGGTTTTTCCTGAGAGTTCCAAGTATTTTGAACACATTTTGCTGATTATCTTTGGGTAAAATTTAACCTAGTAAATAACTCTATTAACCCATGAGGATGTGAAGGTATATTTGAAGTCCATAACAAGTAATTCCATACTACGCACTACGCCTATTAAGTTTTTGGTTTTTGAAGGAGATTTAGTGGTCTCAATTATGGTTTTTATAACTCCAATTATAACTTTGGAGCTAGTTAGTACTTGAAGGTAAAATATTTGGTCAGAAATGGGTGAATTCGGACTTCTTGAAGACGTTTCACCCCACTGCTTGGTATAATTTTCCTATAATGTTAGTTGGGAGGAAAAAGCAGATATTTGGTAGAGTAACATAATTTTACAGTGAAATTTGAAGGTGTAATATTAAAAAAAACTGGAATATACTAAATACTCAGGAATCATTCTTGATAAAAAATTGTCATTTTCACCACACATTGACTATGTTTGTGAAAAGATTTCAAAAAATATTGGTTTTGCGTATCGTGTGAGTAGGGATTTAACCTTATATGCTAGGCAAGTTATATACAACTCAATTATAAAACCGCATTTTGATTATTGTGCCACAATTTTGTACATGTTTGATAGTACAGACGTGAAAAAACTTCAAATATTACAAAATCGTTGTATGACATTTATTATGAGAAGTTCGAAATACACTAACATTTCATTAAATTGGCTTCCAGTCAAGGTATACATTCAATTTCGCACATTAGTTTTCATATATAAGATTTTAAATGATTTACTTCCGACTTATTTGAGCGAGAATATTCGGTTCAGGAAAGATATTCACAATTATAACACCAGACAAAAAAAACACGTACAAATATTTCCTACCTCATTAATGAAAACCAAACGAAATATATATGATGAAGGAATGACTGAATATAATAACTTACCTGAATTAATTACAGCATCAGGAAACGTTCGAGTATTTATTAACCGATTGAAAGAGCATTTTTTAAATAGCTAATATTACGAATTTACTGTAAACAAAACTACTCTACTTTTCTTCTCTTCTCTTATGAGAAATATATGTATTTATCATGTTTTGTAGTGATCGTTTGTTTTTATTTGTGAAAGTTGAACATTTTTTCAAACTTCTAAAATTAGCTTCAGGATATTTTTTTGTACTATTTCTCATTTGTATGTTAGCTCTTAGCTAAATAAATGATTTATCTCTCTCTCAAAGTGGGTTGATCATTCAAATTCATTTTATTTATATAGCGTTTGTATGTTCTCTTATATTTGGTATTGCATCATTTACTGTGTTTTCATGAACCTTTTCACAGGTTTTTCATGTTTATTTTTGTATATGTAATCCTATATTTTTGTGTTGTACTTTTTACTGCCTTTTTTGCAAACAAGTGCTTTGCACTTATCGCTAAACTACTTTATTCAATGCATCCTCCCTAACCGTGTATTTGTATTTATTGTGAATGAAGTTATATTATATTATTATTATTAGTTAGTAGAGTGTAAGGTCAATTTGGTATGCGTCTTCTACAGTGATTTTTTTTTTTTAAATAAAAAACACTTTACTACGATTTTCACAAAAAAAAATGGTTTACAAAACCAACGACACGTGTTTTGGAAATAAAATAAAGTACGATTACTGCGGTTAGATTTAAATATTAGGAGCAGGTAGCCAGTTAGGTATTAGGTAACTAAGTGATTATTGAACGTAACATTATTAAATTCCTAGTGAACAGATTTTAAAGGGACGAGTTTTCAAATTAATCTGGTCATTTGATAAATATTGTGAATTCTTGTCTTTGTTAATTCTAAGCTTTTTAGGAGATTGAGTTTTCGACTTCTCTTTTCTACATGTAAAAGTTCAAAGTCATAGCAAAGCAATGATTTTCAGTCAGGAGATGGTTAGCGAAAGTTGAATTAGTATTAGAATCTTCCAGATGATATTGGGGATAGCATAATACAACGTAACGGTTTTTGTATCCACTTCAGTCGTATTATATGGTGCAAAAAATAGTTTACCAGAAGGAGACTATTTTAGATCAGATATTCCCTTGGCTATACACTGGAAAAGGCGATATGCCAAGATAAATGTTCATTTTCGATTTGACATCATTCTGAAGAAGTCAAACAAGAGTTTCTCCTCACAATAACGTGATGATATAACAGGAAAAAAGTCTTCCACTCACTTCTCATCGAGGACAATACTGAAAGGTTGCCATGTTGTTTTTAGTCACCTCTAGCAAAACTAACGGAGCGTAAAAATTACGCGAAGCTACTCGACATAAAACCGCAAAAAATGTAGTAGGAAGGTGTCAAGCTGTTCAGCGAATGATTTTCTGGATGGAGTTTAGTTGTGAAAATTGTTCGATTGGGTTTTATACGGAACGAATGTATAAGACAGAACATCACGGAAACATAATGTACCTCATTTGTAGAAATTTACGGATTGTTGATTGCCCTCGATTGAAAAACTATGGCATATGTAAGTCGTGAGTTTGTCGGTTTCGATAACTTTTTCAAATATTTGATTATTTGAATTCCATTTATAAATAACAAAAAATTGAACCGACGAAATACGGAACTGAAAAGTAAAAAATAAAATAAACCTTCTTAGTCTTAATAACTAAGCTTCTAAACTAATGTTAGTTACTAATTTTGGGTCGGCGCCAAACAAACAAGCAAATGAATTAGATAAGGCGTAAAATGATGGCATCGAGTTGCGCGGTGACATTCTGATAATTTTTTTGAAGTAATTTAATACTCTTCGTTGATTGTTCGTTTGGCTCCGCTCAACATTAGTTACTTACATTAGTTTAGTTATTGAGACTAAGAAGGTTTATTTTATTTTTTACTTTTCAGTTCCGTATTTCGTCAGTTTAAGTTTTTGTTAAAAAGTTTTTATTTTTCAATTTTTTGTGGCTGAAATCTACTAATTACTAGCTACTTGTTTTTTGATTACTTCCAAAATACTTACTTACCCACCTTACTTCAACTATTACCAGTTAAATGATATGATTATCTACTTTTACTATTTGTTGTAATATAAATTATTTCTGTTGTTCCGGTTAGTTTATTTTATTACTTTGTATATCATTCCCTCCTATCATAGAATATAATGATTGTGACGGATGTAGGAGAACAAAAATAATGAGATAAGCGATATGACATTGTCAACTACATATGTGTGCCAATGCTCACAAGTGAGAAATCAATTATTTCCTATTTTTCTACCCGTAAGGGTGGATACTTCCATTCGAAATCCAAATATGCTCAACTATGAGGTATACCCTATCTAATAAAAAAAGAATCATCCAAATCGAAGAACCCAGTACAAAGTTATGCCTGATACAATCGGTTAACGGACCAGAATTCAGAGGGTGAGTGATTAATATCCTTCATTTTGCTACCCTTAGGGGTGGATTTCATCTTTTGAATTCGAATGGGACCAACTTCAAATACACCCTATCCACTGAAAAAATAATCATCGGAATCGGACGTCTCAGTAAAAAGTTATGCGTGATACATAAAAAAAAATATATGCGTCGACTAGAGAACCTCCTCATTTTTTGGTTTCGTCGCTTAAAAATGGTATAATTCCCAGTTATACAGGGTGTAATCTAACCCCTTACACACCCGTGAATGACTAGTGTATAATGCCATTTTATAACAATTTACAGTGGTCACAAATCTGAAGAAAAAAAAATGCAAAACGTGTTTTGTTCTTTGTAAAATTCGACAAAATTTTGGGTAGCGCCTCCCGCCTAATTTCTGGTGACCTTCTCAGAAGAAAACTTCGTAAATTGCCGAATGCAATGAACATTCAACTCGACTTTTGAATAAGGTACTGATTGTGTGGTAAATGTACACATTGCAGGCTGCCTGAGATAGATATTCAATTTCAAACTGAAAACAACTAACCTTGTTATATCCAAACTGGTGATGGAGTTGACTTCATACTCTGCTTTGAGGCACTTATCACAATTATCACAGTCCCTTGTAAGAAACAAACAACAAAACAAAAAGTATCGAAAATGGAAATATTCGCAATTGAATATTGTTTTGAAAAATAATATCACGACCATTGTAGTGATTCACACATTCAGAGCACGTGAACTGAACAGTGTTGCCAAACAAAATTCTCGCATGCACGGTTCACAAAGCTGTCTACGAACGAAAGTTTTCTAGTGAAAGATTCTACCAGTGTTTTCTGATTGGTTGGTGAATGAAAGATCTTAAGATCTTAACTAACAACTAATCACGAGAACGTTTTGCACGAGAATTAAGTTGAACATTATTCTCTTTGTCTTTCAAAAAATATGCCATTCTATCAAAAAATAATTCATATTTTATTGAAATATCTAGAATGAAAACGCCTCCACAGTGACTGGCAACTCCAGAATCCAACCAGAATTAAAATTTACTGCTCCATTCACACATGCGACGAGTGATTCATCTTTTTTTTCATTGCTTCATTTAACGTCGGCCTAATTCTGCGACCAGTTACGTTCCTGAGTCCGGCCCTGCCACCCAGACCTTATGGCGACTAGAAAAATTGCAGACCAAGCTTCTACCGAAGTTTATCTCCGCTGATCAAGCTTCCACCGTACCTTTTATTATTTGTACCACCGTACCTTTTATT
Organism: Gonioctena quinquepunctata; assembly: GCA_018342105.1. Lineage (NCBI taxonomy): Eukaryota > Metazoa > Arthropoda > Insecta > Coleoptera > Chrysomelidae > Gonioctena > Gonioctena quinquepunctata. The sequence continues at coordinate 372,331 of JAFIRS010000681.1, forward strand.
ATTTGTATATTGTTATAAATTATCTGAGATATGTATTTTTATAATTCCATTTTTGTCACTTGTAACCTGCATTTTCGTTCTTCATTGAAAGCATTGAGTAAAGTATATCTTTAATTGTGTGAAAGGTGAACTTCGAAGAAGAGTTATTCAATACAGATTTGGTTTCAAAAAACTACAAGGTGCCTCACGAACCACACAACTGCTGAGGCACAACGTAACTCACCAGGGCTAAACAGCGACGCCGGTGAGTACATCCCCCCAACCGGAAATTTTGCTGAATCCTCTGTCGTTTCAGAGGAGGGATTCTTTAACGGCATATCAATCGTCTTATCTCGTGCTCATTGATAAGTCGCCTGCAGCTGCGAATATGCTACTACGCTACAGTTATTAGGGCATTTCAACGCGCACCTTCCTTGTCAGATGGTCACCCGACGTTGCTTGCCACATATATCAATAAGACTCTCGTCAATCTGACCAGCCACCAGTGCCCTTATTCACCTGTCTACACACGCATAGAATAGAATAGAATAGAATAGAATTCATTATTTAACCACGTTACATAAAATTATGTTTGTAGCATGCCGAAGTAAAAAAATTAAATTTAACAATAGGTAAAATTACAAGTAATAAAATTAGTCATTAAAAATAAAATGAACAGGCAGAATTACATATATATGTAACTACAAATGTTCAAAAGTTTGACACAAATGTTTAAAAGTTTTGAAACAACACAACAAAACAATCATAACATGGATTGTATTAGACATGCCCCTTAAGCGGGTTTTATTGTTTTAAATTTTTTTATTATAAATATTTTTATTGCGCTACGGTTATGTAGTTAGGGTGAGTAACATGCATTTATGGTTAAATGATAGGAATTCCTCTATTGAGTAAAAACAATATAATAGTAAATAGTTCTTTACACATTTCTTGAATTGGCTGAAATTCAATGATTTTACAGATGCTGGTAATTTATTGAAAATTCTGACATTCATAGAAATTTTGCTCTGTGACGGACAATCTGAATTTAGGAATTCTGAGTTCATTCGATGATCTTGTAGCATGGTTGTGGACATCAGCATTAGTTGAGTACAGAGTTATATTAGTAAAAATCTCCGGTAGAGTTTGATAGATATAGACACAAGGAATTGGTAAAATTCTGAATTTCTTGAATAGTGGCTGACAGTGGGCATGGAAGGTTGCACCACATATGATCCTTAGCGCCTTTTTTGGAATCTGAATACTCTAATTGAGTGTGTTGAGTTTCCCCAGAGAATAGTACCATAGTTAAGGTGCGAGTGAAAGAGAGAATGGTTGGAAGTTATTAATATTGGAATGCTCAATACTTTTTTCAGTTGTCTCAATAGGAATAATTGGGTGGAGAGTTTTTTGCATAAATGATCAATGTGGGCACTCCATTTTAACCTGTCGCCTAGCACGATACCTAACAGGTTGACTGAGTTATTCGAAGTAAAATAGTTGTTAGGAGAGAAGAAATTTTTTTGGGTTTTTTCTTGATTTAATTTAAGATTATTTGAACTGAACCAAATATGAGCCTTGTTTTTGGCTTGCTCAGTAAGATTGTTGAGTGTGATATGGTTGCAATGTGTTTCAATTAAGGTTGTGTCATCTGCAAAACAAATACATCCCGAGGGCGACATATAGTGAAAAATATCGTTGAGGTAGATAAGAAACAACAGTGGTCCCAATGCACTTCCCTGCGGGACTCCGTGGTTTATGTTCTGCAATTCAGAGAAATTGTTCTCTACGGCTACACACTGAATTCTGTTATTGAGGTAGGATTTTATAAGTTTCAGAGGTAGCGATTGAGGTGGAAGTGGAATCATATAAACAATGTTTGTAACACAATGTTTGTATATCGTATAAATTGTAAATGAGCGCTGTCGTTCGCAATGACTATAATTGTTACGAAAATTGGGTAAATACGCCCCTACGGTATCTCGCACTCGCCAGACTGTGTAACGGTTGCTTTCTTTTCCGGGGTTATGCAAATGAAATAATTAATACTCGTTGCAGAACCATTGGTGTGTCCTACTCGATCTTGTTACATATTGGCATAGATATGAAAAAAAACAAGCATTCATAACATTTGTAATTCCATTGTATACCATCGACAGCAGAGCTTGAAATGAAAACGAATATGAACGTGATAAACAGCATTGTCACTTTCCATGCCAATCAACATTTTCACGAGCATTTCCGCAGCCGAAATGGGCCACAATGGGCCTAATGGCCGAGAGATCGCACCGACGAGCAGCATAAAAACGCTCATAAACAACTATTATTAACTCGTCTAAATCAACAGATTATAAATAATGAATGTGATGGGGTTTTACGGCGGATTTGTGGGTAATAAACGTCAGTCAGGTCGAAGCAATTAATTAGTCGTTTCTATCAGAAAATTCAACCCCATTACGAAACCTCATAAAGTCACCCATGTTACAGGTTTCCTAGTATAATAGGAAGCGGGGATGGATTAACGAAAGCCGATACTGTAACTATAGCTTTTACTATAAATTCTTGTGTGTGCGATACGTGATACTTATTCGTGTCTCAAAAATGAGCAAATATCGATATGAATCACATGCATGTGGTCGTACAAGGGTAGTTCCGGAAATGCCCGATCTAACGAATAAAATTCGGGAAAACATCTTGATTTCTCTACATAGTATCTTTTTAGCTTGATACACTTTTCCTGCTATGTTTAATAGCTTCGATACCCTGTTTATAGTGAGAATCGTTGAGCTCCTCCAAATAGCCATTAACCGCAGAATTCACCTCTTCATTGTTGGCAAATCTTCCACTACCGAGCCATTTCTCCAAGTTTGGAAACAAAAAATATTCAAACTTTAACTTTTTCATTTCGACCATCGCTATAATAGATGTGTGAACTGATGCATTTAGTCTAATCAACAAGTTCAAAAACGTGTTAAATAGATATAAAGCTCCTAAAAATATGAGCGATAGCTCATTCGATTCGGAATGACGTCTAGAAAAATGTTTTTCAAGGGTTTATTAGCACGTAAAAAATTGCGATTGTTATTAACTAAATAAGATTAGAAAAAGGAGGTATTTCGTTTTTCGTTAATAATTTCCAAAATAATGATATTTAAGGAATTATGAAAAAAGATCCTGAAAGAGAAAGAAATTTCCCGAAACTCTATCTCTATTATTTATAATTTTCTTTTAATTGCTGAAAATAGGGCTCGGTAAAAACAATTTTCATGTCGATTTTTCAAAAAGTTACACCATTGTTAATTAACGAATTTTTTTCCAATCTCTGTTTTTATAAATTACGACATAAAAGTTTAAATAATTGGTCTTTAAAATTTTCGCTTCGTGGAGCTCTTTTCATTAAGGTACTTAATAAAGCAATGCAAAAAATTTATCAAAGTTTATTATTTTGTTAATTATATTTTTTTTTAATTAAGAAAAAATTTAATTTAAAAAAACATTTATCAAAAAATTTTTTTTTCAGTAATATCTTATTATTGCTGTTTTTGCATCTAATATAGGTATTAATTAACATTGGAAAAAAAATGTTTACGTCATTTGTTAAGAAATTGTTTATAAACAAACAGACTATTTTGGGATTTTTGAAGAATTTTTTTCCATCTCATTGCACAGGTAAAACTATGATTTAAAAAATTTGTTTTTTTCTTAAATAAACTTTTTTATTGTTTATAATCGTTTTTTTTTATATAACAAATTATTTTATTCTTAAAAATCATCATTGGTCTTTTCCAATGAATGAGCAGAGAAATATTTTTTTTTATAAATAATTTCATTGTTTATTAACTTAACATTTTGTTATTAACAAATAATATTAACCGTTATATTTTTTTTTCGAAAACTTCAAAAAATAACAAAAACAACTATGTATAACAAAGTATAGAAAAAAAATTTTTATATTTTTTACAGCATTTTACATATTAATAATTTGTCAAGTTATAAATTGTTATAACTTTTGAACTATAAGAGATACGGTAAAGGACATTCAAGTCATTTTTATGAAAGATTTATTTATCTTCAAAATGAATTCAAAATCGATTCTGTAACCATTGTGTATCAGTTGTAATAAGCATTTGTTTATAAAAAAATTATATATTTTTTTTTTGAAATTTCATAGCTTACAACTTGTTGAATAAGCTACGGACTCAACAACTTTTTTGTTCTATGATAAAATATCTTCCTAATTACGTATAAATTATAGCAATATAGATTTTTGTTTAAATAATATACCAGTTTAAATTTATACTTACCTAATTTACATTCTGCTATTGATCATTTTCATTCATTTATCCCTAGAATTATCAATATTCTGCTAAAGTTTCATTATTTATTTACTAAAATAATATTTACTAAAATAATAATTGAATTCATTTTCTAATTTTTATATTTTTTTCAAGTATATTTTCTAAATTATTTTATTTTTATTATTTTTATTGTTAAAAACTTAACAACTATAACGTACGGATAAAAGGAAATTAATAATCACACATTATTTTGTTTAAAGAACATATCAAAATATATTTTCATAAACAATACAGTAGTTTTTCAATTTTACGAGTTCTCCGTTTTTTAACGGGTGGAAGTCCTGAACAGCTCGGTGCATCAATGTTTGGAACTGCACTGTTTTCTTCCTTCTCTCTTGTTTCGGTTCCACGTTTCTCAGTTTCATCATCATCTTTTGATTTTTTGGATTCGTCATCAGTTTCATCTGAATCAGAATCGTCAGAATTCTCGCATGATCTGACGATACTGCAAACTTTTTTGGTTTTGAGAATCGCCACGATTCGATTTTTTTTTCGAGGTTTTTTTCGTTCAAGTGTCTAGATTACACCATAATTTATTCAAATTTTTTAATTGTTATTTAATACTATAAAAAAAATATTTTAGATGATATAACGGCTTTTTGGACGGTGCGCCTATGCCGTAACGACCTCGCGGAGCCCTATTTTCAGCGTTGAAAAAAATTATAAATAATAGAGATAGAGTTCCGGAAAATTTCCTCCTCTTTCAGGATCTTTTTTCATAATTCCTTAAATATCATTATTTTAGAAATTATTAACGAAAAACGAAATACCTTCTTTTTTTAATCTTATTTTGTTAATAACAATCGCAATTTTTTACGTGCTTATAAACCCTCAAAAAACATTTTTCTAGACGGCATTCCGAATCGAATGAGCTATCGCTCATATTTTTAGGAGCTTTATATCTATTTAACACGTTTTTGAACTTGTTGACTAGACTGATTGTCTGATGAAACAAAACATTCTTTTTCTACAACCGAGCGAAAAGTACCATGTTTGCGCTTCAAAAAGAAAGCGCAAAGTTGCAGTTTTCCGAGGAGCTAGCGTTTTTTTACTTTGCCGCTCGCTGAGCTGTAACCAAAACGTTCGCTGAATTACCATGGAAACCATAATGGAAAAACGTCAAATGTTTTTGCGACATTTGACACCAGAGTAGGTGTTGGACGGTATTTGACAAATGTCAACTATTTCATGCACAACGCGTGATTTTAAGATCGTCATTGGAAATAAAAATGTCTTTTCGTGAAAATTCAATGGAAATCGATTAAATTTCGTGCACTCCGCCGGAAATTGCTCAAGCTGCAAAATCAGTTGCTCTTAATTTACTGCCAGAGAAGTCGAGAAGCAAGTACGAAAAGTGGTATGAATTTTTTAGTAAATGGTGCGATTCGAAAGGAACCAAGAAGATATCAGAAAACATTCTACTTGCGTATTTTGCAGAGAAAACCAAGGTAATGAAATCCTCTACAGTTTGGTCTATACGCTCAATGCTGAGATCTACGATATCAGTAAAACATGATATAAACATCAGCGAATACAAAAAACTATTGGCTCATTCAAAACGTCAAGCTGTTGGCCACAAACCAATAAAATAAAAAACCTCAAATTTTATTGAAGTCAAAACCTTTTTAACAGACGCTCCTGATGAGATATATTTACTGCAAAAAGTGATCTTAATTTTTGGTATCGCTGGAGCGTGTAGAAGGGACGAACTTGTCAAGATGGTAATGGACGACATTGAAGATAATTGTAAAAATACCTGATTCTGAGACATACACTAGCAGAACATTCACTGTCACAAATAATGCAACACTGTTATCAATTTATCGAAAATATATCAACATCAGGCCCAAAAATTGTAGAATACATAGACTATTTTTAAAATATTCGAATGATGAATGCCATAATCAAGTAGTTGGAATGAATTATATTGCAAAAGTTCCAAAAAATATATCGCAGTATCTTGGACTTCCAGAACCATGCAAGTATACAGGTCTCTATCTTCTTATTACCCCCCTCTAGCCATAATTCTTCAACTGCGGTTTTAAACCTAGTAAGGTAGACAGTAGTATAAAACTAAACGACCTATTTGAGTTTTTATATTTTTATTCTATTATATATTATATAACACAACCAATATCAATCTGTAACAGCCACGACACAAGCCTAGCTTAGGTGGCTACAGATTGTTTAATACATGGTTCTATGATAGGATTATTAATGATAATTAGAATTGTAAATTGCAGGGAAAACATGTAACTGAATGATTGAATGACATGAAATGAATAAATTACTTACTTAAATTACTTACATTGCTTCAGGCGAACTTCTGCCACTCTTTTAGTTAATGGAGGAGGCGATATCACGCAATTGAAAAAACATGGAGAATGGAAGAGTACTAACATAGCAGAAGGTTATGTAGATGAAAATCTTACTAACAAAATTTCTACATGTGGAAAAATGTTGGGACCGACATCGACGCCGACGGTAAATAAACCACTAATAATCGTGGAAGCAAGAAGCTCTGAAAATATCCCGGTTCAGTCACCACCAGAAACTTCATCTGAAATTGTGAAAATTGCACATTTACCTTTAATATTGTGAATAATAAGAAAAATTATAGTTTTTAGATATAGGTAATAATTGTATTTAAAAAACATTAATATGTTATTATGTTATTGTGTTATTCACATATCTATTAATCTGTCTGAATTTAAGATCTAAATGTAAATACATAATAATTATTATAATAAAATAAGCTGGTATATTAGCCACGGTTTTATTAAATCTTTTTTTATTAACTACTCTACCTACACTTTGCAAGTTCCGTTGAACGTTTAATAGTGTTAAAATGCAAATTACCAACTTTAGTTATACAAAATAACAAAAGTATATGTTCGGAAAGTCTAATACATCGTTCTGAGGGAGTTTCCTTCCACTAAAGATGGTAGAAATGTACTTTTTTATGAGTAATTGAATTTCAGATTCTACATCATGTAACTATGTATATTACGATAAATAGAGCGATAACTAAAGCAAATTACAAACTTTAGTTATAGAAGGTAATTATAAAATAGTTATTATGATTATAAACTCTCATTTTCTAAACTTATTATTATACTAAGGATGGTAGAAATGTATATTTAGTAAATAATTCACATTATATATAAATTACATTGATGCCCAAATTATCGTGTTAAATAAAATACAAAACTACCAACTTTAGTTACGAAAAAGACTTCAAAAATTGGTTGGTGGTTATTCTTCTTTTATTTTTTAACAATTCTGTACTACTATAGGTGGTACAAATATATTTTTCTCCGATTCAAAATAATTATATTTATAACTTTCGCATAGCACAGGCGAGTATTATGTTTGGACATGATAGGAGGCCATGCTTACCGCTGTTGTCAAGAAAAATAAACGAATGATTATTTGATGTATGAAAAAGTTTTTGGAACAGCTATTTGTGTTTAAATGAATTGATTGTAATAATTATCTGATAATGGAAAGTTTTGGAAAGTATAACTTAGGTAATTGTAAAGAATTGTGCCATGTCAAAGTACGCCATTCCAGTTTGATATACTTAACTGCGCTAATTGAAAACTGCGATCAACATCTGTCGAAATTGGTTTGTTCAATAACATTCAGAGGAGTCCACTATAAATGTCGACCAAATATAATAATATTCCCAGAAGGAGAATGAATAAAATCGCTTCAAAATATTACATATATACTATCAAACACAGACATTTAATACCGAGTGATAATTCGCCTGGTTTTTCACCACTAAAGAGGAAAGAAGTATGAGAATTCCAAAAATATTTGGATATTTTAGGTTTAGATATAGTGGGTATTGGGGACCAATACCCACATATCTAAACCTACAGTAAATCATAAGGGATACTAAATAAATAATGAAATTCAGATATTGTTACACATAGATTTAAATCATGAAGTGACTCAATAATATGTAAATAACTAATTAAATAGGTACCAAAGTATTTTTTTATTGTTTTTATACAATAACACACATGTGTAGCGCAAAGTAATGCTCGTACGTTTTATAATCTGAACTGTCAAATTTGAGGTTATCAATAATCATTAATTTTTACAAAATATTTTTGTAAAATCTGCAGTTGTAGAAAAAATTCTTATGTGTAATTCGAGCGCAAAAACTTTGCCGCTTTCAAAATATTGCCGCGCTCCACTTCGCGTCGTGTGTCCAACTGTTCTCAAGCGGCAAAGTATTACTTTGCGCTCTTAATACACAAATAGCTTTACCACGCGCATTTCAGTTTTAAAAGTGTAATTTTCCCGCACTTGTGCGGAAAAAACTCACTTTTCCGCACTAGTGCCGGAAAATAAAGATATGTCAATTTGACGTTATTATATACATTTCATCGATTTCACCTGTGGTTATAACTTGGGCCTAGCCCCACCGTGTGACTAGGCCGTCGGGACGGGAGAACCTTAGACAATCCCAGATACCTCTGGGCAACGTCATAGGTCCCCCTCCCAAATAACATGATAGCGTGATTAGTAGCTTCGGCGAACTCTCACACGAACGGTGACTCGTCAAACGTTTACACGAGTAATATCAGGTCGAAAGTCTGATATGGCGGTGACCCATCAAACGCTGACAGGAGGAGTCCTGTTAACATGGGTACCCAGGGGGAGGTGGATAGCCCCACCGGTTTCACCGCCGGTGCCTCTCCACATGGTGTTGGACTCTGGGGGGCGTGGGCTAGATAGTGGGCCCAATGGAAAACAATACCGTAATTCGGTAGAGACGGGGGAGTCTTTCACCTATGGGTTGAGGTGACTGTATTCCCTGCTGACTTGGCGGGGAGCGGCGCATTAACCCGCTCGGGTACTGACATCCCATAGCCAGTAGCTTGTTGTATCAAGCGGCCTTACCGTGGCTGAGCTATAACGGTAGCTGGGTTGACCTAGCGCGTTGATTGGGCGTATCCCAATCTCAGATTCCCCTTGTTAATTCAGTAGCACAGTTTAAACCGGAAGGTAGGTCCTGTGCTGCTGATGGGGGGAGGAAGAGCGAAGCCCAAACTGAATGCAGGAGGGTTAGCTCGCGATACTTACGTCTCTCGAGACAGATTTGATTGTGGTTATAACTATTCTTACTAATTTAGGTTTTAATATTCATTATTACCATGACTCTTTTCTTGCTTCTCTATTTTGTATTTATTGGAATAAAACAAAAATTGGGATACTTTTATATAACTATGTTTTACAATCAATCCACATAACAGTTTAACTAAGCTGTGTCAGGTGGTGTTGTAGAATATTGTGTAACTGGCAACCCTGGGAAAAATAGCGCGCGAGAATTGTAAAAAAAAGAGGAAGACTCTAACCTAACCGGGAGAGACATCAGGGGTTCCCGGGTTATGTGTGTCTGAACCACAACAAAATATTGTATCTTCTGCATTGATCAAAATTATAACATTATAACTATTATAAGTACAAAGTGGCAGTGTGCATTATTTACTTATTAACAGAACAAAGACTACGCTAGTTGGCGCCCAACAAAACAAAAATCAAACGAACAATTCCACGTAAAACGTGTACATGGCGACCAACGTGTAAAAAAAAAGAGGAAGACTCTAACCTAACCGAGAGAGACATCGGGGGTTCCCGGGTTATGTGTGTCCGAACCACAACAAAATATTGTATTTTCTGCATTGATCTAAATTATAACATCTATCAGATGTAGTTCATTGTCCAGCGTGGCTTTAGCCGGGAAAGTAGTTGTTTTCTGTTAGACATTCACAAAAAATAACTTCATTTTAATCGTGGATTTTTCAATTCACAGAAAAATCTTTCTATCAATATTCAAATGAGAATGTTTCCCTTTTCAACATGAATACCCCACATGAGGTTATCTTGACGATGGAAGATAGTGACTAAAGTTTATCTTTCAGTCGCAGATGATTTCACATCTGATTTTATGAACATCCTATTTATATTTTCAACAAATCAATCTATCATACCCCATGACAGGTTTTAATGTCAGAAAACACTCATTTCAAAGTGTCTATCCAAAAGAAATGATTCTAACTTTTTCCATCTTTGCAAAGTGAGAGTGCTTCTTAAAAATGCGTTTCCCATTTCTTCCGGTCTTCCTGATGATCGTGGAAGCGTGAAATAGATTTTCGTCGACAAAAATATATTGAAGACCTAGTGAATGCGATGTCTCTCCTGCGTCAATGTTACGAATGATTTCTGGTGAGTACTCTTTTTTGAAAAACATTCTTCTTTGCCTCATTCATCTTTATGAGTTCTTAATTAAGACTGGAATAGAAAATCAAATAACTATCTGAATGAAAATGCCAATTTTCAATTTCAGATTTTTTCTTTTGAGTTAGGGTCTTTTCAGAATATCTATCAGATGTAGTTCAATGTCCAGCGTGGCTTTAGCCAGGGAAGTAGTTGTTTCCTGTTAGACATTCACAAAAAATAACTTCATTTCAATCATGGATTTTTCAATTCACAGAAAAATCTTTCTATCAATATTCAATTGAGAATGTTTCCCTTCTCAACATTATAACTATTATAAGTACAAAGTGGCAGTGTGCATTATTCACTTATTAACCAGAGACTGAGCTAGTTGGCGCCCAACAAAACAAAACTCAAACGAACAATTACATGTAAAACGTGTACAGTGGTTCAGTATAGTACCCAAAGATTTGCTATGATAACCAAGGTATATCATCAAGACGTCAAAGTTTTAAGTCCAAGCGTCGTCAAAGTGACAGATAGTAAGATGCCGGCAGATAACGTTACACAGGTCACAGTTTCAGACATTCCTCGGCAACGTTTCTAGCAGATTCAGGCGAAGGGATAACCAACATAAAACGTCTTGGAGGCTGGAAGTCAACTGCTGAAGGTTACTTGGAGGACTTCGAAGAACAAAAGAAAACCATCTCAAATAGAATTATTTCATGTACTAACTACTTGCAACCGATGCCGTCTCCGTCGTCGTCATCTTCATGCACTATGCAACCTACTGGTGTTACTCCAGTTACCACCCACTAACTCCACTGGACCGGCTATTCTTACTCATTTGCAGAATGCAACAAGTTGTGTTTTTAATAGTTATAATAATTATATATTTTCATTTAGAGTTTTGTATGTTGAAATCAAATATTCAGTGAGAGTTTCTAACTTGGAATAAATTCAGTAACTCAAACACAGTTGTTTTGTTAGAAATATGCCCGGACAGGTCGATTTTTATTTTGAATTGCGCTCGTTTTTATGTAAGAAAATGTTGTACAGCATGTCTCAAATTTGGGATATGACGTCATCGACTATTTTTTTAAAAGGCAATCCTAATTTTTTCATGGCTATTCTTGAAGGGTATGGTAAGTTACACATGCCTACCAGATATCAAATTTGTATTCCTTGTCGTTTGACAGATATGTAACAAACATCAACTAACGCGAGAAAGGAAGGAATCTGACTCAATGAAATAATTCAGGCACTTCAAAAAAATGGACAGGGACGGGCCTATGGGGGGGACGCACCCCTCCCCAATAGTTGGTGAGTTGGGAGATTGGTCATCACAAATTGGCAAGTTGGGAGTTGACAATGGGACTCTAGGACGAATTGAACACCACATAAACAAGTTGTCGTTCACAAAAAGTGGAGTGTGACCTTTTTTTTTTTTAGTTGTTCAGTTATGAAGTTGGGAGAAAATCCATTTTTCCCCCCAATAATTTGCCTTTGGTCCGTCCCTGATTTATGTCAAGAGGTATGTGTTTATAATTTTTTATCAAACTGGGTTGATGTTGACAATGTCAAACAAAAAAGTTTAATAAAAACAGGTAAGGAGAGTAGCATCGTATCGAGCGAGGATATTTACCAAGGTTATTAGTTTGTTGAGAAATCGAACAAAATGCCGCACCTAACTGAAACCCACAAGATTAAAATTTCAATGATGATTGGCTACGGAGATAGGACAAGAACACAAAATGAAGTTATTCATTTATTCAGAGAGAAGTATCCTGATTTACCACCCATATCGCAGAGCACCATAAGCAAGATTGAAAAACAGTTTCGGGAAAATGGGCATTTGAGAAAAACAAGGAATCATCGTCAGAGTGTCCTCAATGAAGATGTCGAAATGAATGTACTACTCTCTGTTGAAGAAAATCATCATGTTCCCACTAGGCAGATAGCTAGGGAACTCGAAATTAGCCAGTCTTCGGTGATGAAAATTCTGAAAACACATAAATTTCATCCTTATAAAATGGCAATCCTCCAGGAACTCACCGAACATGATCCGGATAGAAGAATCCAAAGCTGCGAAGAAAGGATCAATCTACTAGACAGAAATGTTGGAAACATAGAAAACGTCCTGTTTTCTGACGAATCAACGTTTACGTTAAATGGTGAGGTAAATCGTCAAAATTGTCGTTATTGGGCAGAAAACAACCCACCCTGGACGAGGGACGGCCACACTCAATATACAGCAAAAGTTAATGTTTGGGCAGGGATTGTTGGTAATCGAGTAATAGGACCAATTTTCTTCCAAAGGAATCTCAATGGAGATAGATATTCAGAATTCTTGCGGGAAGAACTAGTTCCGACTTTGGGTACTCTGTTTCCTAATCGGGATGAAGCCTATGTCCCGAATGGAAACATCTGGTTTCAACAAGACGGTGCGACTCCACATTTTAAAAGACCTGTGCGTGCGTATCTGGATGATGTATTTCCAGGCAGATGGATTGGTAGAAGAGGAGCTGTAGAATGGCCTCCCAGGTCTCCCGATTCAACACCTATGGACTGTTTCTTATGGGGGTACTTGAAAAGCAAGGTTTTAAACACCAAACCGGAAAACATTGAGCAGTTACAAGAACGAATACGACAAAAGTGTAGACTAATTTCCGCCCAAGTAATTAGAAATGTTCAAAACGAGTTTAAATTCCTCTTGGGATATTGTCAGTTAGTTACTGGACAACATTTTGAGCATTTATTGAAGAAACATATTTGAGTTGATATCAGATAGATCAGGTGAATCTCATTTTCGAATTAGTTGATGTTTGTTCAATATCTGTCGAACCACAAGGAATAAAAAATTTATATTTGGTACGCATGTGTAACTTACTATATATACTCTTCAAGAATAGTTATAAAAAAAATTAGGATTGCCATTTAAAAAAATAGTCGATGACGTCATATCTCAAATTTGAGACACGCTGTATAACTTTTCCTACATAAAAACGAGCGCAATTCTAAATGAAAATCGACGTGTATGGGCTAATTTCTAACAAAACAACTGTCTTTGAGTTACTGAATTTATTCCAAGTTAGAAACTCGCACTGTATATATTTTTAATGGCTATTAAATTTGTATGCGGTCGTAGGAAAAATAATGTTTTCAACTCATGCGTAAAGTGTCTTTCGCCTCGCCCGATCACACTTTTCATAACGCTCTCGTCACGCATGCACCAGCTCACTCCCCAAGTCAAGCGTACGTGAAGAAGTTTTACTTAAAAAAAAATATACGCGTCAACTAGATAACCTCCTTCTTTTTTATTTCGTCGGTTAAAAATAGACTATATTTAGGTCATTGATATTTTTCTCGCAACAAATCAATAAAAGTGGAGGGATTCCAAAGAAAAACGCCCGCTATCGAGTTATCCGATTGGATCTTAAGAACACGAATACAAAGTCTCAACGCTGAGGTTATCACAAATTTCTCTAGGCTTGGGCGCGAGTACTATATTATAAGTCTTTTTTTTCAGGCATTCTGGGGAACAATTCCTTTGTAGAGACTAGCAGTCATCTGCCGATCCCACATGCCCTGATGAACTTCTTGTACAGCCGCTCAAAAAATAAACTCATAAACTGGTGTGCAAAAGTTTAGATTACACTCTAAACAGGGTATCGAAGCTATTGAACATCGTTGAGAAAAAGTGTATCGAGGAATAAATATTTTTTTTCCAAATCTTTTGAGTTCTCTTCGTTAGGTTGGGTGGTACCTTCGTATGTATTATGCTCTAGTCTAAACGCATATTTTTTGTAATTAATTCATCGGGTGGACTAACACATTCATTTGAAAAACCTGGAAGTCTCTCATAAAAATTATACTTGGTAAATCAAAGAGGATTCCATGAAAAATCCTCTCTCGTTATTATACGTTCAGCAGTTTCATCACTAGAAGAGAAGAATACATCTTGTTTCCCCAGCCTTTCATATAGAATGTTCATCAACGGAGAGTTCATTTTGTATGCCACTCAAGAACATGACTAGCATAATTTACTGAGGAACGTATAATAGACTGCTAAATGTGTCCTATTCAACTGAGCTTTAATTGTAATTAGATGATGTTTGAAGTAATAAAATACGCTATCTAGTTTTCATCTGGAAGTACTTCGGAATTTAATGGTTTTATCTTGGTCTAAAGTGGTTTTCATCCCCTTTATATCACTAATAACTTTCCTTCCTTCCTAACTCTCGACGAATAATAATTTTCTCAGAGTACTGGAAACTTCTTCATTCATTCACTATCGTTTCGATGAGTTATTCATTTTATGTGACAAGATAACGGGAATTCCGTGAATCCGTGTGTAATGTCTTTGCATTTGAAATTTTTACGATGAGCTAGAAAAAATATAAAAAAATGTATTACCTACCAGAACTTGACAAAAGAAGTTTTTTTTTTATTTTTTTTTTCGACTTTTTAATCACTAATTCGTTATAAAATGGCATTAAACATTCGTTAATCATGGGTGTAAAAGATGTTAGAAACCCTGTATATTAAATGGTGAAATTTTCGAACCAGAAGTTGTTTCTTGGGGGTTTGGTTCGTAAATGAAAAATTTCCCTGTAAATTTTAACTTTTTTGGAATCTGGGGACGATCACATATTTTTGAGACGTGAAAGTGGTACATTTGATTTTTCAGAATTTTTTTTATTTTTGCATCTAGAGTGCGTTGGATCCTCTTCTTCCTAATCTGATGAACATGAATGAGTAAAAAATATTATATGAAAATTTTTTTCGCCTTGATCTACTCAAATGACAACATCTTTTAGACACGCATTTCCAATTTTCACAACGAATTCATTGATGGTTTTGAATCGAAAATCGGATGGATAAAAATCCTAATACACTAATTATTTGTCAAAAATTATGACCAAATTGAGGTATATCGCTCATTAGGTATGCTGTGGATACGAAATTGAATGAAACTGAATTAAAAAACATAAATTTTCACATAACAAAAGTTCATAATCCATTCAAACAAAAAAAAACATCCACCATACCAGGATTAGTTGAAGGGAATTAAATGTTTCAAGTGCATCCTGCCAAGTTCTTGTGTTTCGCATCACATTTCGCAACATATTGGGATTTAATCAAACACTTCGCGAATGCGATTTTGTGAAATTTCAACTGTTTGAGGCGTTGAAATATTCTTTCTCTCACATAACCCCACACAAAAAAAATCTTGAAAACACAGAATCTTCTGGTTTCTTCTTGTCCGTTCGTGAAACATCGAGATCATTCGATGGAAAATACCAGTGCGATATCGACCAGTCAGTTGTCACTTTCCTGGAATTCCGGCAGGAAAAATCCGACCGTTACCTCGTTTGGCTTGCGAAAAACACAACACGGGGCATACTGTAATTATTTTCGTAACAATATTGCTTCACCCAACTGAATTTAGGCACCTCTATCTACGCACGTATATGCTTGTACGATTCAAATACAACTCCGAGGGGATGCTGTGCTGTGGTATAGTTTAGCTTGATTTGTTTATATCAACATGAATTCTAATTGACGTCCCTAAAGATGAAACATTTATTGGATATCAGTAAGAAGTTGAGAGCAAAAATAAAGTCGATACTGTTTTTCCTTAGAGGATATTCAAATGAGTCATCGCATCGAAAATTATTTAAAGATATATTTCAGTAACATTTAGCTACAAAAAACAAGTTTATATCTCATTCATATCGCAAAATTTACGCCTCTTCAGAAAATTATCTTTTTTGCCGTCTTCAACATGGTATTATTCCAAAATATGCAGAATTTCTAAACAATTTTGAAAGACAATATATCCAAACTTCCTCCCAAACCACCTTCAGAAGCCGCCGATGACTATTGCGCGACTTACGATATGGAAAAACAAAATTCGTGGATGAAAAAATAAAGTTGGCTGCACAACTCAAATCCAGCTATTCCCGTAAAAATCTGTCATAATCGTTAATAATAATTATAGAAAATATTCTGAATATACCAAATAGTTTCTAGGCTGGAAATCAGGTGATCAGGCAGGTCAATGTACAGGACCATTCGTGCAATTACTCGCTCATTATCGGTTCATTGAATAGTTCATGACTTGGATGGTATTAATAATAATAATAATAATAAATTATTAGCCCAAGCTATGTAAATTACATTTAAGGTTATCACAGAGAAATGAGTAAGAGTAGAATAACATACAGAATAGAAAGCACCGTACACATATGTATACATAAATACATACACACATTTTGAGATATGTAGAACGGGTTTCGCGGTGGTGTCCCATTGAACAAAAATGCAAAAAAATCTTCGATTGAATAGAACGCTTCATTCAATAAAAGTGTTGTCATGGCCGCTTTCAGTTGCTTGGCTGTGACATTTTTCAGTGCAGTTCGTAGTTTGTTGAAAATCTTTAAGGACGTATAATTAATTGGCTGCTGCGTTAATTTCAGCCTGTGGTACCGAATGGTCAGATCCTTTTTGTTTCAGGTGTCATAACAATGGTGAGATGAGTTGGAGGAAAGTGAAGTTCCATTTACCTTAACGAACATAATACATTGTAAAATGAGTGCCGAGGGTAGAGTTAAAATATTGAGTTTTTTAAACAGCGGCTTGCGGTGATCCCTGGGGCCAACTTGCCCAATTATACGTACAACTTTTTTCTGGATTTTGAAAATTCTCTCACTTGCTGAGGAGTTTCCCCACAGTGAAAGTCCATAAGTGAAAATAGCATAAAAGTTAATGTAATAGTATGTTAGTGCAGTGTCTAGAGTGGTGCTGCTGAAATGTTGGTTTAATTTTTGAACCCATTTTTTCCTGTCTGTGAACTTATCAATTGCCAAATAGCTTTTGATTTGTTACTGGAGTTCTCAATGAAATCTTCATATGCTTTTCGTTGTGCGTCACCAATTGCTTTCTTATAATTCCGTTTAATTTTTTTTGTAACAGCCACCTCCGGTGATTGTGTAGATTGTTTCATAATATTAACAGCTTCAAGCTGATTTCTTTCAGATTTTTGTTGAACCAGTTTATGTGTAGTTGATTGGTACCTTTGATAGTTTATTCTGGAAAATGGCAAAGCCCCATCTTGATTAATCGAGTACGGAAAAACCTCATTTGGATTTCTCTATTATTATGAATATAACCAAATATATGCCTAACAATACACTTATTTCCTCACACGCTTATGAGAATGTGATAATCTTTCACTACGTGAAAGATTTCACCGTAATTATAATTTTTGAATCTAATAATAATATTTATAACCTATTTACAGTGTTTTCTATTGAGGAAATACTAAATATGTGAACTATAGCCCATCAGGCGATATTTCAGGGTGAAATTTCATACAAGACAAGAACATTTTCATTGGAAATAATTTTCATATTGATTTTTCATCATTTTGCCGCATTTCACGACAAGACTCCAGGGTCACTGCCTCAAGCTCTCGAGATAAAATTCCAAGACATCCACGAGACAACACTTCTTTCCTAACAGAGTGTTTCACGAATTCACTTTCCGAAAGTGTAGTTAGTGCTTCATCTATAAACTCGTTCAAAAACAGATTTGACAGCCATACAAAATGTTGTCCAATTCAATAATTTGTGAACACTATTGCAATTTTTCTTTACAATTTTTTTTTTTTTAAGTTTGGTTATTCAGATTTTGATTATTTCTATAATTCTCGTATGTTTCACCATTTGTGCAATTTTTCTTCACAATTAATCTTTTTTTTAAGTCTGGTCATTCAGATTTTGATTATTTTTATAATTCTCGTATGTTTCACAATCCTTTTTTTTGTACAAATTTTGGGCATAATAGGCGTTAAGCCTTTGGCCTCCCCCCTTTAAAAATAAATGGAAAAATAACTGTTTGGAGAATAGGTTTGTTGATATGCATGTTGTTATAACCGTTTTGAAGTAGTGATGAGTTGGATAGATCTGTGGATGAGAGAATTCAGGATGGAATTTGAGCATGTGATCTAGGAATCCATGGAGGATCTAGAAGCCATGGGACCATACAATGAGCCAACAAGTGGGCTTGTTGTTTTGAGTTCCTCCATGTATATGTTTGCCAAGACTGGGGATAGGAAGGATCCCATTGGTGCACCTCTCACGTGTTTGTGTTATGTACCCTGGAAAAGTTGTTAGTTTGTATTCTTTGTACAATGATTGATGAGGTGAAGGGTATGTTTTGTTTGGTGTTCAGGATATGCAGTTTGTCTGTCGCAACTCCATACTTGACCCGCTTACTCTCGACTGATCAAAACTCTCATTTATCCTTCAATCACCTATACCCCTTTGAAATCCGCTATGCTCCACCACAGTTTATCGACCTCCTCATTGTTGGTTCGTTACTCAACATCATTCGACTATTTCGTGAAAAGTTAATCAATCCTTCCCGATATTGTTCAGTCTGCGGAAATCAGAGCAATCAATTTGCTCGATAATTATTATTTGCAGCTGCATCCGCTGAAATATTTCCAACAGGATATAAATTCGTCCGATTTAGTGGATACTTATAGGATCAACAACTACCATAACCATACACCATAGTACCTACAAGGGGTAACAATTCAAATTATTTGGTTAGATCTGATTTTGTCGATTGAACACATCGTTTTTGACAATTTTCATTATTACATTTGGAATACACTTATTACTTGAATTAAATGAATGAATGTATTCAATAATACTCAAAACAAGTATACAGTCCGTTTTTTTTATTATGTCTTAACATTGCTGTATTCTAAACCATAAGAGATACGAAGACGATTAAATAGGCAAAAAAATAACTCTTCGAAGAGCATTACAAAGGTTGAGAAAAATCTAAAGGGACAAGGATATTGAAGTACCTGCAGTTCTTGAATTAATCATTTTAGACCACGAGTGTGCTAGTTTGTTGGAATCGTTTTATCGGGAGGAACATAGAAATTCCAAAATATACAGGTTATCCCATTAATAATTGTGAATCTGATGTCACGTGACCGAAAACAAAAAGTTCATTGTGTAACATAATATCAAAAACAGCTGCACCAATTAATTTCTTCAATTTCCAACCTCAAATTCACAATTCTCTACTACTCTCGAGTTCCAAGATATTCCCTGTCTTAATCGTCGTGATACACCCTGTATATATATATATATATATATATATATATATATATATATATATATATATATATATATATATTTAGTGAAAAGTATTCGTGACTGGCGGTAATATAGAAGTAGATTTCTTGTGGGGATGCAGTCAGGTTGAAGGGCTTTATTTCAAGTAAACTCTTTGAAATTCGTCAAGCTTTCGGCTATGTTTATTGCCTTCCTCAGGACGACTATAATTATAATGAATAACAATATGAAATTGTATAGTATTAGGTACTTACTAACATGATAATCAATAAAATTAATACATATGAGGAACATAAAATATTTTTCTTATGACAGTGACAATTGTATAATATTATAAATCAAGTTGGAAAATTTTTAATACTGAGTGATACATCATTATTTTTGTTTAATTTCAGTAAATATGTGTAAATTCGACTAAGATTGTTCAAATCAGTTCTTTTATTCATTGATTGACTATTAGAATTGATATGAACCATTTCCAAGAAAATTCTTTTGGTTACATTATTCTCAGCATCTAAAATGTGTGTGTTGTTAGTAGTGTAGTCCATTCGATGGTCTTTCTGATTAACATGTTCCGAAAGTGCGCGTGAATTAACGTTTTGTTTACAGTCACTCCTATGGGATATAATTCGACTATTGAGACTTCTGGAGGTTTGGCCAATATATTTTTTAGAACAATCTTTAGAAGGGATTTCATATACAACATTAGACTTTTGGTAATTTTTTATGGGACTTTTCCCTTAAGTGTGTAATTTTGAAATAGTTTTTATAATAATTTTAGCAATTTTGAAGTTTTCATTCTTCAATACATTGATTAATTTGGGAGTGAGATATGTGGAAGTGATCTAAAAAGAGGAGGTTTTATTTATTATGGGAGTTATCTGGGATCTTTGGAAGACCAATGAATTAGTTTCATTGAAAAGTAATTCATTAATCAGGTGTTTGAGATATGAATTTTCTAATAACATCCTTTGTAGTTCGATTAGAGATTCTTGTTGTAAATAAGGATGAGTAATTTTTAAGATTCTATTTTTCATAGATATCACTAAATTTATTTTCATTTTTTGTAGGTGATACGAATTATAATTTATAAATCTATTACTGCATATTGGTTTCCTGTACCATTTAGTGATAATTGTATTTTGTTGGGTTTTGATCAGTTTCATATGTAAAAATGGTACACTGTTTTGTGTTTCTTCTTCTATAGTGAATTGAATATTCTTGTCATAAGAATTGAAAATTGACAGAATTTCATCAGTACTTCCAGATGGTATTGATAGAATCAAATCATCAACAAAACGTTTTATAAATGGTATGTTGAATTTTACTCGTGAAACACAATTCCAAAGATTTGTTTATATAATTTTCCATCGAATACAAAATAAGTAGAATCGAAAATAAAGTCCAAAATTTTTATAAAAGAAGATTCATCCAGAGTGCAGAACTTTTCAATGTGTGCGCATTTTTAGTGATGCATTTCTTAACCAATGTGAAGGGTGAATTGGTAAAGAGTGAAATAACATCAAGACTGATGATGACGTAGTTTCGTGGAATTTGGAAATTATTAATGAACTCACTGAATGTGAAAGAATATTTCACATAATAGGGATTTTCTGTTTCATAATGAATGAAATAAAATCACTTCCACATATCCATGAACTTACTCCCAAATTATTCAATGTATTGAAGAATGAAAACTTCAAAATTGCTAAAAAAAATATAAAAACTATTTTAAAAGTACACACTCAAGTGAAAAGTCCCATAAAAAATAACCAAAAGTCTAATGTTGTTTATGAAATCCCTTGTAAGGATTGTTCTAAAAAATATATTGGCCAAACTTCCAGAAATCTCAATAGTCGAATTATATCCCATAGGAGTGACTGTAAACGAAACGTTAATTCATGCGCACTTTCGGAACATGTTAATCAGAAATACCATCGAATGGGCAACACACAAATTTTAGGTGCTGAGAATAATGTAACCAAAAGAATTTTCTTGGAAATGGTTCATATCAATTCTAATAGTCAATCAATGAATAAGAGAACTGATTTGAACAATCTTAGTCAAATTTACACATATTTACTGAAATTAAACAAAAATAATGATGTATCACTCAGTATTCAAAATTTTCCAACTTGATTTATAATAATATACAATTGTCACTGGCATAAGAAAAATATTTTATGTTCCTCATATGTATTAATTTTATTGATTCTCATGTTAGTAAGTACCTTAATACTATACAATTTCATATTGTTATTCATTATAATTTTAGTCGTCCTGAGGAAGGCAACAAGCATAGCCGAAAGATGGACGAATTTCAAAGAGTTTACTTGAAATACAGCCCTTCAACCTGACTGCATCCCCACAAGAAATCTACTTCTATATTATATATATATATATATATATATATATATATATATATATATATATATATATATATATATATATATAATTTAGAAATAACGACTGAAAATTGGTATGAACAGTGGGGAATAACGGGGATCTTCAGTCAGCACAAGTGTTGAACTATGAAAAACTCTTTAATACGTTGGACCGAGCTTTCGTTTCAATTTTGAAACTTCTTCAGGGTCCTAAAATATGTAAATTACATTATTGAGAAAAAAATACTTAAAATGAAGGAAGTACTTACAGTAATCTGAGTGGTTGATTTATGAACATTAACTTCAAAAAAAACCTAAAATATGTAAATATTTGTCGGAATGGTGTTATATCTTTGACGTTTCGAGTGACATTGATGTTGTTTCCTTATTCAGTAACATACCGATAGAATTAGTGTTGAAAAGTATAACTAAAAGATGGAGTAAAATAGAAGAATACTGTAATATTTCACAAACAAAATTTTTAGAAATCATTCAATTCATATTCAAATCAAGTTTTTTTTCGTTCGCAGGAAATTTCTAAAATAAATTCTTGG